>CM046837.1:35305882-35715882 GCA_025618425.1 Heliocidaris tuberculata | reverse complement strand
CCGAGCTTGAAAAAGATGATTAAAATAGAGATAAATAATTATCCAATAACAAGCCACAGATATACCTATCCAAAAAGAACGTCAGCCCCTTCTTATAAAATATTTTGCTCAGTAATGCTTCAAGATTGTTGACTTTAACATGGAAAATGAATCAGAAAAAAGCCTCGTCTATCCATAAACATACTTTGGTTCAATTTTCTTTAATTGAAATAATATCATCATTATGTGATAATTTGGTTCAGATATAATGTATCATCGGAAATATAACGACAATTACATGACCCGGAAAGTATGCGGGTATAACGTATCACGATTAGGAAGGTCTAATTCGCGGAAGATGAAATAACTTTTGCCAGCCTCTCATTTTAAATCCATCGCGAATATCGCATCCAAAGACATGCCATATTTTTTGTTTGATCAGTTAGACCCGCGTCCGTGTTTCCAATTCGTGTTCAAACACCCAATGGGAAATGTCATCGTGGCCATCGGCAAATAACAAGAATCATTGGTGGCCAGGGGATACAAGAAAATCATAGAGACCTTCCTCTAGTCTAGACGCTGACCCACAGACTCTTAAACAAATATCAAACGCGTAGAGGTATTATATCGCAGCCTGAAACTTCTTCAAAGTTCTTAAATTTCTAGCAGCTATTATTATTTTTCAAGAACGTATGAAATGTCAATCAATAAATTTCATTTGCTATAAATTTTATGAAATCGATGAACGCCTTCCAAAATCTTCCCTAAAATCTAAAAATGATTATTATTTCTTTATTTTTTGTAAACACACTCACTCACTATTAACATGGCAAACACAATTTATTTAATTATTGATAAAATGTCTTGCTGAAAGACATATAAACACAACAAAAAAGTAACTCCCTCCTTAATCAAATTGGAGTAACTTCTTAACGAAAAGGTTGTGAGCAAAATAACTTGGCAAGAGTGTTCTTGCACTTATTGACTAACTTCCCTGTAAAAATGAGATTGATCCATTGAGTCATGCATAAGTGGGCAAACATTAAAGGCAAAAATGTCACTTTTCAAAAGTCTCAAAAGTCATGTTTTATGCCGTATTAACAGTACATTTTAGCATTTCTTGCGCGGTTTTTAAAGTGCTCACTCAACCATTACACGATGACAACCTCTTATGTTCACATAACATGTGATGATACATTTTGGTAAAAATATCTGGAGTTAATTTTTTTCAATAAGCTGAATGGATTTTGCAGTTTCAAATTCAGGAGGGTTGAATTTTTTTTTTAAATAGTGCTCACCCAAACATAATGATGAGAAAAGGGTCAGGATAGGTGTGAGGGTGTCAAGCGATGGATGATAAACAAATACAACACATAGATATGCACCAGAAAACGAATTCGCTAAAATCTCGTTTCACAGAATCCCCAAAATGACCCGTGTGTCTTTTGAAAAGTGAGAATATTGCCTTTAATGTTTGCTCACTCATGCATGACTCAATGGATCAATCTCATTGTCACAGAAAAAAAGTCAATAAGGGTAGGAACACTCCTGCCAAGTTGTTTTACTCAACACCTTTTCGTTAAAAAGTTACGCCATTTCGATTAAGGGGGGAGTTACTCTTTTTGTTGTGTTTATAAGCGCCGTAAGACCGCTATTCATTTAACACGCGTTATGAATTTCGGTCCTTATGAATAGTTATGAATAGTGATCCTTATGAATGGAAGTCCTTATGAATAGCGAGGTAATTTTGTCCATGGTTTGCTCGCTATTTAGAAGGACCGCTATTCATACAAAACCGCTATTCATTTATTCACACATTATGGATAGCGGTCCTTAGGAGTAAGTGGTCCTTATGAATAGCGGTCCTTATGACTAGCGAGGTTACACCCCCCCCCCCCCCCCCCCCTCGCGTTTCCAGTCGAGTGTTTTTCAACACTCGGCTACGACACCTCTATTATGTCAGTTATTATGGATCCAATTTTTTTAAAACCCTTGTAGACGATGCGCAAATAGGCACAGAAAGGTGATATTTTTACATTTTCAACCCTATTTATCGTATGAATGATTAAATAAAGTTCTGTCTAGCGTAGTCGTTAAGTGCCATATCAATCAATGGTCACTTAGAGCGATTTTTTTTTTTTATAAACTATTTGTTTCACCAAAAATTAAAGAGCACAACAGGATCATTGACTCGTGCTTCTTCTGATATAATTAGATTGACCAAAAGCAAACTTTTCATTATTGATATTTTTAAAAAGTTATTTATTTTTCATGTACGTCACATTCATCTTAATAAGATGTGAACACATTATATTATCACGTAATTTTACTTCAAATACACTACGAATGACAAATCCTCTATTCTAAAATTTGATATATTTGATATACATACGCACTAGTAAAGCCATGGTCAAAGCAATGTGACATTTGACCTTAATTTTCAGTTATCAAAAGCACTAGGTTAGTAATAGTTTACATGACTGTTAAGAGTACAGCATTATTAGACGGATGGCAGAAAGTCCAATGTACTAGTTTTGTTTCCCTTGTCAATGGTCCTAATGCTAAAAGCCATCCATCTTCTCTCGTCAGGAAATCACACTATTGAAGATAAACTCCCGAAAGGGAACGTTATAGGATGAGCGGCGAAGAAAGAGCAGAAAATGAAGAACTGGGGGGGGGGGGGGGGTGGCTTACACCGGGAATTCACTCTTTAGCGAGACGTGGCTCTTCCAGGATTTTAAAATTAGCCCTAATCAGAAAAAGAGGAAAGTTCTTTTTAAAAAAGTTTTTTTTTTTTTTTTTCCTTTTCAGGGGGACTCACTATTAAACAGTTTACCATATTTTTACTGTTTCAATTCAAGGAATCTTATTTTTTCCTTTTTGTTGTTGCTTTGTTATTTTTCAATGATCGATATTCCGTTTTGATCATCTGCAGTCTTTTTCGAATCTTCTTTTGTATTTGTAATGTAATTTGATGATAATAAAAAATGATGGATTTTTAATTCAATAAATTGAGTTAATTTGATTTATATTGTGGGCCCAATGATCTGATTTCCCAAAACACCCCTATATATATATATATTCGTAACGCTTTTCTTTTTACAAAAAATATGTAGACACTTTCCTGATATGCCTGATAAGTAAAGACCCCCCCCCCCCCTCCCCCTCCATTGCGTCTACGTAGGTCTTCGTCTTCATAGGATAATGACAGGTGTTATCTTTCAGGCTCATCATCCCTCTGGAATTGTTTGGATTTACATACCTGTCATCGCGTTCGCGTTGTCCCAACACCACTAGACAAGGTAATATTGGACTATTAAAGGGTGCCCCCAAAATACAAGGTAATATTAGACTATCAAATGGGACACAAAAATTCAAGGTAATAATGAACTATTGAAGGGAACACCACAGGACAAGATTATACCGGACTATTAAAGAGAATAGCACAAGACAAGGTAATATTGAACTATTAAAGTGTACATCACAAGACAAGGTTATACTGGACTATTAAAGAGAACAACACAAGACAAGGTAATATTGAACTATTAAAGTGTACATCACAAGACAAGGTTATACTGGACTATTAAAGAGAACAACACAAGACAAGGTAATATTGAACTATTTAAGGGCACACCACGAGACAAGGTTATACTGGACTATTAAAGAGAACAGGACAAGACAAAGTAATATTGAACTATCAACGGATACACCACAAGACAAGGTTATATACTGGACTATTAAAGAGAACAGCACGATACAAGGTCATATTGAACTAGTAAAGAGTACACCACAAGACAAGGTTATATTGAACGACAAAAGGGAAGAAGACAATACTGCGTAATACTAGACTAATACAGTGCGTATAAAAAAATATACCCAACTTTCGTAACTTCTAATTAAAATTATAACCAAAGTGACCATGAAGTTTATTTCATGATGAAGAGTAACTTTTTTTTCTGCCTAATGATACCTCATTCATGACTTTTCTACCAAGGATGACTGAGCAACGAATATGATGCAACGAATAAGGGTCAAGCCATATGAATGTGTTACTTTAGTCAGATTTCAGATTTCAGATTTATATTTTATTTCATTACATTTTAATTTTTCAAAGTTTATAAAAATAACTATTGTGCAATCAACAATATACAAAATAACTGACAATAAAACTAAGTGCAGAAACATTTTCGATTATTGTAAGCAAAATAAAGAGCATTAACGTTTGAGTTGTAAGGACAAAAATAACCACAATTCTCTGTCGTAGCGTCATGATCATTGCGTCATCGTTTTCACGAAGTGGCCGCGTAGCGCGCGCAGCGACAAAAGTAAATTTCGAGAAAAACGCATTTTAAAAGTTAACGTTATTCAAATTGTGATTTTGGGGGTTAAACGTACATTTTCCAGGATTTCCTTTGATAACGACATAGTACAGAATTTAACTATTCTGCCCATATACTTTTTGTTTACAATAAATACATAATCAAGAGGGTATGCTGTTACAAACCGTGGGGACGGTTTGTGAAAACGACGCGTATATGGAATACGCATATTTTCGTTTTCACGAACCGTCCCCACAGTTTGTAACAACATACCCTCTTGATTATCAGCTCAGTATGTATTTATTGTAAACAAAAATTATATGGGCAGAATCGGTAAATTCTGTACTATGTCGTTATCAAAAGAAATCCTGGAAGATGTACGTTTATCCCCCCGAAATCACAAGGTGAATAACGTAAACTTTTAAAATGCGTTTTTCTCCAAATTTACTTTTGTCGCTGCGCGCACTATACATGCTATACGAGGCCACTTCGTGAAAACGGTAGTTAACGTTATTCAAATTGTGATTTTGGGGGTTAAACGTACATCTTTCAGGATTTCTTTTGATAACGACATAGTACAGAATTTACCGATTCTGCCCATATAATTTTTGTTTACAATAAATACATACTGAGCTGACAATCAAGAGGGTATGTTGTTACAAACTGTGGGGACGGTTCGTGAAAACGAAAATATGCGTATTCCATATACGCGTCGTTTTCACAAACCGTCCCCACAGTTTGTAACAGCATACCCTCTTTATTATGTATTTATTGTAAACAAAAAGTATATGGGCAGAATAGTTAAATTCTGTACTATGTCGTTATAAAAAAAAATCCTGGAAAATTTACGTTTAACCCCCGAAATCACAATTTGAATAACGTTAACTTTTAAAATG
The DNA here is from genome assembly GCA_025618425.1 of Heliocidaris tuberculata. Taxonomy (NCBI): domain Eukaryota; kingdom Metazoa; phylum Echinodermata; class Echinoidea; order Camarodonta; family Echinometridae; genus Heliocidaris; species Heliocidaris tuberculata. The sequence goes on along the minus strand of CM046837.1, from coordinate 35,710,688 downwards.
CGTTTTTCTCGAAATCTACTTTTGTCGCTGCGCGCACTACGAGGCCACTTCGTGAAAACGGTGACGATTGGTAAAATTGTCCTTTTCCTCTTTTTCTTCTTTTTGTTTTTCTTCTTCCTTTTTTTTTTTCTTCTTTTTCTTTCTTTTTTCTTGACAATTATTATTTTTCTTTTAACTACGAAGTGTTGTAAATCTATATTATCTTGGGAAACGGTAATGCATTTTTATATGCTCCATGTCTCTAAAATTGATGATAATAGACCAGTTCGTAGTTAGCACATGGTACAAATGACAAATATCCACAGATATTTTAAAAATGGAGATGTCCAACTTTGTGCACTTTAGAATAATCACTCTCAAAGTGATAGATGTGCCTCATGAATAGCTTTTGTTTCGCTTTTGAAAAGCATACTTCCACCTGGGTATCATGGAATGCACCATTGGTGAATAATTGAATAATGATTACATGACATTCATGAGCACATATCAAGTATTCGTGTCAGTGGGTTTTAGAATTTGGTACAGATGACCTTTATCTGCTCATGCTCAGATTGTATCTACGAACTGGCTTATTAGGTGAAAATGCATTGCCTGTACGTATAAACTTTGAACAATAATAAATGTATATAAAGTACACAGACCATAATATAATATTAATTGGTCAGTCTTTTTCATGCATTATGTCCCGTTTTCATCCCGAAGTTCAGGCAAAGAGATTTCTGACGCAAACAATAAATCAGACAGCCCGATTGGAGGAATTCGCTTGTAACATTCGATCTGAGAGAACATCACAGTCCAATAAACTAAACAGTGCCGAAAAAGACAGTGAGATCCATTGCAAGAATGAAATGTGATAGGTCTAGTGTTCACTCTCTGAGTAAGACTGACAGGACGATCTGTGAATTTCAAAACAGCCCAGACAACATTTCGTTCATGGTTTCCGTCGTTGAAATCATGAGACATTTGATTTCAAGGTCTGCCTTTTAGTGCACTGACCAGATTGAAACCATGAAACATACGGGACATGACAACCTTGAGGTAAGTTAAAGACCTCTGGGGCCTGTTGCACAAAACTTGCGTTTAATCGCAACTCCTAAAAATCAAACGCAAGTCCTTAATGCGCACTTCTGATTGGCTGAAAATAAAGTTGCGTTTGATTTTCCTGAGTTGCGTTCAAACGCAAGTTTTGTGCAACGGGCCCCAGGTCTCGGGAGTTTCCATGCACCTATAAAGGAATTCACAATTAAAGTGTACAAATCTCGAACGCAGCGAAACTCGCTGTTCATTTGGAAATTACTCATAACTTTTCGGAGAACGTTCAATCATGTTTCGCCTGAGGAATCCATGATGATGAATTTCCTTATGGAGTGTTTCTCCTGAAGTTGGTGAAGATTGTGCGCATTATGTAAGACTTTTCGGTCGTAAAGGTGAACATGGTGAAGTCTACTATCGGTGGATATACCCGATAGGTGTTAAATTCCCTACGAGAACCTAAGGTAATGTGGATTTGAGGTGTGGACAAAGTGTTGGCACTATTTTCCAACTGCGTTTCAACATTTAACTCTTTCATTGCCGATGTCACATATATGTGATAGATAGACTTGTCATTTTCATTCACCAATTGCTCGACCATAGGAAAGGTGTATGGTGGTCAATGTATATCAAAATTTTGAACATAAATCAAACATTCTATATATGTGATTATAATTATATGCTACCATAGAAATTTTGAGAAAATTGCAGGTTTTTTAAAAAGATATTAACTTATTTCAACATTAAGGAATAGTAAACAAATTAGAAACCCAAAAATGATGGACACACACAAAAAAAACCTCAAATGAAATTTTTAATAATTCTTATGCATAAAGTTGGGTAAAGTAATATTGTTTGGTATCATAAGAAATTGTAATAAATTTCCTACAAGTTTTGTACACAATATTTTGTGAAATAATAGATGGTTCATGAAGAGCGGACATTTGAAAAGTAAGCATTGATCACATTGTGGCAAAATTTTGAAGAGAGCTAAACCCCTTTGCACCATATGCACACTAAGAGTGAACCTGTTGACTACTCAATTCTCTAACTCCCATAGACTTAATACAGGAGTCACCTGGTTGCAGTAGGAGATGGGTTAAGTAGCGATTATATTGGAAACCATGAAACATAAGGGACATGGTATCCTTGGAATAAGTTCAGAAAGGAGACAAAGGCCTGATAGTCTTCCCAATTGCGTGGCAACATTGAGATAACGATTATAGCTTTGCTCTGCTGAGGACGCCGTAAGTGCATAGCTTTGTGCTCGCTAACCGTTTCCATGCATGTAAATAGTCATCACACATGTCCATTAAAATGTAGATGATAAAAGACATGTCTAGGATGGGAGAGATACACATTCGAACAATAATATTGATTGATTTTGGACATGACAAAAATGTTTTATTCAAAATATGAACTAATATTTTGACATTTACAGTAATGATTTTAATACATTTAATACATTTAAAGTAATGATTTAGTGGTAAATTTACCAGTTTACCACTATATAGGCATTAAAGGCAATTTGGAATTGTTTTCATTAGAATCAAAGTGACTGCGAGCATTTAAATGAAATTTATTATCAATTTTTACTGTTGGTTATTTTACTACCCATATAAAGTCCTTTCCTTTTTTATACGGAAAAATAAAGATGTGTTTTTGTTATGGTTCTTTTAGCCTTTTGAGAAGATGTGCGATATTCTTTGAAAGGACCAAGTAATGATAATTCAAAGACATTCAAGACATACTAATAATAATAATGATAATGATAATGATAATTATAATAATGGCAATAATTATGATGATGATGATGAAGATAATAATAATAATAATAATATAGATGATACTACTAGTAATAATGATAATAATAATAATGATAATAATAATAATAATGATGATGATAATAATAATAATATTGATAATACTACTAATAATGATGGTAATAAAAATAATAATGATAATAATAATAATAACAATAATAATAATAACAATAATAATAATAAAAAGAAGAAGAAGAATATTGATAATATTGATAATAATAACTATGATGATGAGATAATTATAATTTTGTTTCCCCAGAGAAACCTCATCAGCATCAATGCTGTTCATCCTGAGGGCCCATCTGTATCAAATTATCTTAACTGAATGTCTCTCTTTAGGCCTTTACATGATACACATAATTACTCTTTAAAGCTATTAAACGAACAGCGGGTGCAGTTATTATAGGACTCTACATTGGGTCCATTTGGACGATACGTTTTCATACATTCTACACACCACTGAATGCACGATATCAATGTCCCGCGGTCTTTATGATAAATGTGAAAATTTCCGCTCCAGTTTGGATGATAAATGTGTTTTATCCTCCACAGAGCGGAACGATAAAAACACCTTATCTATCTGACGTACAATGACAAACGAGGATGGCTTTGTCTGAAAAAAAAAACAGTTTAAATCTTGTGCCAATGATAATTCACATATACATTCTCTCTGGATATTCTTTTCTTTCTTTATTTTTTTTTTTGTTCGTAGAAAAGATACTGTGTTGCAGTTCACCTTCTTGTTGATGTACGTAAGAGTACATGGACCTCTTACTTCTGGCAAAATGTTTGTTTGTTTGTTTGTTGTTTGTTTTTTTTAAATAAATGAAGTCCATTGAATATATAATTTAATCAGCAAGTGTTGTCTTTAATTTCTTATTGAAAATATCATTTTTAAGAAAGGATTGAATATGGAAAATTGATGAATCCATTTTTCGGGGGGGGGGGGTCTTAATTCTTGCATTTCTTGTCATTCCCTTATTTCTCCCATAAACTAAAAGAGTTGTAGTGACAAGACTGTAATTTTTACAAGCTATGTTTAAAGTGTACCAATCACCTGGAAAAATAATTTGTGTACAGTTAGAAAGTATAAAATCAACCTCAAATAACTTTATCTGGCATTCTGTAGGTCAACCGTTAAAAGAGTATGAATGAAATAAAGGATAACATGAAAATGCTCGCGCGGAACCGAACTCCGAGTTTGGTTCCGCGCGAGCCTTTATATTGGCGAGCGCGTACGGGTGCGTCGAGTAGTCTACTCATGAGTCGCTTTTACGCCTATAGAGCGTGTAATTAAAATCGCAATATCTCCTCATAGAATTAATATTTGGAGCCCATATTCTGAATATAGTATAACGACATGGATCCTTTAACATATATAGAGCAAAATATCTTTTGGTGATTGGTACCCTTTAAGAGTAAATGTGTTGTCTTTTCATACAATAAAAATATATATTACGCAAAAGTATCATCATAAATGAAAGTACAATTATCATTGCTTCATTATGCAATAATGGCCACTTGAAACTGCGGCTAATCAGGATGTACATTAATTGCGATATATAATGCTAACATGACCAAGACAAGTACCCACGTCCTTAGTTTAGATATTGCTCTTATAAGAAGACGTGAAGAGGTATTAAAGGGAATGAATGATATGTACATGTATACGGTCAACTCCAAACCTACATCAAGGCTGGCAATGAATGAGCTATTTGCATACTATCTTACAGTGTGATGAATAGGCCCGATCTATCATAGCAACTCTGAGATAGGTGATCTGTCTTATTGTTAATGAAGCAAGGAAAGGTTTTAATCCTGTCATTGCCGGATCCCGGATTTTGTATAAGAAAAAGGGGGCACCATTTCGAAAATGTCAGAAAAGCAAGAACAACAAAAAAGATGGTGAATACATTTCTAAAGGGAAACTTGAGTTCTGGGAAAGGTAAAAAATAATTTGTGGGCTTTCCCATTCTTTTTATGTTGGTTTGGATGATTATCATAGTAGATATGTCCCCTGAACAGGATAGCTCTTCAAATGGTCTCATATTAAAAATGTGACAAGAAACAGCTGAAATGGCCGAACATTTCTGTGCAGTCCTATATACACATTTCTGTGTATAGTGCATATGACCTCTCAGCAGGATTGAGTCAATTCCTTATCATTTTATCATTTTGGGGATTCCAAAACCTTACAGCATACACCAATTCGTATGTGCTATATAATCAACATTTCCCAATTGCTTTGAGACAGTTTCCTTCAGAGTTGGGTCTGACTGTCACAATTCAATCTGATGACCAGAACTCAACTTTATCATTAAGGTGTATTTTAGGTCTGCAATTTGTTAAGGGTGGATGTGTATTTCATGCACCATTTGGGTTTTAGAATTAAGGGTACACGAACCGGTTTTGCCCCCCCCCCCCCTTACTGGGCCCTGTTTCATAAAGCTTGTCATCAAAGGCAAGTTGCAATAACTGTTATAAGCTACTGAAATCCTTACATCTGATTGGCTGAGAGCAAATTTGTCGGTAAAAATCACTGACAAGCCACTTGATGAAACGCCCCCCCCCCCCCTGAAGTCCGTCATTGAATCCCATCGTATCGGTATACATCAAAGTTGATTTCACTACACTCGACTTCAGAGATAAAATTTACCTACTGTAAGAAAATGCATTAAGTGCAGAATGGTTTGGGTATGTATTGCATGTATGGAATGCAACACCTTTCTACTTTTTTTTTGAAGTGGATTAAAAACATTTTTGTTCTGCATGGGATTTGGAGCAACTTTCTTTCAAAACCAATTTTCCTAAATCAATTATAATTCATGATACTAGCTTGCGTTTTCCTTATGCTCATAATTCAATCCAGTAATAGAAATAATAATGATAATAATAATAAAAATAATAATAATATTATGTCTTGTTTATCCAGGGTAGCCTCATCAGTATTACATACTGTTCTACTATAGGGCCCTGCAATCATATTACTACCCCGGATTTAGCCGAGTTACCATGATAAGGCGCTCTAGGAATTTCTTCCTACCGGGTACCCATTTACTTCACCTCGATGGAGTGTGGCAAATGTAGATTAATGTCTTGCCAACGGACAGTAGTGCCGTGGCGGGGAATCGAACCCCGTACCTTGTGATCTGCAGTCCGGTGACTTATCCACTAGACCACAACACCTCTACATCCTTCACTTCCAGTCCTGAGCTTTAAATATCTCTTTTTTTTTTAAATGAAGGAACCCGTCATTTGGTCATGACGACATTGGAGCGGCTAACTCACAATTCATTGATTTCTTTTTACCCAAATCCCTTGTTGCCTAACTTCCCCTTCTTCCATTTGTACCGACACGACTGCTGGTAACCTAATCTCCCATAGGATTTCCCTGCTTTAAAGCACGGCCGTATCAATAACACTCTCCTTATGAATGGATAGATCCAATAATCAACATCCATATTTCATGAAATTCACGTTCATGTATTTATGCTCAACAGAGATTACAGTCTTTGAAATACATGGGGTATAATATATACACTAAATGATAAGGATATAGGAGAAGAAATGCCCGTGCTGTTTATCATGAATAAGTATTAATTCTTTCTCCGTATTCTACGTTGGGAGAAAAGGATTGTTGCCATTCTTCTTCCTGATCCTCCTCCTCCTATTCTTCTTCTTCTTCTTCTTCTTCTTCTTCTTCTTCTTCTTCTTCTTCTTCTTCTTCTTTTCCTGCTCTTTCTCCTCCTCCTCCTCCTCCTCCTCCTTCTTCTTCTTCTTCTTCTTCTCCTTCTCCTCCTCCTTATCGTCCTTCTCCTTCTTCGCCTCTTCTACTTCTTCTTGTTCTTCTTCTTCTCCTCCTCCTTATCGTCCTTCTTCTTCGCCTCTTCTACTTCTTCTTCTTCTTCTCCTCCTACTTCTTCTTCTTCTCCACATCCTCCTCCTTCTACCGTGCACGGTGTATCCTTCATGGTTTGAATATTAACACGCATCTATGTGAATTAATTTTGACATCAAATTTCTGGTGACGTAAAATTTACGTGAAACGTCAAAAAATGGAAACTCGGTTATACCGTCTAAAATAGGCATGGGGTATCTTGAGATATTTGTCAACTTTCGAATCATAATGTCGTGTGTAATGTGATATACAGTAGCTCTCGAACATACTTCATTTATTATTCAAGGTTAGAATGATAATCTGCATCGTAATTTCAGAGTCAATAATCACTTGAATGATACTGGGAGGTCAACCTACTTTAGAAAATGTATACGTCCTCCATTGCAAGTACACATCACCACTGCACTATAAAGCAAGCACATTAAGTGCAGAGAGATTTCTTTTTAGCCCAAGGTGCGCGTTTAACACAGTGTATAGGTATAAGCCTATCCTGACTCTGTAAACAGGTACAGGTACGTAGGTAGCTAGCTATACCATGGCCCCTACTACTACTACTACTACTACTACTACTACTACTACTACTACTACTACTACTACTACTACTACTACTACTTCTACTACTACTTCTACTACTACGACTACTACTACTACTACTATACTACTACTACTACTTCTACTACTACTACTACTTCTACTACTACTACTACTACTACTACTACTACTACTACTACTACTACTACTACTACTACTACTACTACTACCCCTTCTACTACTACTACTACTACTACTACTACTACTACTACTACTACTACTACTACTACTACTACTACCCCTTCTACTACTACTACTACTACTACTACTACTACTACTACTACTACTACTATGACTACTATTACTACTACTACTACTACTACTACTACTACTACTACTACTACTACTACTACTATTACTACTACTACTACTACTACTACTACTACTACTACTACTACTACTACTACTACTATTACTACTACTACTACTACTACTTTTATTCATCCGCTATGCTGTAAAATTATCATTTCCTACAAGCTTGTAGGACGCCCACTGACATAAGCAATTTCATCATCTCGTAGTTTAGATTGGTATCGAAGTATCTTATTTCCAAATCAAGATTCAAGGTGTAGATAATATTTCCCTATCTTAATCAATCACACGGACTAGGTAGTTGTTCAATCTTGTAGAGGACATGGACTTTTACGTGTCTTCCTGCTGAGAACTCCATGAATTTTACTTTAAAAACATCATAACTCCCACTTATATATTCATGACATGACATGTGACTTTAACAATTTTTTTGTGATCGTACTGGTCTCATAGGATTCTTGTTCGATTAAAGGATGAAATTGTCTCATTCAATTAAGGATCGGTGAATTTAGTTGTAAAATGCGTCACATTCACATTGTATAGCTTGTGGGCATGATTCATGTAGTCGTTGAAAAAAATCATTGAATGTTTTTAAACATTTATCATTTTAATATGAGCTGCATTCATTGATACTCGTAATCAATATTAGTTTATGAGGAAACAAAAAGGAATTGTTACACCTGCCGCTCTCTATTCGGATCCCTCCAATCAATCAGATGTAATAGCATGTGGATTTTTTTGTTTTGTTTTGTTTTTTGTTCTTCATAAATGGTAATGTCATTATCCTGAGCAAATTTTTTTTACATAATTTTATTTTGTTGTTTTTATATTGTTTCACCAGAAAAAAAAATATGATCATTAAAAAAGAAATTCAAATAACATCGAAAATTCTAATATCGTTATACATTAGCTGTTTTGTCGTCATGCTAAAAAACGTGTTGTTCACATGCGGGTGGGTGTGGGTTCAGCACCTGTGATAAAGGGGGGAGGGGTGGATGCCCCCCCCCCCCCCCTGCAGCAGCTGCTATCTACATAATTATTTTGCTGTTTTGATTTGAGGGGGGAGACTGGCCAGATGAAATACAAATACAGTCATTCATTTTATTTTCATTTTTATTCCTCAACGCGTTACGACCTCCTTTCTACCCCCAAATAATCCCGTGTACTGATTGAGATGAATTCTTTCCTGCCATCGATTTTACGTTGATGTCTCTTGACACGTGACTTCTTTTCGCTGCTCATGCGCTGATTTTCGTCCAGTAAAACATCAAATCCCAAGAGTATTCGATTCATAATGCGAACGAAATCTTCTCTTATTCAACAACAGAAACATTATCAGCTCCGTGTGGAATTCATGTGCCAATTTCTTTCTTCACTTCACACATTCGTATTCAAACAAAATATACATTCATCCTGTGAATGGCGTATCGGTTGATCTAGATGTGACGTGAGACTTTTGTCATACATTTTGGATCATCAGATCTTGGTTCGAATCCCACAGTGTCTTTCATGCCATGGTGTAGATTATCAATCGAAATCTGTCGACATTTATACGTGTTCAAGAAGGATTAACTGTAGTAGTATGCTAAAATCGTAAAATGTGCCATTTTCAGCTATCTTGAATGCGTCGGGCTGGAGATGGTGCACACTATACATGCTATATACATATATATATATATATCAGGGGCGGATTTAAGAAGGCACTTCCCGTCCGTGCCCCCCCCCCCCATTTTTTTTTTCTTTTCTTTTTTTTTGGCTTGCTTTTTCAAAGCGAGAGCAGTTATGCGTTTGTCAACAAAGCTGATTGTATGAGAAGCCGTCAAAAGCAAATTCCCGCTTCTTCCAGGATGACTACTGTTGCAAAGGTATCAAATTTTGAAAATGACATTGCCTCACAAAAAATAGCCGGAGAATTTAAAACGCGTTACCCCAAATTGATGATCTTGGATTTATTTTACTCCGAAATTTTTCTTTTATCCAATAAAACATAAACATAAACTAAACTTGTTAGTATTGAACCAAAGTGTGTGAAATTTTCTTTGCTGCTTGTTAAGTCCAAGAACCAAACTTAGCGAATAAAAACCGAGGGGTTAAAGTATAGTTACATTAAGTTCATAAAAGATTCAAAAGCTTTAAAACCATACCGTGATTAAGGATTTAATCATTTTTGCGTTCGAAGTAATTCTTTTCACACACACACACACACACACACACACAAATCTTTTTTTTGGGGGGGGGGTACTTACATTTTCTCGTCAGCATGGTCAGGGTATCGTCCGTTTTGATTAAATCATAATTATTTATAATTTCAGAAAAAAATGTTTAAATCATCTGATCATCAGCACATCGGGATAAAATTACAGGGGCCTACGTATTAATATAGCCCGAAAATTTTAACCTGACTTGTTTAATATGAATATAATAATGAGTACTTTAATGTTTCATTTTGACCTGCCTAAAATTCTAAAATTCCAGTATACAAATGAGGCGTGTGACTGTCCATACCTGTACAGTTTTTCGGTGAGTCGAGATAGAAGCCTGATAGGGGTGCATCAGTTAACTCTGCGTCTGACGTCGGCAGCAAACAGTTGAATCGCTCCTGCCAGAAACCTCGAAACCAAGGATTCCTGGTGTTGTTGTCGGGACTGAGATCGAAGTAATAGGAGTCGAAGTCGTCGTAGTGTTCGGTGTGGGGCTTGATAGAGATCGCGCCGATCGCTTCCTCCTCGACATTGCGAACGACCTCCTTGCGATTGGCCCAACCATCGCTAGTATATGGGAAAAGAGAAAAATCATCAAACTTATAGACAATGCAGACAAAAACGTCATTACCATCAGGAGTACTATTGAGAAAATTAACAATGAACGTAGTTACGTTTGAAAAATCAGTATTTGCAAAGAACTGATTGTCTAATAACATACAATTAATGAAATTTAAACTAAAAATATGTGTATGGACATTGGACATGTATTTTCTAGCTTTATTCAGTTTTTATTTCATATGACTAAGAAGCGATGCGAAAATATATTTAATAGGATATGAAGGTTAAAAATTTATTTACAAGGTATAGCCAACGATTTTTCAATAAAGAAGTATGAAACAGAAATTCTCAAAGTCACAAATCTTGTAACAGCAATGATGATCGATCCGTCTGGCGGAAATATGGAATAGGTAGAGGTCATATTCCTCTCCATTACACAATCACATGAGAAAAAGGGAAGAGAGAGAGAGAGAGAGAGAGAGAGAGAGAAGGAAAGGGAGAGGGGAAAGGCGACATGAAAAGAGGACGTTACCCCCCCCCCCCCAATCGAATGACGGAAAGGGGGAAGGAGTGGGAGAGAGAGAGAGAGAGATGGGGTCTATTGATAAGGTGAAGACAACAAGAAAAGAAGACGAAACTGACCTCTTCCACTCCCTCCTCTCATTTTCTTGCCCTGTTATATCTCTCATCTTATTTCCCTAATAAATTTTCGGGTTTCCACCTTGCTCTTACGATACCAGTGCCCCCACAATAGCTTGACCCCGGCTATGCCACTGTTTGATATTCACTGATTATTCATGCACGCACCTTCCAATCACCAGATACTTTCCAATCTTTCCTTTCCTCCTGGTGGCCTTTAGGAGTTTCGTGACGGTGATGCCCTCGCAGAAACAGACCACAACATGAGCTGTAGGTGTGTCTTCCAAGGTGTCGATGATCTTATCAAACTCCGAGGCCTTCGATCCGCTGTAGATACTGGCCGAGGCTGCGATACAGATTCCTCGGGCTTCGGCAAGGGCACGAAACGCCTGCATTCCGCTTTCACCGTAGTTGCCTAAGAGGAGACAGATAGAATGAGGAATATCAATTGTTGTGTATAGAGGTATAGCAACAAACTATGGTATGCATTCGACTATTAAAGAAAGCATCGCGGATTAAACATGCATCTTCCACACTATACTTTTTTTTTCAGAGGGAGAAAATGTATTATGGAAGTGGCTTTCAGTTTCAGTTTCAGTTTCAGTTTATTATCATTACAATAATATAGGAACATATCTTCGATACTTTCAACAAAAGATTTTAAAAAAGTAAACATACAAAGAGACAGATCAATATTTACATCATTTTAAAGTTGGGATAAGACAAAATAGTTTGGCGTGAAATATGAGGAAATCTAGTAAGAAGCTAGGCTTGTAATATTGTAGAATCCCTTAAAAATAAAAAAACAGTCTTTGAGATTATAACATGTATATGAGAGATGATCTTAATAAAACATTAAAAAGAAATAAAATGGGGGAGACGAGGAATACAGTACATTACTAGGGAGCCATAGGATGGATTGCGTAAGTATTTAAGAGGGATATTTTGAGTTTGCGTTTAAATGTATACAGTGAGCCTGTATTAGTTAAGTCTGGTGGGAGGTCATTCCACAGTTTTGGTCCTGAAAATATAATTGTATTTTGTGCAAAAGCTGTTCGAGTACGTGGAAGGTGATAAAAGAATGGCTTTGTCTGGTTGGATAAGAGTGAAGTGAATAATTCATAACGAACATAGAAGATACAGGGTTAGGACGTTCATGCTTTGTGAGTTGAAACATGAATATTCCTAGATTATATGTAAATCAGTTAACAATAGAAGTCTTTTATTCATACTCCGGTTAAATATAATCATTGTGTCAAATAGTTTTTTTCATACAAGGATGAAGAATATTTAAATGAATGATAAATATAAACAATATTTGGCACACATATTTTGCCGAAGGGGCATGTTCGTCTTCATAACATCTGTATACGATTAATGTTAATGATCCACATTAGTTATATACAAAGCTTTTCAATGCTTAGTCCGTATTTTCATTTTTTAATACAGGAAGAAAATACGATAGAACATATTATTATTGAATGAAGATAGTGGATTTATACCCTGACTTTTTTATTCAAGAAAAAAATCATGTCGAGAGGAAAAGAAGCATTTAAATGGAGAGCTGTTGTAGTATCTATACCTATCTTTGAAAGAAAAAAAAAGCTCAAACATTCCACGAACTAAAACTAGAAGTCCAGCATTTATGCCAATCAATGCGATTAACAATTGGATGATTAAAACTGACGAAGAATATGCGCTCCCTCTATTCCATCGTAAACTCTCACATCCTGCCGCTATACAGCAGTCATTACAGTGCATTTTAGAAATAATCAAAGCCATTCATTTGATAAACATGATAAAATTCTCACACAGATGCTGGTTTTTAACTCCCATATAAAAAGATATATTAACAGGCAGCTATGTTCAGCAGTTTCAAGGAGACCGGTGGTTTGTGCGGGACTTCTTTTTAATGTAAATCGTGCGTTTTAAAGCTTTGACAGATTAAGAAAGACAGGTGCTAATAAGCCAGACGTCTTGTGACGTAATGATGACGCAACTGCTCAGAGACAAATAGTTGACTACCGGGGGCATCGCTAGGTGATTTTGGATAGGGGAGTCAGAACAAATTTGCATGTATTTGAGCAATTTTGGAAAATATTAGGGAGTTTAAAACAGGGATTAAAACAATTTGTGAACGAAAAAGTCCTCATATACACAAATTTTCGTGGCACGATTATAAACTTGCCGACAGACTTTATAAACAGGTGTGCAACTTTTCCACCCCCTCCACTCTCCCCCACCCTTGTCACCGATGCTCCTTGTCACATTAAAATAAAATCGTTTGCTTGCTCGTCTTGTTGAAACGGTTGCTTTGCTCACCGCCAGTTTGTCACGCCATCCTCTGCGTTACATCGGATATTAAAATGGTTGTTTGTCATAAATTCGAGACCTATCCTGAAAGTCCTAATACATTGCTCCGTGACGTCGTTCTTTTTTTTTTTTTTTTTTTTTTTTTTTCTTCTTCTTCTTCTTCTTCTTCTTCTTCTTCTTCTTCTTCTTCTTCTTCTTCTTCTTCTTCTTCTTCTTCTTCTTCTTCTTCTTCTTCTTCTTCTTCTTCTTCTTCTTCTTCTTCTTCTTCTTCTTCTTCTTCTTCTTCTTCTTCTTCTTCTTCTTCTTCTTCTTCTTCTTCTTCTTCTTCTCTTTATTTTTCTTTGTTTGTGAGTGTTTTCATCTTTGTGATTTTGATTATAAACATGATTATATTGCATTTACATGTACATGTAGGATATACTTGGGTAATTGTGGCCCCCATTTCACGATTTCTATTGCTGCATTGAATCTATAAGTGATGTGTTGGAATATTTTACACCACAATGTAGAGGAATTATCAAGCTATCCATCCCAAAGCAAATTTTTGTTATAACTACATTCATTAAGATGCTAATTAGCATAATATAAAGAACGTCAAATTGCCGTGAGTCGGGGTAATTGTAGCCCCTATTGGTCGGTTACATTGTAACTGGTAAAGCGCTATATAAGAAACAGCTATTATTATTATTATTATTGTTATTATTATTATTATTATAGATTTGGGGAAATTTTATATAAAAGTTCATAACTAATGTCAGGTGTTGTTGATACACTTTAAATCAACTAACAATCATTGAATCGTTAATTGGTTCAGCCAAATTGTTGAAATAAGCAATCATATCAATACACATATATCGTGCATCTACAGTGTCATAAAAAGTGGGTACCCTTCCACTTTACACTGTTAATGCATATAGGGGCCACATTTACCCCCAGCGACATTTTCACTTTGATCCCTCTGTACAGCCCTGCTATTGAAAATATTGACGTGGAAGTTTTTCTCTTGTGTTCTTCAGTTCATTTCATTTCAATCAAAACTCATCTTAATGACTTTAATTAATGACACCACACCCCAAAATGTAAAGTAGACTTGCCACTTTCCAGCTAATGAAATTTGGAGTGTCATACGTTTTTGAGCCCCCCTGCTCTCAAACTTTGAGCTAAATGGCTGATTTTTCTGATATGATAGGAGGAATATTTCAGCTAGATATTTCCCAACATATTCATCATTGAGTGATGCTACAAAGAATACAAGCTCTCGAAAACAAAGAGGCCACAATTACCCCGGGGCCACAATTACCCCAGTCTCCCCTATATTGTTTACTTATTCTACATGGCATTAACTAGTCACTTTATACATAATTATGTAGGGTATATATTCCCTGGGGGGAATCAATCATGTCTTTGCCTCATCAATCATGAATGATGCCCCTCAACATTCATTTCCTGGACAAACTTCAACAAAATTGTCGGCATGAACTTTGAAAACATTTCCCATGTACTCCCTTGAGACACGGATGATGAATCTCTTTACGGACATTCATGACATTTAAATACAGTTCAGTGCCCCCCTCCCCTTTCTATCTCCCCAACCCCAACTGTATCCCCCTTCTCTCTGTGTCTTTCTGTGTGTATGTGTGTGTGGGGGTGTGTGTGTGTGTGTGTGTGTGTCTCTCTCTCTCTCTCTCCTCTTGCTTGTAAAAGATCGAATGCGCTATATACAGTGTGTTTCTTAAAAAGGAAACCCAAATTTTCACATAAATTACCAAAAAAAGATCATAATGTCCGGATTAAATTATTATTCACGACAAAGTTTCTTTCATCCTCTTTCATATGATACAAAATATGTAATGATATTGTCATGCATGAATGAATTCGATAGGTTTTAAGTAAGCGATGTCAAAAGCAGTTCGCGCACAGAAGTAATGCAGTTTGTAACTCCGTTAAGTATAATGCAACTAAACAAAAGATTAAGACAATGCACAAAGCAAAGCTAAATGATATTTTATAACGTTCCTTAGTCATCTATCAACATGTATGCAACCTTGTATGAGATTTGAAACAAAAATAAGCCCCAAAGTCCCTCCAATGAAATGGAGGGAGAGGTAAGAGAGAGAGAGAGAAAAAAAAAGAGAGAAAGAGAGAGAAAGAGAGGCAGTGAAAAGGATAAATTATTGGTAAAGAAAAAAAATAGATGAAATTAGGATGGAGGGAGGGGTGACAAGGTGAAAGGAAGGATAGAGATTGCTCTAAAAATAGAAAATAGAGAACTAGAATTGAAGTGGAGGCAGGGAGGGGTAGTTGCGCTACAAACAGAGCGGAGATAAAAGGAGACACGAGTAGGAAGAGTCAAGCGGGGACTGATTAACCTCCGAAAACAGGGAATCAGGCCCATCAATCCGTCTTATGCTCTTTTAATCCGTCACAAGATACCCTGTGAGAGGGGGGAAAACATAGCTCACAGCCATCTCTATGTTTGCATGTCAAACAGCGCAAGTCACCATGGACTGACGTACCTTTCACTTATAATGCCAGAACAACTCGTTTAAAAGGAGTTAAAGGGAATCTGACTCGGTGCAGGGGTCACAAAGTGAGACAATTCTTGCTCTTTACCCTTTTAAGTTGGGCTTGGGGGTCGACCCCGAAACACGGTGCAACGCCCAGATATGAAAACAATCAACAATAGCACGTCCTCCCTTCGCCCTAGCTCTCTCTCTCTCTCTCTCTCTCTCTCTCTCTTTCTCAATTTCTCTATCATTCCCCCTCTCTCTTTCTCAATTTCTCTATTATCATTCCCCCTCTCTCTCTCCTTTCCCTCATTTTTTCACTTCCCCTCTACTAATGTTTTCTTCTCTCCCCTATCTCTCTATGTGTCTTTCTTCTCTCTCTCTCTCTCTCTCTCTCTTCACTTTATTTCTACTTTTCTTTCATTTTCTTCCTCTGACACCTTTTTTTCTTTTATCATAGTTAGAAAAATTCGAAATGGTAAAAAATAGTCTGGGCAGTTGACCTAATTCTTTATAACGAACATTACCCTTTCGAATCTAACTGTGATAGTGACAGCTAGCATTTAGTACGCTTTTTCTGCAAATGCAATATCTATCGTGATCCTATTGGAGGACATAATCATTCTGATCATGCATCACACAAGAAAAAGTAGTTCACTTCATCACATGATCTGCAGCAGTGCAGCTGGTTTACTTCAAAAATACCCTTGTGCTTAACGCTCAGCCGACAGGCTAGAAGCGCTAATGTCATGTAGTATTAAACTGATCCATTAATTATCCATTTCGCTAAAAAGACGAAACAAATATAGACAATAAGAACTAGGAATCACCTGTTTACTTGTATTTTTAGATACAAAATAAACCCACCTGATGATATACCATACCTAAGTAGCGAAGGTCATAGACCCAAGTCTTTGTGTTTCTACATAAGTTCGATCACTTGAGGCAAAAGACGAAGTGCTAGGCCAGTTTATTTTGCCTCAATTAAATCTCCGCGAATTTGACAATATGATAGATGCATTACCGGTACTTTAAATGTCCTGTGGAAGGGGTTTAGATTATTCGTACTTCAATTAGCAATCTCGTTCTGCGTACAGTTCCATTAGGAAGATTGAGACGGCGCTATCTTTGTGATGTTAAAGAGCATTATTGGATCCCTTTAATGTCAGTTTATATAATGAGCTATTCGAAGAAATTGTTATCTTCACAAGTGAGAATATGAAGGTATAGACAATTCAGCATTTGGCACCCCATAATAGGCCCGTATTCTGAAGTCCGATTTAACTTAAACTGGAATTTAAGTTCAACCGGACTTATTATCTACCCCTAGCTGCAGTCTACATTTCTGTACAAAGTAAAACCACACTCAGCTGCATAGGCCCGTATTTTGAACTCCTTTTTTTTTTGGGGGGGGGGGGGGTCCTTTCAACGTTACCAAAATGGATCTTTCAAATTCTCATCATTATTCAAAGAAAACGGAATCAATGCATCATGCAAGAAATATTTCGACTTAACAAAGAGTGAATGACGTATAGGTCCATTGGTAACACGAACTGGGCTGCTTAATACATCCTCAGGGGCATCTACAATTTGCTGCAGTAAAACAACGTATATTTCCAGGAACGGAAATGGCAATCTGAGATTTTTCTGTCGAGAATGTAAAAGAGTGATCTATAGATCTGAAGTGAAAGAGTGAGGCAGAATACGATGAAATTGGAGGAGCACGTTATGCCCGGAGATGCATGTACATGTACATGTATGTAAATGTTCATTACTTCATTCATTGTGACCTAATTTATTTTATCAAAGAATGAGCTTCTGATCCTCTTTGTCGGTATTTTATTCCTTTTTTTTTTTGTATGTGCACCAACATAATTCAAGCTTAATTACTTCAAATGTCATTAGCTTAGAGAAATATCTTTAACTTTATTGATGAATATTTGTTTTAACTACAGGAGATTGGATCATATAGTATCAATGTCATCAATCAATCAATTTCAAATTATTGTCCAATATTGGAAACTTGTTTTGCTGACATTCTGAAAACATGCATATATCAAAATAACTTTACAAACATATATATGCATATATATATATATATGATTTAATTTGATTTGATGTGATGAAGTTTTATTTTAACAGGGTAGCCCCATCAGTAAACGAAATACCGTTCTTCCTTGTGGCCTTGTATAAAGATCAACATATACATGTACATTCAAATGTGTGTGCGTGTGTGTGTATATATATATATAAATATATATATATATATATAAAGATATAAAGATATATAAAGAACAAAATCCGGGGAAATATCATGCTTAGTTCCAACAACAGTTTATTTACAAAACCACAAATTTGAGATATTATTAAATTATTTAAGAGAAGAATCAAAATTTAAATACGATAAACTAGCAGTTAACATATCGATTACATGTAGCAATAATCAAATGGATACATCATTGTAATCTTGAAAATGGAATTATGTATATACCGTTCATACATCATGCATTATGAATTATATAAATATTGCCTAGATTTAGGACATGTTTAGACATTATTACATGAACGCATAATTTGATTTCAAAGCAATACTTAAAATTAACATTATGTATTAGCTATTATTATGATTATGTATGATATTATAGAATATCATATTCTTGTTTCACAAAACGAAATACAGCTATTCTCTAAAGAGTTAAGATACATTCCGGCATAATAAGAAATGAAAAGATGTAATATTGAAAGAGTACTTCAAATAAAATTATTTCATATATTATAATATCATTACATGATTATAAGCCGATATTCTATCATGAAATATAGACAATATAAATCCTTTTTAAAATTAAGATATATAAGATAAAATTAAAAGAATGCATTCAAAAAAACTGATTTCCAAATAGTTCTTAAAATGGAACAATATACACTTACTATACATGTACATTATTATTTGTAGAAAAAGCTTGTATAGTTGTTGCAGCTTTAACATTATTGTGTAGACTATTTCAAGGCACAGAGCCCTCGTTTTCAGCTTCCCAATTTCATTTGCATCCACCCCACTGTACATGACCGCAGCATCATCTGAATACAGCATAATCTGCCATTTTTTTTCATGACACTTGGCAGATCATTTACAAATATAGTGAACAACAATGGTCCTAGGATAGACCCCTGAGGGACACCTGTATCTATCATTCTCATATCTGATTTGGTAGTCTTTGGTTATTTGCTGTCTATTCGTAAGATAATTGATGAACCAATTCGATTCCATGTCTTTCACACAGTACATGATTAGTTTGCCGAGTAATAAATCATGGTCGACAGAGTCGAATGCCTTTCTGATTATTCACACAACCAAAACACTTTCATTTATCTCCATTTATAACTTGAGATGGGTAGTGTGGAAGAGGTAGGTTGGTACACTTAAGATGCCAAACATAATTACATTGTTGACATGTTACGTCCATTTGTCTAGAGTCGATAAAGATTTGTCTCCTATAAGCATTAGAGGGGTGTGGTTTCTACATGCAATCCAGCAGATGATTACGCACCAATGGTAACATTGAGGGTATAGGGTCCCCGAGCTGTAAGGGTGATCTAGTTCTATCTTGAATCTCATGTCACCTTCTTCCTCTGCGGGTTCTACGTTTCCTTGCTTTGCCTAGTTCAACTGCAATATTTTTCAGATCACGCGGTACATGCTGATTGAAATGAACCACTATACCACGACACTTAAATTTTGCAGACCCGAACAACCATCTATAACATTCTTACATTCAAATTGATTTAAGCCAGTTTCTGGCAGCATTAGATACCATTACCAGAACTTTGAAAAAAGCTTTAGCATTGCAAAAATCGGCCGGGTGCGTGGAAATATTGTACCTGGAAGGACGGGGGGGGGGGAATACAGATTCATTATATAAAGAGGATTTCAACATGAAATAGTCATGAAGGACATTTTAGCTCAAGTATATTGTCCTCATATTTAAATTAATCATGTTAATGACAAATGGAGTGCAACTGGTCTTTCATTAAAGATTTTCTTTTTCACCTCGGTTTCGTTGATAAAGTACATACACATCACAGTGAAAGGTTAGTCGACTGTCCAATGTCATCAAATTAATTTCTCTCTTTTCAATTTCATCCGTTTATAATTCACGAAATTAATTACGCTAAGTGAGTCCGTCACGACAGACAACATGCCGGTAGAAAATCGAATTCCGTAGTATTATTATCACAATCCAATATTTGATTTATCTCTCCAGCAATTAAAATCTATCCCCATCCAGCGTTCTTGAAAATTGATTTTAACCTTGAGCGATTTTAGCTCTTATCAATTCACATTTCTCACTGTAGAACCACTAAGCTATCACAATATTGCAGGGATATACCATTGTATTTTATTTTCTCATTGTGTTAAATCCCCAGTATGCTTTGCACTTCGTTAATATCAGAAAGAATAACATTATAAACCAATCTATCCCTGTTTAGTCGTTAGATTAAAGTCGACAGAGATAGACAGGGTGGATTCCATGGAGTAGAATAGTGACGTTGGTGTTTATCAAAGGGAAAGGTTAACATTAAGTTTAACGATGAAAAGAGTACATGTAAAAAAAAAAAAGCAAAACAAAACTTTATGATTTGCAAAACTACCATCCAGAGGAATGTCGAGTAAGGAAAAAAAAAGAAGAATTGATTTGTAGAAAATTCCGATAGCTTTTACCGCAGTTTCTATGTGTTTTTGCGAAATCATAATATTTAGTCGTAACTATAGTTCTCAACGATCTGTTTCAATATACATCAAAAAACGCAAAGGCTCTTGTATTTAACTAAGCTCCAAATGAGCTCCAAATATAATTGAAATAGTTCTACTTTTGACTTCTAAATTGGAATATAAATTATGTTTACAGGGAGGAGAACGTCCAAAGGTCGATTGGGATTGCGATCAATACGATGGAAAGTGAACGCCTGTATAAGTTACCAAAAAGGGGCGACTGTTTTACCATTAATAAGTCTGTTGCAACTTAATGAAAACCCTAACGTTCATCAGAATCTTTATCATTTGAATAACTCTGACTCAATTTTTATTTAATTCTTGTTTGATTCTCTCTGGTATTAGTAAGTACCGAACCACACACTTGTTCTAGGATAAATATATAAAGGCATTTTATCTATCTTTCTCTCTCTCTCTCTCTCTCTCTCTCTCTCTTATAATGCATTTGTTTAAATTTCCTTGCTTTCAGCAGTGTTAACATCAGTAGAAACACACACATACACACACACACACACACACACACACACACACTTGGTCTACAGGAGATCAGTAAAAGCGTTGCTTATAATCTATTGACTGTCGCAGTACGAGTAATTCACCGTGAAATCGACCGTGAAGCTTCCCGGGCATATTTACAAGCCGCTAAATGGACCACAAGTAATACATTTTTTTTTCCTAGACCGGCCTTTTCGTTATGATTAAAATAGGACTGATGGAAGGTTTTTTTCTCCCCCCTGGATCTGATTAGTATACACATATATATAATGTCATTCCCCAGGGGCCCGGCAATGATAAGGGTAAAAAGAAGTAAATTAATAGCAGGATTGTTGACCCCAATAATAAAGTAATATGCAACCAGAAGTAACGTTTTGCATAAGATATAGAACTCGTTTGATTTTGTGTAACTTGTTCGATTGAAGGAATTAAAACCGACCCATTTGACCACCAAGTTCTATTCAATTCAATTCAATTCACTTTTCCTACCTGCTACCCCCCCCCCCTCCCCCCCTCTCTCTCTCTCTCTCTCTCTCTATCTCACACACACACACACGCGCGCGCACACACATTCTCTTCTGCATGTCTGTCTCTCTCTCCTCCCCCTCTATCTCTCCTTTTCTCTAAAAATTAAGAGTTAAGAGACTCTTTCTATCTTTTTTTCTTTCTCTATCTCTCCCTGATACGATTCCCCACCCCACCCCCTTCTCTCTCTCTCTCTCTCTCTCTCTCTCTCTATCTTCCTCTTAAACTCCCTGTGGCTCTGTTTCATTTTCGCTCCTCTGTCCCCCTCCCCGCCATCTCTCTCTCTTTATCTTCTCTCTCTCTCTCTCTCTCTCTCTCTCTCTCTCTCTCTCTCACTGATAGACTATTTCACATTCTCACAACCTCAATGAAAAATTAGCTCTATACATCGTAATACGACATGTAAGGCACGAGAGGTGATGCCCTGGGTTATCATAGGTTGTCTACGGTAGTAGATATCAACTTAGTTTTTACATGGTCGATTTTTTGTTACAAAGTCAGTAGGATGAACGGAGGTGAATAAGATCTAAAGATTTCCGATAGTTCCCGGACTCTTCATTCAGTTAATTAATGATCCCAAAACAGGCCGTCCTTGATAGAGTCATGTGAAAGAAAAGAACTTGATTCGGGTAGAAGTATTTCAAATTAATCAATTTTCTAGGACGTCACTACTTTAATGACATATTTTCTCTCTTCTTTAGCCCCCCCCCCCCTCTATCTCTCTCTCTCTCCCTCTCTCTACATGTATACACACACACATACACACACGCACACATGCACACGCACACACCCATACATACTGTTTATCTCCCCTCCCTCGGTCTCTTTTGCAATCTAGCTCTTTATCTCTATTCATCTCTTTTTCCCTCTCACTCTCTTTTCCTCTTCTCTAATTCTCCTTACAGTCAGTAGACCACATTTTCTCACAAAATCTTCCCTTTATTCATTTATGGCGATGTACACTTTCTGTTCACATCTATAATCCACCAGTCTGCGGGTCATCATATCGAAGACACGTAAGGCACAATCGGTGACGCCATAGTTTATCTAAGGTAGATATCAAGTTCGTTGAAAGGGTCTATGGGGATGGGTTTTTGTTTTTTAATAAAAACCTAAATGTTTTGACACGAAAAATAAACAATATTTGGGTTAATTAAAAGTATACTGTCCTTCAAATTTGTTAACAGCCAAGATCAACAACTTCAAAGAAGTGGCTCGAATCAGGTTCGAGTAATTGTTCCAGTGACACCTGCTCAACGATCAATTTCAGTCAAACTTCAACTCTAGACCCCAATCTTAACCATAATTCTAAACCAAAGTTTAATCGCAACCCAAGCCCCTAAACCTTTAATTTTTAACAACAATTACAAAAAAAGCCTGGTGGAAATTGTCGCCGGTGCCAATGTCGGATAACCACAACATGGCATCATTTCGGCTCATAAACAACACATCATTTTCTCATAATTTCACCATTTTAGTGACATTAAAATCATTGTGAACATTTTTTACGCGGCTCACTTCAAAAGGGCTAAGAGTGATTCCACGTCGGTGTCCGAGCTAAGTGCATTACCTCTTGCACTATAGAGACACCTCCTGTGTTGATTCCCTGTACACGTTTTCCCCCTATTCCATTTAACGTGCATCAACCCCATTAAGGGATGAGAAAATAAAAGAGTGTTCACACTGTATATTTTTTTTTCCTTTCTCAGAGACTCCTTTCTGTCATGAAATGAAACTGAAGGAGATGACGTATATAGTCCATTGACTCCATATTCCTTTCAGGCTGTGCTTCCGGTATAGGTTTATCCCAGAGCGCGTTGAAAGAGAGAGTTGTGACACGCGCATAATAAGCCTACGCGTACGCGGTATTTGTTTAAAACATGGCGGATCATGGTGCTCCCAATAGTTCCCTTTCATGTACATTCTCTATGGGAGGGAACTATTTGAAGCTCCATGAAATGACTGACCAATCAGAAGTGACCTCTGGTGTCGCGACTCTCTGTATATTTAGCTCTGATCTATCCCAGTCTGCTGAGAGCCAGAAGGGCGTTGACTCATATCATTTTATATTTTTTAACGATCTTCTGTCTCACAGCAAACGACATCATGGGATTGCTCTAAATAATGTTATTTATCTACAGAAAAGCACTAATTTTTTTGTCACTCACAACCACGCAAAATCAACGGAACATGCATGGTTACGCTAAGGGTCAGGATCACCACAAGATGCAACTCCTCTAAAATCTCTCATAATCCTCATACACAATATGCAACAAGTCATGAATGAAACATTAACTGATTGGCTGATACTGGACAATTCTCAAGAGTTGTAATGATTATTCATAACTATTAACGCATTTTCTACAAGAGAATATGCATCCCTAACCTGTGGTTCACAGGATAGGCGACGTCGTAGGAAAATTATGACTAACAATGCGAACAGTCCCTCCGAAGAGTTCAGCAGACTCTATCAATAGCGATGACTTGTCTCCTGGAGCTATAATCGCTATATTAGTCTTCTCAAGCATCACCAGGACAAAAAGAATAGAATCAGGGAAGTGAGTGTATCCGTCTACATTCCATGATGTGTTTTCTAATGATATTATTACTCGTCTGGGTCGAAGAGAGCCGACAAAATACCGATGATAGATAATCTCAGATATTGATTACAGTAAATACATCAAGTATATGTTTAGTCTTATACTTGATGCGATAATCTTGATGTGACTGGAGTCTTTAAAACTGTATGGTTTGAATGAATTGAACTGTTCCGATGCCAAGTTCATTACTTCGGAGGGTCTCCTGTGTATTACTGTGTATACTGTGTATTATCGAATGTATTTGTCATTACTTATTCATAACGCCCTTGCTACCCCCCCCCCCCCCACACACACACACCAGTCCACCCCCTCGGCTCCCTCCCCCCCCCCCCCCCCCCATGTGAGTGGTTTTAATACATCTCAAAATCACTTCAAAATGGCGACAAAATTGCATGAAATATTTTCTTACTGGTGTAGGCCTACAGTTTTTACAGTTTTTCATTTATAGTGCATTACATTTACTTAAAATGTTCGGGGTAGTCAAAATGTCTCTAATAAAACTCTTGGTACTGGTAATGAGATGTGTTTGAAAAAGCAGATTTTTCCTATCCTTATACATGTAGTCATGCGTTAGTTAAAGTACATTTGACACCAATTCTTCACCCCCCAAGCACACACTCAAACGAACATGGTTTGTTTATAAGACGGCATTCTTGCTTCTAAATAAAGCTCGTCAAATCCAAGACGACCCTGCCTGTGCGTAGTATGTTATAATGTAAGGATTTAATGACCTTCAGTTGCATTAAATGCAATTAAGAAATGATCAACCCATGAGACGATGGATCTTGGTAGTAAGTTGTAAAGAAAACAAAATCTCAAGTGAACAATTCCTTAACCGCAGGGTGCAATTTTGTTTCCGTGAGTACCAAATCCGTTCCTCTACATTATCGCGGGAATAGTAAGTATATGTCTATAAAATTGTTGCGGTGTTTTCAACAGAGGGAGGTAATAGTAAATGAAATCATTGCGAGGGAATATAATGACGGAAATGGTTAAAAGCATCTGATGGAATACTGGAGGATAAGAGGATGAGATTGGGAGAGAGATCTATTGAGAGAGAGAGAGAGAGAGAGATAAACGTGATAAACATGTGTTGAGTTGAGGCCCATGGAAAAAGACGGCTACATAGATAATAAAAAGCCAATTACTCAACATTTTTTTTTTGCAGACTTGTACAGTACTTATTTAAAATCTTGAGAGATGATTCGATTCGTAATGGGCTTTCATCTCGAGGGTATGTAAATGTAAAGGAGTTAGAACCAATTTATGTGGGTAAGTAGACGGAAGAAATGATATTCAAAACCTTATCAGTTTTGTATGTTAAAGAAGAAATCCCTGGTCTTTCTTTGTGTCATAAGCGAATTCAGGAAAAATATAAATACAAATTAAAGAGCTAAATTATTTGTCGTTGTTTTTTTTATCAAACTGAATGACAATCTTTTTGCCTTTTACATTCAAAGGTATAGAAGCAGTTCTAATAGATTTTACTATTTAACAATTCTTATTTGATGAAAATTTTTTACATTTTTTTTAAAATAGGGATTCTGATGACAAGGAAACGCAAAACACATTTCTTTTATCTAATCTACATACATGCCCTTGAAGAATTGTCAAACAAAGTCAAAGTCAAACAAAAAAGGAAGGTCGCCTACCTTCGGTTTATGTCATATTTTCGATTACAACTTATTCCAGTGTGTTGACGAGTCAAGGACATTATGCGGGATACACGTGTATTGTTTACAGTAGGATTTGGCGCCAACATGGGAAATGTTTCACCACCCGACCGTGACTTCCAACAGAATCTGTTCTGTCATTGAGAAGATAATATTCGACTTGAAAAACAGATTTACTTTCCAGATTTACATTCCCACTAATCCTGAAAAAGTATATTTTTCGAGCAATTAGACGAATTTCTCTCTCTCTCCCCCTCTCTCTCTCTCTTTCTATTCTCTTATATAACCATTTGAAACATACCATAAAAAACTCGGAAGATAAGACTCTGTTCGTCGTCAAGTTCGGATTGGTTTTCTCCTGGGACCCTATAAATGCACTAATTATTCTTCAAACTCAAAGTCTAAGAATCTTGAAATTGAAAGACTGTATATATTCTCACTATATTGACAATATAAGTTTTACTTTATGGACAGGAAAAGTTAGCCAACAACATCATGTTTTCATGGTTTTCATTATTGTAATACTAATGGAAGGATATTTACCCCTCAGGGCATTTTGAAAATAATTATTTTGCTGATGCAAGGATTTCTATACTTTTTAATTATCATTAACCCCAAATTTCGAAGGAAAAAATAAAATCTAGATAACCATTCAAATATATAATCTACTGTCGTTTGCTTTAGAATAGGCATAAACTTTGCCTCGTATAAAAAAAATTTAAAAATTGTCAAAGAATTTCAGCTCTCTGTAAAAAAAAAAAAAAAAAAGGAAATGAAGGATCGATTTATTTCTGTAGTATCCCGGTACAACTAATTATTATGCCAGAGGCGGCAAACCCTGGGGGGCAGGGGCACAGTGTCCCCACTTTTTCAAATTCCCCAAAAGTGCCCTTTTTATTTTTGAAAAATTCCCCCTTTCTCTCTGATAGGTTCCTTTTTACTACTAAAAATGCCCCTTGTTCTTCTTAATAAGTGCCATTTCCCCTTCTGAGGAGTGCCTAGTTTTCTCCTTCGGATAAGTGCCCCTTTTCAAATCTGATAATTGCATTCTTCTAGCTTCAAAGCATCAGTGCGGCTTTATGTAGTAACATGTACACGTATTACTACAACTAAAATGTAAGACGGGCACAATGCCCATCTCTCTCACCCCTTCCCCCCCCCCCCCCCCCACACACACACACACATCCACAAATAAAGGATTTTTCATTCCACTAGCTCGTATGTGCCCATAATTTACACCAAGTATTAAAGGGCAATATTTTCTGAAAATTTGTCAGAAAAACTCGCTTGCTACTCTCGCTTTTATAGCAGGTCTATATAATGAAATCAAGCAGATCGCATAACAATGTTGATATCGATATAATCCTAAAGAAAAACGACGGGGCTGATGTGCGAATTGAAAAAAAATCATTCTACCATGTCTACATTTCCCCCAAATGAATTTGCTGTTGTCATTTTCATTATATCGCTATAAATAATGCACAACCAAAGGACTTCAGCATTACAAAAAAGTCTTGAAATCTTTTGCTCGCTCACTTCGTTATCTCGCAGATGAATCATTAGACCATCAGAAACAACTGCTAATTGGAAAAGCTGAAGCAGAGCCATTAAAAAATGAAGACGATGATACTTGATAATAATGACTGTAGGGTAATACCGATGTCACAAAGTTTTCCCCTTTTCCCTTTATGTTCACCCCTTATAGGTGCCCCTTTTTTCCCCAAAGTGCCCTTTTTGTTGAAAGACGCTCCGCCGCCCCTGGTTATGCCGTTAACCTTTATCTTTCTCTTTTACAGAAATAAGAATACATTTAGCCATAGCATTTACTATATTCAAAGATTTTCAAAGATAATTAGGTAACAAATATTCGGGGAAGCACTGCATAAGAAGTAAACCGGGTAATGTCATCTTCGATCATAGAGGAGGGAAAATAAACAAGCTTATCACGAAACTTAAACATGAGCCTGTGTGTTCTAATCACCTGTGACCTTCAGTGTATCACATTCTGTAATATCCTTGACCATGCGTTGCATGTTGGCTATTCATACCCATGATCTTCATTTCGGAACATCACATAATAAAAAAAAAAAACGAGGAACCTTTGACTCTCTGAAAATGATTGTGTTTGTTTTATTGCATAGATCGGGTGATTCCACATAGACTAGGAGTCTGGTACTCCATATCAAAACCTGTGGGAGCATGCGTATAATTTACTCTGAGCAGATACAATCGCATAATTTGCATTTTTTTCTCTGACGAACAAAAGTCAAAGACATTTCATTCTATCTTCTCACTTTACTCTTCCTGAAAGTTGCAGCGTTTTGAATACGTTACCAAGCATCATACCTCGCATTAAAGATGTCTTTCTATATGATGACAGTTTTTTGTTATTCATATACAGATTGATTTCAATAAAATAAAATTTCATCAGATGCACAAAAAACTGTTTACTCCGCGAAATCTTTTCTAACATTACCCATTACAATTTCAAATAAAATCATTCCGCCCTCGTATATACATGATATATTTCTTCCCGTTTGGGAATGCAATTCTCCAGTGTTTGGAACAACGTTGTGAATTAACACATCCCACGTTTTCCAACAGAATGAAAATCCTTGACAAAGCTGCATGATTGATCTCAGGCAAAATACGGAGGACATGGACATCACATCCTTATATCTTGAACACTTTCTGACCTTTTCTTTTCTCGGCCACTCTCAATTCTTGGTGACATTTTAGCATGTGTAATCTCTCACGCTGTGCTTATCGGACAACATTTCAGCATCGTAAAATACCCATGAAAATAAGGGCGCCGTGAACATTTTGACATTTCGATAAACGGATCAAGCATCTTGTAATATTTTCCTATCAATATAAGCTTGATAAAATCCAGAGACAAGCAGAGGGAGTTTTTTTTCCGTCTGACTTTCCACTTATGAGTTGATTTTCATGGGATTTGAAGGGCATGATCTCTTAAACCCATCGACCAAGGTTTCTATAAGAATGCGGTCAACCTACGAAACCCTTCATAAGAAAATCCAGTTCTCTTATTGATCAATATATGTAGGTTAGCAATCTGTACCGTATTCTCTGAAACACTCATCCAGTGTTCAGTCCTTATATCCCTCTCCACCTCTGGTCTTCTCAGGTTGTTGCCCAATACCCTTTGCAGCCGCTCTCGGGTTCGTTTCGCTATCTCCCTTGTTTCATTAGAGATTCAGCGTGACCGTACATTCAGCGAACTTGATTAGTCGACAAGCAAAAAGCGTCGGAGTCGGATGAACAATCCTTCTCAATATCAAAGAATGATGTTGCAATAATAAGTGGGAATTGAGTGTTTACTTTGATTTGTTAGACGTGGGTGAGAACTAGAGGGGAAAACACAATGAAGATTTAAGAACCACAACGATTACGAAAGCTCTACAATAGTGCTGATTTTTGTGTCCTCCGAATTCATACTCTGCAAAGTGACTTTCTCAACTTGCTAGTAAGCATTTTTTGCTCTCTGAACAAACTGGCACATGAGAAAGAGAGAGTGAAGAAAAGGAGAGGGGGCGAACGTGAAAAGAAGATGATAAAAGAACTTACTTCAACCATCTAGTAAGTCCGGTACCGCCCAACCCCAACACACACACATAACACACACCCACACACACACACAAATAACACCAATGCCTCGTGACAGGCCCACCCTACGCCACTGAATGCATGATGTATACTATAGTAAATCAGACCTCGTCAGGAGCATAAGAGGAAGGTGTTGTGAATTATGTAGGATGTCACAACATCCCGAGAGAGATTAATGAACTAGCTCCCTATAAACTTGTGGAGGCTATGATACATGCTAGATTTAGGACACTATAGTACAGTCATGTATTTACGAAACATTAATGCAAGCGGGAAAAGGTTGAAATTGAGGTGTGGGCTAGACAAGAGTTAAAGATTTTCATTTATCGAAACTATGAGTCGGTACCTTAAATAAGAACATCGTTTTACAGATTCAGAACCTTTACCAGCATTTTAAAAATGTATTGTAAGATATAACCATGCTATTTAAATGAAAGAACCATTGACTGACGCATTCATCCAAAATGTTAATTTTAACATTTTTAACAGATCGATATATATATATATATATAAATATGTTAATTCTAAATTGGTGATTTGATATTTTCACTACACACTCTCAGAAATATCTATTCACATGTGAATATAATATATTCAAAGTTGAATAGAAAGACTCGTACGAGGAATACTTATGAGAATCTATTCAAAATGAATAGATAAAGTACCAAAATTATTCGGTTATTACTATATTTTGAATCTACGATATTTAAGGTGACTTGCATTCTGGTCAAATTGACGAATTTTGTGTTCTAAATTATTGAGTAGCTGTTCTTTTTAAAGAAAGGAAATAGATAGGCTGTCACGGGAGTGATGTGGTGTGGTATGCGACATCATATTCTATGCCATTCCTTGACAGAAAATGGCTAAATTATTCATTTTCCCCCTCTAAATCCTATGGCTGAGCAGGATCTCCTCTTTCAAGCATTCATAATTTTTCTCATTGTTTGTTCAAATTCTTCACAAACTGTAACAACCTGCTATCTGACAGTTCTGCTTTGCTCTCGAGTGAACTTGTTCAAAGATTAGATAGCCCTTTGATCGGCCGTTGGATAAGACATGGGAGCGTATTAATCTCCTTTTTACATTTTATTATTCACTCAAATTCATGTAGAATCAGATCACAATTCCCCCTGGTGAATCCGTCCGGAGCCAGATATTATGAATCAGATTCGGACAGCAAATTTAGTAATTCCTCTTATACCGTTGAATAAACGGATTTCCCCCTTTAAAAAAAATAATAAAACTCCCATTTATGTTTGTGTGATGAAGAAATTAGGGTAGTGAAATGTTTTTGATAGGCAAGATGATTTTGCCATTGTAGGAGACGCGATAGCTGCAACTCTAAGGCCCGAATTCACAAAGGAGGTTTAAACCATGGCTAAGGTTTAAACCTCCGTAAGCGTACTAAAATAAGCGTAAATAAGCGCGCCTTGCCCATGCGCGCGCTCAAAGAAAATATATGATTGGATCGGATTCCGTGCGCATGTACGCTTAAAAAAAACCCAGGAGGGGGTTTAAACCATGGTTTAAACCAAACCTCCTTTGTGAATTCGGGCCTAATTGTATCATTGCGACCTTATCGTATATGTTTCAATTAATATTAGAAATTGCATCAATACTACAAAAATTGCATTTTTAATTCATTAGTATTTTGTGCCCAAGGATATTAAATTCCTTTTATTTACCCGTGAATTGTGGGCATCCCTGTCTGCGAATCACTTTGTATTACTCATCATATTTGCATTTATTTGAAATAAAGGAGCAATACTAAGAAAATGTCTTACCTTATGACCTGTCTCCATGTTAGCCACTGCATTAATAGGATAGATATTGCAATAGAGATCATTATAAAACGGGTTCAAGAATGTAGCCATCCTGATTGGTCAAATAACACCACGTGGCCGTGCAAAAAAAAAGTACTAACGCACGGCTAATCCTGATCAAACGCTAAGATTGTAAGAAAGCACTAAGATTGTAGACCCGTTTTATAAAACTATTAATACATGGTTGTGAGTTCGTGCGTTAGTGCGATCCAGCAACACGCAGATTTTTATCTTGGTGTCTAACACACATCAACAAAATACTGCGCAATCTGAAGCGCATGACGTAACAATAACTGTAACGCCAAAATGCGCGTTATTGCTCTCTTTCATAAAAAAATCACCCCGTTTCATATTCTCTGGCCGAAAATGAGGGAGGGTTGAGGCTGGGGCTAGCCAAAAATCTGTTTAAGGGGCTTACAGTCTAATTATTTTTTGCAAGGGGGGTGCCCCTTGCCCCCCCCCCCCTCCCCTTCTCCCTTGAAGGATCAGCCACTGCTTGAAATGTCATCTTAATGTTTTAATGACATTTAAAATAATTTGTCGAGGCAGTGTGAAAGGTAGTGTTATTCCTCGATGAAAGTGTTCAGGCAAACGAATACGATAAGCGTCATGAAAATCTCCCGTGAAGTCTCGACATGTATGGAATTGACTAAGAAAAGGTTGTGGATTGTAGACCCCCTCCCAGACCTGTCTTGTTAACAGAGGCCTACGAACTAAGATGGGTGCAGTAACATTCGAGTCTGTGGTCAAAGCCAAGCGGAAAGTCGAAAGGTTTAGAACATCCTGGCCACAGGATTAGAGAGATATCAATAGTAATGACTTATCCAATGTAAAACCTAAAAGCAGACTATTATTTTATATGCAGTGTACGCATGGAGAGACATAGCTACATGGTGATACGGGGCTGGAGGTCCACCCCCCCCCCCCCCTCCAGATTGTCGCGAGAAACGAGAAAAGGGGGGAATGCCTCTGGCTTGAAGTTATAATATTATATAAGAAAGTTTATCAGTTACAATTTTAAGCATGTTCTTAACATGCTTAACCAGCATTGTAGCGATTACTATAGGGGTACGTCATATTCTATACATCACCCCTTTTTATTCAGTATAACGTACAGAGTACAAAAAGAGTTGCTCAAATAAAAATTACAAATGAAAATATAAATTATAGAATGTGCACAATATCCTGCAAAGAATCATTATGATTTGCCATAACTGAAAGTATATTATAAGGGGGAAAGATCTGTTTTGTGATTAATCTTGTAATGTATTTTTAGGACGTATGCTTTTTTAAATCACAAAACACAAATGAAAGGGACAACAAGAACCCTCGGCAAAACAGAGAAAATCGGAAGGAGGTCATGGTGATTAAGAAAACGGAAAGAATATGAGCATTTCGAAGGTATTTTAGTTCTAACTGGCATTAACTCGACAAGCCTCGCTTTTAATAGGTTCCCCCACAAGTGTATATACTGTATGCGTTTCTTACCTCTACTGGAAGATGTTTATTATACTGAGCTGTTATTATGTATTATCCTTTGTATTATGCCATTTGATTTATATACTTATATTTTGCTTTCTCATGTACAAATGTAAACCGGTCGTGGAAACAAATCAAATCAAATCAAAAAAATCAAAACATGTGTAAACGTTGAGAACCACTAGCAATGATCTATATGCATAACCCTCGGGACAGTTTAAGAAACACAACCTCTAAAAACTAAAGTGCTCAATCACCATTAAAGGGCCAAGGAGTGACCACTTTTTCAAAATGGCAGATAAACTCTTTTAACATGCCGGATTCAGCCTTTAAAGTGTTGCATTCAGCATGTTAAATGTGTTAATCTACCATTTTGATAGAGTGGTCACTCCTCGGCCCTTTAGTTTTTAGAGTGAAGGAACATCTTCTTATGATATCACTTTGTAGCTTGACCGGGGTAATCGGGGGAGGAATCTTTCATATAATATCAATATGAGTCATACAGAAAAGGGTTGTATTAAGTATTTCAGATGTTGGAATCTACTGAATCCGATTTAAAAGCCTCTGTACTTCAATTTTTTTTAATTTTTTTTTAATGAAAAGAGTAAATAGGAATTAGGCTTCTCTGCCATCAAAGATTAGCGTTAAAGCTCAAAGACAGTCTCGGTAGCAAAAAAATCATACTGGCAAGAAACTTATCTAACATAGTCACATACTACTCTCCTTTTATCATAAGACACATGTACGAGATTATTTAACATTCCATTCACGATTTCGAACAAATTTTAGTGTAAATATCTGAAAGAAACGCTTGGTAACGGCTTTTCACTGCCTCACGCTAAGACCATATCCACCCGAAGGTTCCCCACACAATAAACGTATTCTATACACACAGCAATCCTAATGTGAGTAGTGTGTGTGGCCGTTGTTTGAATTTACATCGTCTCTTTTTTGGGCCAGGGACTTTTATTACTTTTCACCTCTCATTCAGTAAATATTTCACTTGAGGAGGAAAAAACTTCACAGCATCTTAGTTATGTTAGTACCCTGCTTTTTATTAAGTAAAATCAAAGAAATCTCACGAAAAGTTTTTGAGGGCCTCCCAAAACTATCTGTTACCTTTAAAATCATGACTGATTATGGATGATTTGACGAATGTCATGTCCAATACACCGTAACCCCCAACAAGAAACAGTGGTCACAAGTATGGGGAAAAAATAATTTCATTTAGAAAGGCATGTCCAGCCTTTATAATAAGTGATTGGATTACATTGGGAAAGATAATCATGCTTAAAACGCCGACAAGATCATGGAAAAAGGGAAACCCTGAAGGGCACTTTACGTGGAGGAGCTTCAGTTTAAAGTTGCACTTTGGATATGTAGTACTACGTTGCAGGGGATCGCATCATTATTTTATTGAAACATTGCTCTGAAGAATTGGAGACGTTCTAGCCGTGACGTTCTATGTGAGTATTGATTTTTTTTTAAAATTGTTATTAATTATTGATTTTAAATCACATTTCTAACAGTTACATTCGTCTTCATTCCTCCTGAAACAGCAAAAAATGTAAAAGTAAGTTGAAAATCTCAAACAACAAAAAGAAAGGTTTAGGATCAACATGTCAGTACGATCATTGATCGATGGATTTTTTTTCTCACCCAAAAAGAGTAACTACGAGGCATTGATCGAAATCCAAATTTTTCGTTCTCTACGACAGAGAGCCATTTTGGAATGGTTTTATTATCCCTGACTGGTCATTACTATCATTTCATAGCGCCGCGAATGATACCATTAAACATTAAGGTACTTGAATCTTCTACTTACTTTCTCAATGGCTTTAATAAAGGGGTTATCACCTCAGTACACTACCAACCAGCTATCAAATCCTCTCACATTCTCTTCTACATTTGAGCAATGTTCTGTTATCAATGAGGGAATATTACCATCATTATAGCGCCGAGAATGAGATCACAAAAACCATGAAGTTCTTAATCGTCTGCATACTTTCTCAAAGAAAGTCAGCTAACTTATGAAAGAAAAGTCCCGCTATATATCTCCCTTAAAGCTAAGTGAAAAAGCTTTTAATGGAATGAAAATGTCACAGAGATTACATCGTCACAACTCAGTGTATTGGAAGAAGCGCGACGTAATATGGGCTAAAAGGTTCATATTCACGTAAAGGTTTAGAGTACAGTGACATCTGATGAAGTTCAAAGTAATAAAACCATAGTAATGACATAGTACCTAGAGGCACTTTCAGAGACAGGTGTCGCGGGAACTTCCACCTGTTTCGGAGGAAACTTCAATGGTTCCTATTTTTTCTAATACGCTAATCACAGTCTCGGCTAGCAGTCATGTCCCATAGGCCATGGTTTTTATTTTACAACAAATACATTTTTTTTAGGAACGTACTCCTCATGATATATTTTAAGAGTGATTATTTAGGGGTTTTGGACTGACAGATTTTGTTTCATCGCCCCAGGAGGACTCGCAGACCCAGAGTGAACTCACATCGATCTTCCTACTCTTACAGATTAACTAACACGGGATGATCATGTGAACTTCCATCTTCTTTCCCAGCTCAAACTCACAAATTTTACACATTTCCACCTCCAATGTCATTCCATAATTTCTAATGATAAATGTACTCTCTAAGGGTCATCTTGTATACAATGTCATAAATCCCATTAAAGGAATTATTAGACGGGAAATGAGTGAAAAATTATAACGGGATGGTGTGCTTTAATCAACATGATTTCTCAAAAACATTAGCGATTAGTTTTACCGACTGAGATAATTACATTTAACTATTTTAATGTCTTAAAAGAAATATAGCCCCTTTTGGGTTTTATTTTTCTTATTATACATATTTCAGTGACACATACATTTTTCATTCTTTGCTTATATGAATATATTTTTAATCTGATCTGGTCTGATATATAAGAATTCCAGGATGACTAACAAGGACAAACTTCATTAGGAGCGCTGTGATAATCTTTTTTAAATCGTTCCGACACACTTCTACCAATTACTTAGGGGGCATTTTAAACTTTCCACTCCCTATATTTGTGGACATTTAGACATGAAATACAACCATCTTAATGTCTTTCACCACCAACTTGTCTCAACAATTTAGGCTCACCCCGATCACCTACGAGACAACCAGATATCCCGACTTGTTGACATTCTGGATGCATACGATATAAGCCGTGAATGAAAATTGGAAACAATTGCCCTATCCCCAGACATCAATTTCAATTTAGCGCTTCGCTCGATGACAGATCTATCAATCCGCCACTGTTTATTATGACACACTGATTAACTACAATCGAATTATTTGAAAGAGGAGATATGAAATCGGCAGGGCACTTTAGAAAGGGGAGGATCAAGGATTTTATTTTAAAGGAGCACAATAATTATGAAAAATACATATATATATATATATATATATATATATATATATATATATATATATATATATATATACAGAGAGAGACACACACACACACACACACACACGCACACACAAAATAAATCACTTCGTTAGACAAAAAAAAATATTCAGCCTATTAAGCCTTCTTCAGGAAATGAATCTTCAGTACAAAACATGCACTAAAGATGTACTAGTAGTGCATAATATAGCGCGTAATTATTGTCAAAACAACAAGCGTAAATAAGCAACAGATTAAAGGTGTGAGAAAGAGAGAAAGAGAGAGAGAGAGGCAAATATATATATATATATATATATTATATATATATATATATATATATATAAAACACGATAAAAACTACTTTCGAAAAATAAACTCAAGGGCAATTTCAAAGGCCTACTGTACTGCCCATAGAAATCAGGTTCGGATTACGTAATACGCATTTCTAAAGGTGATAGACAGGGCTATTGAAATTGTCTTGAGTTTATTTTTCGAAAGTAGTCTTTATCGTGTTATATATATATATATATATATATATATATATATATATATATATATATATATGCCTTTGTGGTCGAAAAATTGAAAGGGGAGCACATTTGGGGGTTGAGCATTTAGGTTATGCCAGTTTGGTTTCAGAAAGGAGAGAACGGGCCTGTTGTACCCTCCCGCCCCCCCCCCCCCCCCCACTCCCCCTGCCCCATCCATCCCCATACCGATTCGCCGGTGAATTTAGCTATCGAGACGAGAGGGTGTCAGGAAAGGTTGTCGACAAACGACATAGCAAAGTTTACATTCCATCTTATGCAAGTTTGATGGAGGCACGGTCTTCTCTCAATGTCATCATAATGAAATGAGATACACTGTAGAATTGTAGTTCGTCTCAATCAGTCAATGAGTATACAAGGAGCGACATCATCAGTAATGAAATCTTTACTGAAAACTGCGACTGAAAGGGCATCTGTGACTCAAGTGTCATTAAATGCATCACAAAAAATAATGCACCATGGTGTTTTAAAAGTTTCAGCGAGTTGTTCCTCTGTTTTTGAAAGGATAAAACCTTAATATCAAAAACTCAACAACATATTTTATGTGATAGATCCTCTATATCCCACAAACTCGCGCACACACCAGGCAACCCGCACTCACCATGCTGGTCAACACACATCGTCTTTTCCCCCTTTCTGGTTTTTTGTTGTTGTTGTTTTTTTAATGCCAGGATGCCACGTTGTATGTGCATTACCGTTAATAGTAATGAAGCATTGGTGAAAGTTGAATGACTGAAAATATAGACATAATGAACATATCGTCTTTCTTGGGACGAAGATAGAGTGCACTCAAGTTTATCTTATGGACGAAATTGTAACCCTTCGATTATCATTATCAGTTCCATAGTTCATTTATTTTTCAATGTTGAATTCATCCTGGGCCTTTCTTGATTTATTCAACATGTAACTTTAATCAATTCTATCATTAAGAATGGTTTAACATGAAAACATATTACTACTCATGTGTTGACAAGTGAGTAGACAATAATGAGGATGCACATGACAGATGTTTTGCCCGCTGTATGTACGTGACAGGTCCCCAACAATAATATTATCAAACGAAAAATGTCTGTTTTCAGGATTATTATCTCTAGATATCGCTGGAATATAGAGAAGGCGATAATGTAATAAGATATATGGCGCCTAATGCACGTACTATCGTTGTCTGCTCAGTCAACTGTTCTTTGTTAACATATAATGTACCAGAACTCATACTTCATTATATTATCTAATGATTTCTTAAACTAACTTCTTAATTTTATCATTATTGTTACTAATATTCCAGTTGACCATTTTTTGTGGGAGTAAATTAATTGATTTGGTTAATAATAATAACAATATAATAATAGTAATAATAATGATAATAATAATAATAATAATAATAATAATAATAATAATAATAATAATAATAATAGTAATAATTATAATAATAATAATAATAATAATAATAATGATAATAATAATAATAATAATAATAAAAATAGTGGGTTCTTGTACAGCAAATATGTTTGATAGACTTGACACCCCTGGCAATCTAATCACCTCAATTATATATTTCGTCTTATGTCTAAATTTGTCATTTTGCACTTCAAATGTCGGATCTACGCAGAAAACTGCTTTGTACATATCCCAACAACCCATACATGAAAGTGTAATGGATAGAAGCAGTACACAGGTGGGTATATGGATAAATGAACGAGTGTGTGAATAACAATTTGTATAAAACTTCTGTGTTTTATATTCCACAGTCATTATAATTCAATTGAGGTAAATAATGCCTGTAGCTGAAACAAATAGTATCCGTTATTCATTACAGTAAAAATAAATTGATTGAATTTCGACATTTTGCGTTCAGTCATCATCGTATAATTCGTCTTAATTGAAAGATTAATGCTTCACAATCAATCCATTGTTACAAAAACTAGATAACTAAGCCCTATTCATGATGAACCGCCTAGTGTTTGTATATTCTGTTGCTACTCTACATAATGTCCTTTCGCTGTGCAGTCACCGATAGGGGAGATTAGAATACCCCAAAGGAACTCATAACTGTTCTAAGTGAACTCAGCGATCTTTTATAAACTAGATCTTTTATAAACTAGATCTTCACGTTAAGTCTCTGAAAATGAATGAAAATGAATTAACTTTGGCATTTCCATTTTGTAGCAGTACTTGTGGAATTATACGGAATGGAAAAGATTAAGGCTTTATAATTAATCAATTGTTAAAAGAAAACAGGTAAACCTGATTCTCCATGAAAGGCCTTGTGTTAATAATTTCTTTTACTATGCATGCTTCCTTTCTTTAACCTTAACCATTGATGAATATCCATGTACTGTTCTAGACAGACATGCTTGCAATACCTTAAGGAACTCATAATTACTCTAATTGAATTGAGTGCTCTTATATGAACTAGATCATCATGTTGACTCTTTGAAATGGCGTGACCAGCATGCTTAGTGAGTATGACATGACCAATTAAAAGCTCGAGGATAATGGGCCATGCCAGGCTTCATTGAGATTCCAAAGTCCTATAGAGGAGAAGAGATCCAGGTAGAGTGTAGACTTTGTCCAAGAAAGAGCTAGGGGACCTTTTGACATCAGACAAAATGAATAGATGATAGAAAAGAAAATATACGTATCTGTCTACGAAACCACATACATTACTTAGTAAACAAATAAAATTTCAAATTACCAGAGACCTTAATCACTATGAAATCCATTAGCACGGGTGAGGCCCTCTATGACCTTAAAATTTTTCATTCAACATAAAGTAACTACATGAAATATTTGTTTACAGGATACTTACCTGATATCCCCCCCCCCCCCCCTCCAGAACAAAAGCAAAGTTTATAGAACTCCGGTCACACCAACAAGTGGTGGACCTGACAAAGAAAAATCGTTATCAAACGTGTACACGTGCATATTTGTGAGATTCAAGTATAAATAATTTTTGTTTGGGTGCACGGAGGGAGGAGACACGTGCCCCCTGTGCCCATCCCCCCCCCCCTCCTCTTGATCCACCACTGGCTACTATTCCTTCTTAAGACCACAGGCACACCGCCAAACCGACCCCACACCGACTCCGACTCTTGGCCATTGGTGGCAACGTAATTTTTTTTTGGTTTGATCCGTTGCCGGTCTTGCGTCGGCCTTGTTGGTGTGACAGTGGTATGAGAATGAATGAGTGCTATTTCGGGAATCACAATACGTCAAACAGTCACCAGTGACAATGCTTTGTTGCCAAAATGATCACATCTAATATAATTCAATCTGTTAAAAATATTTGATATGGAAGTTTTACTTTTTTAAATTTTAGATTCAATAAAGAACAATTGTGCAGACTCAAACGAAATATACTATTTTGAGTTGAATTGTCTAGATAGAATAAGATCCTGAGCTCAGGCAGTGCCAAAGATTGAGAGACAAGAAAGGACAGAGTACAGTTAACCCGCAGCGACCAATTACTCTCGTCTAACAATCACTTCACACCTATCCAATAAAAGAGAGTTATGACCCATCAAACCAAGAGCAATTTCTTGAGTATATAGGTTGACCTAATTTTCCACTTCTCAAGAGCTGTATAAGACAACTGTCACAGTTAGTCTTATTTGAAGATGAGTTAGTTTTAATGCGAATTAATAAAATGAATCATTAAAGTCAATTGAGTAGTGATAAGGAGTGCAATAATCAAATTGTAAGGATTGGGATTATTGAATTAAGCACTGTAAGGCAAAACATGAGTGGTTAAGAAGAGAATAAAGCACGCTGAATTTTAAAGATAAAAGTGTCGATTTCCCTTAATTCAGTTGATTGTATTTGATGGAGAAGGTAAGGGGTAAAATTCACTGAAATACATATTTAAAAAAAAAAACATCAAGATCATCCCCGTTTCCATTGCATAAGGCGACTTAAAATTATCAGAATTTTAGTTTTCAAAAAAAAAAATCTTTAAATCTTGGAAATATTCGTATCATCAATTTTATATATACTGGACCTGTTGAAAGATTGAAAATGGCTACAGGGCAATGAACTTTTTGACGACAATTAAGTGACAATCTCGTTACGGATAAACTGTTTAATTTTCCCGCACATGTAAAAATGTCTTTTATTTCCTTCCAATACGATCAATCTAATCCCTGGGCACGGCTTCTTTATTGAAGTAGAAGTACTTTCTATGCACTATGCCTTTCATTTGAATGTGCGGCGCCGGAATTGGTATGCCTTATAATGCCAGAACGCGCGCACATTTATTATTTGTTATATACACACACCACAGAAATGCCAGCGGCTTTATTAGGCAAACGAAAATATTGAATATACGGTATGTATGAATAGAAGACTACCAATGAATTGGTTTCTTGATTCAGTGACAAGAGAAACGTGTGGTGCTGTCATCAAAGTGCGATGACCGTAACCAAGTTCATATCTATTATGTTCATCCATAGGCCCGGGATGGAATATTAAATCAATCACGTGACACAATGCATGTCCGAGTGGCGCGCTCTTAATACCGGCACACCCTGGTGTGATGTTATGTAGGCTACCGGGGTCTGATGTTGCGGGGACGCAGTAGCGTTTGGTATCTGGGGCCTTTTTAAGCCTGCTGACCGTCAATTATGATGTCATTCTTGTCACTTTTAAAGGGGATGACGAGATGATAGGTGGCTTTTTAAGGACGGAGCTAAGCTCCAAAATAATCGACAGATATGTATTTTCGAAAGCATCTTTATAGGTGATCAACTATTGAAAACTGAAGCCCGGACTTTCATGATTCACATTGAATGGCCTTATGAATTTGTGTCATGGATCGAGAACAGGAAAGTGAGTTGTTTCACCAGCTACAAAATACTTAATTCGGAGATTTTTCAAAAAAAGGCAGAAAACTACATGTACATGTAGATGTAGATGTATATATAAAAGGAGTTACAACCCAGCCCCCCCCCCCTTTTTTTTTTCCTGGTTATTGTTGTTGACTGGGAAGGCAACTGGAGGCTTGTATGTTTGGAGGGGTCGAGTTCCTCGATGCCACGAACCTCCTGGTACCGCTACTGTATGTAAATATAAACATATACAAAGACATACATGTATTTCCTGGGAAGTTTATTTAATT
The DNA here is from genome assembly GCA_025618425.1 of Heliocidaris tuberculata. Classification (NCBI taxonomy): domain Eukaryota; kingdom Metazoa; phylum Echinodermata; class Echinoidea; order Camarodonta; family Echinometridae; genus Heliocidaris; species Heliocidaris tuberculata. Next base: position 35,668,722 of record CM046837.1, on the reverse strand, counting down.
TAGTTGGGAAAAAATGGTTCAAGCAGAGTCGAATTGGAGAGCAGAACTTGGATGCACTTTTCATGCAACGTTAGCCAATACATTTTAATCACGTACATGATCCAAAAGAGAAGGCACCTCTCCATCCGTCCGTACATATGGCTTCCGGAAAAGAGATTGGTACATGTATATCAAGCTTGTTTCGAATGAATAATAGAAGAGAAGAACTTACGAACGGATAGATAGATAGACGGAAAGGAAGGAAAGGTAAAAACACAGAAGAGGTGGGGTCAAAATAATGAAGAAGCATTAGAAAATTAAAAATAACGAGTACTGGTCATCCGATTGCATTTTGATGGAAACTCTGTGTGTGTGTGGGTGTGTGTGTGTGTGTGCGTGTGTGCGTGTGTGTATGATGTGTGTGTAATTGGGGTTTTACAGACGTGTATTAATCAGATATGATTATTTACGTCTGGGGACCGACCTTTAACGTCACCATCCGAAAGACGTGACTCAGTCTCGAACCTGGGTCCGCTGAATCAGTTTATAACTTCCACTGTTAGCTGGATTACAGGCGCACGCCACAACGCCCTGTTGGAAACTGTCTGGAAGTTCTTCGGAAAGGTTATATAATTATGTACCGTAGTATATACGAATAATTGTGTGTTGTGAGATTTTGTGAGTTGAGGATAACAAAGGGACTTGTGCAGTGTTTCTAAAAAATCACACGCTTTCACTGCACAGAGATACAGGCACTACGCACGCGCGCACCCACACCCGCATACCCACGCACACCTAGACTCGCAATTTTGTCCAAAGTTTTAAACCATTGAGGACAAGAATTATTTAAGGGCTAAATTGATCACATTTTGTTCTTCAAATTGGCAACAATAATATTTTTCTTTTAGTGCTACATGGTTCAAACAAAATGCAATGTCTTTGAAAATAACATACATCATTAGAAACTTAGTTGAAAAGTTGAAAAAATTGCCAACTTTGATAAAAAATAGTGATTTTGAACCTCTCAATGTGTTGCCAATTTAAGGATTTTGAAGCTTATTCTCCTTTTTAAAATTCCTGGCATCAAACGCAATATGGTCATGCAACAAAAATGGACACAATGTGTGTAGAAATTTTTGCTTTTTCTACTCCTACATCTGGTATATTTTTTAGAGCTCTGAATCAAAAGTTATTGAGCCAAACCACAAAATGTGGTCAAATGTCTTGAAAGTGTTAAACCATGGTTAGTTATACATGTATTTAGAATGTGGTGATATTTCAAGAGCAATCCTTTTTATGAGACAATGCTACTATGCTATCCTCCCACAATAGGAAGGAAAAATGAATGAGAAAGCAAACAAATCACTTTTCACCTTTACCAGAACTGAACTAAACTATGTCTTTAAGAAAGATGAGACATGATAAACTAAGGATACACCACCGGTGGAGGTATCGCCCGCCAGAGGTGCCTGACACACGTAAGCAGTATAATGTATGCCCGAGTTGCCGCATTGCGGTGTGCGATACGGAAAGGGTGAATTAGGGCGGCAAATACAGTCTTAATCATTTAACTCTCGCACAAATTGGATAACATCATCTAATCTACATCAGACATAATCTTTTCCTACCGCCGCCGATCCATCCTTGCCCTCCTAGGGTACATGTTTATCAACATGGAAATGAAAAGCGAAATAAGAGTAGAGCTAATGTTCAAGGAGGATTATGTATGCAAAGCTTTCTATCCATGAAGGAATGTGGTTTTAAAGGTATACCACTAAGCTTAAAATAATATGTTCTCATCATACATATTAGTCACAAGAAATTCTTAAATGTTAGCCCTTCAATAAATTGTATAACCCATACTCTTCATAATACCTGTTCCAAAATTGCAAGTCTTGTGTTAAGGAGGGATACCTATTATTTGTATTGTATAACAAAAATCATATTGAATGATATGCATAATTCTGCTGGTGCATTTCTGTGTTTGATGGTTTGATCATATATTCAAAAGATAATCACTATTTCGTCTGCTGAGAGTTAGAAGGGCATTAATTATTATACTTTAACATAGAGTTACGTCCCTTCTCGATCTCAACAGATGATTTATACCTTTCCAGTAAATACGTTTCATTGCCCAATTATGAGGGCACTATAAAATTTGAAAACGTATTTTAATAGAAAGGTAATGATTCATTCAGGAACATTTGACCCTGAACAATTCCGTAAAAATTCCATTTTATTGCATGAGAATAGAAAAAAGTACATTCAACTTTATGGTAATGTTTAAAATTACTTTATTTATTAAGAACCTTATGTCTGAAACCTGTTTATGAAATGAGGTGATTCTTAGAAAAAGATTTGAGAAACTGCGTCAGCCTGCGACAGAATTCTGGGTTAATTGAGGCATTAATGTAATAAAATGTGAAAATGTTAAATCATAAAGACATAACGATATTTCCCATCATTAGTTTCAGATGATTAACAAACTAAGTGCTTATTCGTTACACTCTATATATTCGGCAAACGACTGTTAAAGGTTGATTAACTAAAGAATGAGATAAAGGGGGTAATTTTGAATGTGCCAACTAGGCTTGCTTGAATAGACCGAAAATATCTGGACACAAAAAAAAGGTTATAAGATATGCTGACATAGTAAAGTGGGCTAGTAATAGCCATTCACTTTTTTCATGATTTCTACGGGAACATAATAATTTCTATTTCTGTTTAAAATGTTTTTCATCCTTTGATTGGAAATAAAATTTAATGAATACAATACAATACAAAGATAACCCCCCCCCCTAAAAAAAACAAAAACAAACAAACAAACAAACAAAACAAAACAAAACAAACCAAAACAAAACAAAACAAACAAAAAACAAACATAAGAATAGTCCTTGTAACATTTTTTAAAATCAAATTCAGATCTTTTAAGCATATTATTTACGCTATTTATAACCATATAACAACATCAGGAGAAAAATTAACAATAAACTTAAGCATACTTTTGGCGCCTTAAATACGTCAACATTTGGTAAAAGTCACAAAAAGGGAGAAAAATCTGGAGTGCACGTTCGTAAGCCCCTAATAATTTTGCGAATGAAACTAATTCAAAGGAAGAAATGAAAATGAGCAGCGGCGAAGATGCTGGGGTGCTCGTGCCATCACCCTCTAATGAATATTGAATTGCGGAAAGGGGGGAAAGAAGAAAGAAAGAGAGAGAGAAATAAAGAATGATGAGGCGAAATATCATACGTTTAATCCTCCTACTACGACCAGTGATCCCCCCCCCCCCCCCCCCCATGGTTGGACCCAAGCAACGACACTGAATAATAATACTTGGATTTATATAGCGCCTTTTCCATAGGATGCAAGGCGCTTGTCAATCAGTCTAATTGACAGAGTTGTACAAGTAGGTTTTCAGGTGTTTTTTGAAGATGTCCAATGAAGCACTGTTTCTTAAAAATGATGGGAGATTGTTCCAGAGACGTGGGGCTAGGGACTGAAAGGATTTAAAGCCAGCTTGTTTATGGGATTTGGGAATGACAAAAGAAGGAGCTGATGCAGAATACCGTGCTTCATAATATCGGGATGGCGTGATCAGCTTTATTCCTCTTAAACCAAAGCCCAAATCATACCATGCATACGGCCTCATGATACATATACATCGGGAATGGTTGATGCTGTTGATATATCGCATGTCGTATACATAAATAATAGATGTTCTTTCACATAGCACTATTGCAGCTGCTTGTGGAGGTTAATGAAATAAAGTTGACACTTTCTGAGATGTCCTTCAATTTCATCGCTTTTATGATTAATGTGGATACTAGCGATGCTATATATCACCCGTTCATCTTGATAAATTGCATTTTAGCCATTAAACTTGCCCCAAATTTGCCCTTTCTTCTAACTTTTCCCAGAGTTTTACATATACATATACCAAAGAAAGAGAAATACATCTTAAATGAAGGTGCACATCTCGTACAACGAATTCACCCTTCCCATCCCCTACACTATTTTGGTAGCACAGTGGCAGCATGATTGTTATACGTAGCTAAGGCTGTCCACTAACAGTTTGGGCTGCGTTAGGATTATCTCTATCGGGTGCCAGCAGGAGTACTAAAGTCAGCCATATTTCAGTTATACATATAGTCGGGCCGACGGGCGAAGAAGACATTTTATTATCAGACGGGACAAGTACTCGGGGGGGGGGGGGGGGGGCCTAGTGGTCCAGGCCAGACTCCGCTGATAAGGGCAGACGGGAAGTCAATAGATGGGCAGACGGGGACGCTACCACACCACTTCTGAGGGTTGGCAGACTTACCAGGGGCAACTGCCGATCATTTATGTAATACAACATATTTTGTTTTATTATCTGTTACTTGTTATTATAAGTTACCTGAAGAAAGAAATACTTCAGTGAAATTCAGCTTAAATTCTATATTTCTCTTGTCATTTACCTTTTGTATTATGTCTATTTTTTATTTTTTATTTATTTTTTTTGTTTTTTGGTTGTTGTTTTTTTGCATTTGTCTTTGACATGAATGCTCGGATCACGTGACAAGCAGTTAGAGCAATTGCCAAGATAGATTCAACAAGCAATCGTCCGAATCAATTGATTGACCCCATCAAAATAGTTGCCGACTTCAATCTCGTCGCCCTCAATTGCACTAAAATCCTATTACAATGTTTGCCCATTAGCTTTATTTATATGGGAATAGCCGGTAAGAGGTAAGAGAGAATGAAAGGAGAAGTGTCAACTTTACGACGGTATTTATATCAATCTTTTAAATCATAGAAGTAGATTTACACAATCTGCAATAACGGACTCAAGTCACCAAAATCGTATCTACTCAATTAAAGAGAAAGTCCATCCTCTATCAACATGATCCATATGATTTGCTTAGGATCAGCAGACTGAGAGAAGCAGGTTAGTGTATAAAATTTTGTAGAAATCCGATAAAGAATTTTTTAGTTTTTTTTTTTTTTTTTGGTAATTGTTTATTTATTCCATTATTGGGCAAAATAAGAGAATCCATTCAGGAGCTACCATCTACGTTTCTCATACAACAAAGACATCATGAGTTTATTCCTGATTTTTGATACCCAACTAAAAAATTTCTTCTTATCTGTACTTGAAATATGTCAACTATATGAAATATACCACATAAGGCCCAAGAAGTGTGATTTTTGTTTTATAAAAAAAATGATAAGTGCTTGAAGACCCTAACAAATGATAACTTCAATTTTTATTACTTCACAGAATTTGACTGACTTGTGTAGGTACTCCCCTGCTTTTACTCACATATATCTTGATGTCAGTACTTTCACCCAAAGGTATCAGTACCAGATCAAGTGTAAACACAGTCTCAACCTCCTACACATTGATATGTCTTTGAAATGATAAGGGATTCGCTCGCATTCTTTTTCGGGGAAAACATCGTTTGCTGTATAGGTGCAAGATTATTTGCTTGACGAATATGCACTTTCCTTTGGCATATTTTCTGATTTAAAGCATAAAACTGATCAATTAATATCATGTAAAACATTTCCCATCTTGGTTATTGCGGGATCCGCTATAAAAGGGAAGTTTTTGAGGATTTTGGAGGCAAAGAGATGAGTGCTATTTAAAGGATCTTTTTTTTTTTTAATAATATATAACAGGACATGAGACCACGAAAACAACATTTTTTTCCTCTTCAAAAATATGAAAATTCCATATTAGTTGGAAATACTCGGGCCTTCAGGGCAGAATTAGTTTGACATCCCCGACATTGGAAAGATGAAATTGGATTTACATAATGCCCCCAGTCTGGTTTCTGGAGTTATATGGAGGATATTTCCAGCATTTCATTACACACCGTTTTATCTCCAGAGAAAGAATTCATTCTCAACTACTATATTGTCTGCAACGACCCCGGTAAAATTCTCTGTCAATCCATGCACGTGGTGCATTATCTACGTCTTAAGTGCTGTTCTCCTTCTTCTTCTTCTTCTTCATCTCCTTGCTCCTACCTCTCCATTTTCTTTGTGACAATACCTATGCAGAGGATTATGAGACTCTCAACTGTAAAATGAAAAAAACGGAGCAAAGAAGGAAGACGAAATCGATTTCTGCTTATGAAAGAAAGTTAACATGAAAGAAAGTGGGTCGAATACAACATAGATTTGTAATCTTTTCATGCTGCAGTATAAAGGTTGAATATAAAAAAATCAGTATCAGTCGTATTTACATGACCGAATCGACTTTTAAACAGGAGGTTTCTTACCACCTGCAGTTGAGATATAGTAAAAGAACAAATAATGAAAAAAATATATATGTATTTTTAGCTTCATCATTTATGCTGCACTGTTATTGAAAAAGTTTGAGAAATTGAAGGTTTAAAGAGGGAGATTGAGGGTTTTTTTTTTTAGTAGATAATGCTCTTTTTTATTGTATAACATGCACGTTTTGTTGATGTTCATGTTCAAGTTTATCGTAACATTATGAAAATGATTTTCCTATGAATTTTCAAGTATAAGTTAAACACGTCCGAATAGAAACTTTGAATATCACGCTTACAATACCACTCAGATGATAATGCAATCACTGGAGAATATAACATCTCAATCCTTGAAATGTAACCCAGGTATTTTCCTTTTTGATACAAGTTGTACAATCAAACCAAAATGTCAAGCATATAAAATAACTAAGCAAATATGACAGTACATACCTTTAAAAAAAAAATGAACCGAATAGTCTATCCCAACATACAGTATATCCAAATCTACCAAAGAAAGCATTACACAAACCAGACACAGTATCATTGGTCTTGTATGCAGTGCCATATAAATTTGCCTTTTCATTCTAAGTTACCCAAAGATGAATCAGAACCTTCATATCGACTAATAACTTACCTGGAAAAAATATCCTCAAAATATTGGTACATGTATAAAACTGTATACAAGCATCTCCGACCAAGGAAACATCATTTAAAGGACAATACTTTTTTAAAATTCTTATTATCATTTAATTGGGATTATAAATATGCTGAAAGAGAGGGAGTGCGTGCTTCTAAAAAGCTTGAATAAACATAGGGAAATTTCGATGGGGTCAGTGAAAGACATAGCATAAAATTCAGTATAGACAAAACAATAATACAGGAGGCGTAAAGTATTGGAATAAAGAAAAAAGAATATTGGTTCGAAGAAAATGAATAAATGAAACATGACCCAGAAGATAAAAGCGAGAGAAAAACAGAGCAAAAAGAGATAATAAAGAAGGAAATCAAATACTTTTATTTGCATGCTGCTTGTTGGTCTTGAAAGCTCTCCTTCGCCATTCCACCCATTCGGCCAGAACGAGGCAATGGCTAATTCCAGGGCCTGATGAAATTTGCGCACGTAAATGAGTGGTAATATTTCACGTCAGACGACAATTTCCCCCTTCGCGCCAAAACTGAACTCGGGCGGTAAATTGATTCCGACCAATAACATTTTATTATGTGTGATCGACTCGGCCCAGGGGATCTTTGTGATTGCTGTGAGCTTTGTGGTTAAAAGTACGTTGGTTACAAATGGTGTTGCCTTTCGCTGGTATAAAGCAGAGTTGGTTGCTAGGTATAGCATCGGGAGTGACATGGCACGGGGAAGGTCGTGCTTCGGGTCTTAGGGGTAGATTTATTACCATCTCTCAGGTGTCATGTACACAATTTCTTTTCGTTTCAGGCTAGAAAGCTCATATACAGTATCAAAACGTCCAACTAAAGAGTTTTCAACCACGAAATCAAGCACAATTCACCGGCATTGAAAAAAAAGTAAAAATGCTCTACCGCTGAAAGCTTTTAATCTTTACAGATGATCAAAAGCAATCATTATTATGAGATGTATGCATATGCGTTTCCCTCTTTTCATCAGTTAATTAAAATAAAGTCATATGGGGAGATTATCGCCACTGAGATGGCGTTTGATAATACATGTTTGTATTAAGCTATACGAAAAAAAGCCTGAGTAATTATGACAATACCATGGCCATGGATATTTCAACATTTATACATCAATCAATCTTAACCATCTCCATTTTAATTATTTTCTTCATCATTTTCTCTATAAAAGATGCCTCTTAAAAAAAAATTTTTTTTTTTAATAAAAAAATTAAAAACCTGCCCACTTACAATTCCTTGGAGATCACCTTAAAGGACAGGCACTCATCCTCGTTAAAATTGACAGTTTTTAGATCCCACCTGCGACAAAGCTACTGACCGCCAAAATAATATTTGATAACAAGGACAGGCGATGCAGGGAAGACAATAAGGCCTAATGTAGAAAAGCGAACAAGGCCGTGGTATCCTTGTGGCAAGAAGCTTCCTTGCTTGTACGCTCTATCACAATTTTTTTGTTAGATCTAGACACTACTAGTGTGATTTTAATTGTACAGGTAATTTAGCTGAGGCTGAGGACTGCATGCAAAATGTTCATTATACACTAAAGGAGAGAGAGAGAGAAAGAGTAAAAGAAAGACAGAAAAATATAAGAAATGGGGAGAGAGATATAAAGAAAAGGAAAGGCATGAAAGAGAGAGAGAGATAGAGAGTGATAAAATGAAGAGAAAGGGAGAATGAGGGAGAGAGATAAAAAGAATAGGGAGAGAAAGAAGGGCGAGATCATAGATAGAGAGAGATAATATATGATATAAGAAGGGAGGAAATATGAAGTGGCTACCAGGCCGGCTTTGGAAATGATAATATTAACGACGATAATTATGATGCTACTACTACTACTAATAATAATAATATTATCATTAATACTACTATTATTATTAGTAGTAGTATTATTAATAATAATAATAACAATAATGATAATAATAATAATAATAATAATAATAATAATAATAAATAATATTAATAATGATAATAATAATAATAACAATAGAAATAATACCAAAAACAAGTAAAAAAAAAATAATAATGAAAACAATGATAACCTACTATGTATTATAAGTTGAACGGCTTAATCAGACAGAACTAACAATTTACGCTCTCTCTTTAACAATATATGAAGGAGACTTAATTATTTATGAACATCAATAAATCCTAACAGGCATACGAAAAGCGGTTAGTGGCTTCTTAATTGAAATTCGATATAGGACCTATCTTGGGAATAAAAATCGATTTACAATATTTAACGTGATACAGGTGTTCTAAAAAAATAACACCTTTTAGAGGTTAAAATCACAACCACCCTGTAATAAGGAATACATCATTCCTGGCGGAAATATGACAGGTAAAATCAAAAATTGACCACGGCTGAAATGGCTCTGAAATATTGGCAAAGGAGAAGTAATTAACCTGTTCTAAGAACGACCAGGGTTTAACTCTTTCCCGGTCTGTATATTTTACGCATCTGCACCTGTAGTTACCACCCTGTCAAATGCAATCATTCACAACATCGACTCCTAGCTCGTGTAACCTTGGATCCGGATTCGCCTAATTAGGCATGCCGTTTAATTAGACTGAAACAGAGCGAGAAGAAGGCACGCCACCACGCAAGGTTGAAAATAGCAACATTACACTTTCGCAAAGTACGAATAACCTGACAATACGTTACTATTATTATTACTATTATTATTATTATTATTATTATTATTATTATTATTATTATTATTATTATTATTATTATTATTATTATTATTATTATTATTATTATTATTTATTATTATTATTATCATCATTATCATTATTGTTGTAATTGTTGCTATTGCCATTATCATTATATTTTTATTTTTTTATTATTATTATTACCGCGGCTTGATATCTGTCAAACAATTAAGATTTGTCTGTTATCGTATATGGAAAGCGAAATTTTATCTGTCATACCCTGTCGTGTTAAGAAGATGTAACTTCGTATTCTTCAAAGTGTCATTGTTAAAGAGGTACTACTGCAATCGTGTCACAATGCTTGCGAAGAACTATTAAAGTGTACGCAAAATGGGTATATCATTTCGGTTGTTGAATTAAAGAAATAAGCAACAAGTATTGAACGCGTTTCGAGGGGAAGCTGCCTACTACCTTATTTTGGAGATAATTTTGTAGATCTATTTGTAATTGTCAACGAACACTATTTTACATGTGAAAACTGAAAGGTCATGCGATATTTGAGGGAGAATGCTGACTGTGTAATTTGTTTTCAATTGGACAGGTGGTGGGTGTGCATAAAAGGCTTGTGAACGGATCAAAATGATGGATGTACACTGCGTAATGGAATTAATGTTTTGCGTTTCAAACTAACGAGTCTTCCATCCATCTCATGTGTGGCACATTAGAACGTCTTTCTTTCTTTCTCTCTCTCTCTCTCTCTCCCACCCCCTCCCCTTCGGTCTGTCTCACTCTCTCTCTCTCTCTCTCTCTCTCTCTCTCTCTCCCTCCCTCTCTTTCTCTTTATCTGTGTATCTCCTCTCTTTATCTCTCTCTCTCTCTCTCTCTCTAAATCTTCGTTTTTGTTTGTTGGTCTATTTAAAATGCATTTGATGTAAGCTATCTTCGAAATTCTGTAATAGGTTATTCCAATTTTTATATATGAAGGATGGCACTGATTGGTTTGTTGATGAAGTTCAGTTCAAATCAAATTAGCCAAATTTTATTCTATGCATACGTATATCTATTGTGACGTCATAATAATTGAGGATGTAGACAGAGTGCACGGGTAAGCGCAGATAACGAGACGTGCTTATACACTCTTGCTCATATAGCTAATGCTCTTGCTGTGTTTGTATGTGAGTGGGGGTGTTCGTGTATTGTGCTATATTTATCTCTTCTCTCCCTCCAGTTCATAAGAAGTCCTTCCCGAGAGTCACGCCACCCCTATCGGTTAGGGAGAGAGAGCGATACTGTCTTGCCAAGAGAAAGAAATAAAGTCAATACTCATAACTCCTTTCGACGGTGGGAAAAAACGTCAATAACCGTGGCCGGTTGGAACAGTGATGAGATAAAAACGAAGCAACGATATTAAAGCCATGTAATAAAAAGTGCGAATTTGAATGGCTTTCCTTAGTGGGGCGCATAAGTGTGGTCACGTGACATATAAAATTGAGAATTTATTATGTTTAAAGCTCGAGATAAATTGGTTCAGAGAAAATACAATATGAAATACTAAATATGAAGCACGTCGACTTTCTAAATCATTTCATATGACGTGGGGAGGCAACTGCAAATTGATTTGTTCCATTTTGTTCGAACAAGTTTTACCTTACTAAAAAAAAAAGAGAGAGAAAAAAAGACATTACATCGCTGTCACAATGTCCGTATATTTAAAACCACAAAATGCTTAAGACCAGATTATTCGATCAGCATCTATATAATCTCATGCCCCTCATGTCCCTCATGTCCCTCTCTAGCCAGCCCCTCTCTCTCTCTCTCTCTCTCTCCTTCTATGCACCACTCTCTCGTTCTCAGCCATTCCCTGTCCCCACTATCTATCTTCTCCCCCTCTCTCTCCCTCCCTCCTTTTTATGTCCCACACACACGCAAACACGCACACGCACGCTCACACATATATACACACATACATACTCTCTCGCTCTCTCTCTCTCTGTCTACATATATCCATATAGATCTATATAAATATCCCATTATATTTCTCTCTGAAACTTTAATCAGAAACATCTTTTTTTTTTAATGTTAAATAAATTCCAAATCTCCTTAGCCAAAAAGAATGAACGAATCCTCACATGAGACAACCAAGGCAGCAAAACTATCCTCCACATCAACAAATGAAAAATACATTTACCATGCCTATTTCCAATACATCCTATCGCCCCATTCTTCAGTTTCACCGGCCTGGGTTCACCCAAGATCAATCTTGAAATTGCCACCTCGGTATGAAAAGCATTCTTTATCCCACCACCCTTTATTTAAAATGAATAACACAGAATACTTCATTGTAAATTGTTGTAGGGTTATCTTCCCAGTTTTCCTGCTAACATCAAGTCGAGAAAGCATTTTTACTGCAGCGATCATAATCAAGCAAAGTTAAACTGGACTCTACTAACAACAGAAGCCTGACACCAACATCATTTGTTATATCAACACACTCACTTAATCATATTTATTAATTCGCTGATCCCCCGCTAATCATACACGTCAACACCTTTCCATCGCAAGCGAACTGCTGTATAGACCGCTGATATGCAACCTCACTCTTTACTCGGTGCTAGTTCGGGTAAGGTAAGATGTTGGAGCAATATTGTTCTGCTCTCTTTGAATGGTATGCAATATACACAAAACGTGTAAACTTACATGATTCACAAAATTTATTTATTTTGGGTTACGTAACATACAGCTCTCGACATAATTTACCATGTTTTAAAGGCCAACACCAGGCGTTGGCGTATGTCTTTTTTTTTTCTTCTTCTTCTTTGTATTTTACTTTGATTTCGTTGTGGCACGCTTCGTTCACATTTATCATGTCTATATTTCAGTGTATCGTTCATTTCATACAAGTAAATTTTTTTTTCCTAGCTAATGATGGTAAATAATAAAGTTATTGATTGAATAAGTGGTAATAAACCGGATATGTTTAAAACAAGTTTCTCCTACTTCCATCCCTACCCACAATTCCTGCCTTACACCTACAGCAAGGTGCAATCTGTGAGGGATGATTTTAAAAATCACTCTGAAAGTCAAACGCCATTGCCAAAGGCATTAGGCGATCCTCACAGCCAGTCACTCCTTGGCAGAAGAATCATTTCATGAAAAAAATTCATTTCGAGCGCATGAAGGGCATGATTCGCTTTAACACACGCGGCGCCACTGCGGGCATTTATAGAGATTCATTTTGTGATCAGTCTTTATTTTCATCATGACCTCATACCGATTCTTATCATCACACCCCTCGATGAGATGGGAGGGCCACGCGAAGAGAAAGGCACTTTTATCTAATTTGTTGGCATGTTTGCCAAGCTGAATGTCATTGCTATTTCAGTGCGGCTTAGCTCCAAAATGCGTTTATATTGCCAATTGATGGAAATACTACCTCGTTTGCGTAATGAATAAATGTTTGCCGATGCAAAAAGAAAAAAGAGTATCTATGGATACACCCGAAAGAATCTTTCAATAAAGTGTCTTCATATTAGTTCATATCGGCATAATTTGCCCCACTTCCAATATGAGTTCAAAATGAAACTGTTTTGGAAAAAAAATTGTTTATTTGACTATTCTCAGGGGAATAGTTTTTTCATAGTGTACGTATATATTTGCGCTGGATTTTCGGTCTTATCCAGTATCGATCTCAAAATGTTACTTTCCGTTCGACTTTGATTTTTTCCGCGGCATCTTAAAGTATATAAGCAAGGTCAAAATGAAAACAAACACCATAAAATGAAAGCAGGAATGGGAAAATTCCAAAACGCATAATGATTAATATTATAAGATTATGTCAATTATAATGGCATTTTGTTTAAAAGACTTGAAATTCATTCCTGATCGTACGGACAAAAACCTGCTAAAGGATTCTTTGTAATGGCAAAAATGAAAATTCCAATACTGCTTGCTCGAGTTTGATAAACTATTTCATACTACGGAATATAGTTTGGAGTCTGATGTTGTAAAGGAGGCAGTTGCATTCGATGACTTTAAAATAGAAAGCAATTTTAGTTAAGTTCGTATTGCATTGATGTCTGCCTCCGACTTTATTCACCCAGGTGGAGTAAATGGGTACCCGGTAGGGAGAAATTCCTTGAATGCTTGAGTGCCTTGACATGGTTGCTCTGCGAAAGCCGGAGTAATAGTATGATTGTAGGGCCCTCAGGGAGAACAGTATATAATACCAATTAGGCTACCCTGGGTAAACAAGACATATTATTATTATTATTATTATTATTATTATTATTATTATTATTATTATTATTATTATTATTATTATTATTATTATTATTCTTATTATTATCATCATCATCATTATTATCATCATCATCATCATCAGATTATTTTTACTCTACAGGGCGTCCCAGAAAAAAGTTAACAGTCGGGAAAAGTCTCCCCAAATAAATATTTCAAAATATTTGAAGCCAAATTTCATACCTGTGAAAGCTTATGGTCTCTTTCATTAAATGATACCTAAATATCGGGAATTATTCTATGCTTGAGTGAACAAATGCTACTTTCGTGAAAAGGTGCAAAATCCAGACTTGGCAAGAATCGGTAGTTGTTCTGGCTTGTATCAGCACAGTTGAGAGTCGTAAAGGCTTAGAAATGTTTATATTTTGATCAGGAACAGACAGTTTATGAAAGAACAGGTTTTGTTCTCTTTGTACTTACCTATCTCATCAACATTATCCAGCTTCAGTGAGCAATCAATCATTTTGTTGAGTGCTTTGAAATATCAATTTAGGTCAGTTTTTAATTCAAGCTGGCTTTCTCAGTCAACCATAAAGTTTTGATGGGATGTGTCAGGACAAAGTGAAAACAAGTCCTGTCTTTTCATGAATTGCCTTTTAATAATCAGAATATGAACATTTCTGAGCCTTTTCAAGACACTCAACTTTGCTGATACCAGCGAGAACCAATACAAATTGTTTGTCAATCATGGATTTTGCACCCATTCGCAAAAGTCGCTTTTGCTCACTGGAGTTTAAAATATCGCAACGTCTTTTTGGTGTCATTTGATAGAAGAGATCCTAAGCTATCCACAGGTATAAAACTATCGGACAAATATTTGGAAATATTTATTTGGGGATACTTTTTCTAACTGTTAACTTTTTTTGGGGGGAACACACTGTGTGTATATTATATATATATATATATATATATATATATATATATATGTTACCGTAATGCGTATATCATGCCTCTTTCTGTCTAGATATATATCATGAAGTACTGTATTGACGGTATTAATGCATGAATTTTAATAAAGAATATATAAAGCATCCCTGCCCTATCAATTTCAACGTTTTTTACTTTCAAATTATTATATACATTATTTCCTATGGAATAACCACAACCATTCACAGACAGCACTGTCCCACACTGCTAAATCCAACATGTTCAAATGATGTCTGGAAGATATATACAGTGCATATAAAAAAAAGTATACCCAACTTTGAGAGCTTCTAATTAAAATTGTATAACCAATGTGTCTTCGAAATTTATTTCATGGTGAAGAGTAACTTGTCGTCTGTCCAGTGGTACCTCATTCATGACATTTCTGCCATGGATGAATGAGCACCAGGGTTTTTAAAAAGTGTTGTCAAAATCTCCTTGTTCCAAGTTTGGGCTAATGCAACGAATGTGGGTCAAGCTATATGAATGTGTTACTTTAGTCCAAAATCATTTTTAAAGTTGAATTCTTCTTTATGCTTCAATGCACAGAATATAAGTTGCTCTTTACTATGAAATAAATCTCATAGAAGTTATAACTTTTTAAGGAGAAGCTACCAAAGTTGGGTATACTTTTTTATACGCACTGTATAAACCAAAAAAGGGGGGGGGGGACTCAGTTGATTTAAATGGCATTTAAAATCTCACAAGTAGAATTTATGTGCGAATAAATCTTGATTATGAGTGCCATTTGATGAACCATTCATGATAAGCACCACGAGTACTATAACCCCTGTTAGGTGTTATATAAACCAAGGAAAAGGGTATCTGCTACGTCCTCTAATAACCCTTCCCCACCCCCCCCCCCCCCCCCCCCTCCCCTCTCTCTCTCTCTCTCTCTCTCTCTCACTCTCTCTGATCAAAAAACTTCAATCAAGATTATAATGTATATGAACATGGTAAATCAGGGTTAAGGACTATTAGGTCATTTGGAATAATTCCTTGCCGTTGAATTTCAAAATGGCCTCGGCCAGCCTAAAATATATTTTCCTTAATTTGTGAGTAAGTTAGAGACGACGCGTCCTGCAAGGTGACAACGGCGTCATTAAGATTGGCGCCAAAAAGGCATTAACTCAAAGATCCTTGGATACCAAATGGCCACCATCTGGGCAAAAAATATATGCAAAATGTATGTTCTCATAAATAATCTTACATAAACAAATAACAGGAATGGTGTTACAACAAAAAAAGTAAAAATGTATGATCGTCCGTTGTATACAAATAATATATGCACTTTATCAACAACTGATTATAATCGTGCTTGAACATTATTGTAGAAATTGATAGTGAAACATTGATCAATCTCTCTTTCTCTCTCTCTCTCTCTCTCTCTGAAAATAGCTAGGAGATTCAAAGGTTGTAATTAGTTGATGTGCGGTCAAGTGTGGACTGCTCACTGACCATTGATACTTTGTAGGACAAAAAGAGAGAGGGATGTGTGAGTATGAGAGAGAGATAGAAAGAGAGGGGATGAGAGAGGAGAGAAAAAACGATTGACAGAGTCTGATAATCAATTTTGGCCCTTACAGAATACATGCAATGTACGTATGTTTAAGGGTATAATCTAAAAGTGACGGCAAAATATCCTTTTTTAATCACCTTTGTCAAAGTTGAGACATTTTTTTCCCTCTGATAAACGACCTACAACGTTACTTTTTACACACACATGTTGAAAATGAAATGATAACTTTAGATTGAAACTGAAATTGTAATTTTTATGACGTGCGTTATTATGTTTTCTTTCTTTTCACAATTACACGTGGGATGGATGAAACCCGTTTCGGATGGACAATCTCAATAATAATCAGTTTACAGAAAAGGTCAGATGGGCGTTTCATCAAATTTCTTGTCGGTAATTTTCGCCGACAAATTTGTTCTCAGCCAATCACATGCAAGGATTTCAGTAGCTTATAACAGTTATTGCAACTTGCCATTGACGACAAGTTTTATGAAACAGGGCCCAGGTTGTTAGCAGGTAGTCATGTCATGTATTTCCATCTCCTATCTAACCATGCTTACGAAACGTGACTCCAATAAACGCTGTCAACCTGACAAAAGGGTTGCATAACCTATTAACACAGTCAACATGCTACTGCATTGTTGGAGCCACGTAGAAGAGACGTTACCCAAATGAGTCCTTAATCAATAGTCGATGTATACAAACTTAATGGAATGAATCCAAGGCATATATTCTAATAATCGGATCGAACCCCAAATCTTGAACTAACTATCCTGTTTGTGTATATTTGTAAAATTCTCCTTCCCACAGTCAGACATTCTATAAATAACGGATATAAATTTCATTTGACGAAATTGCCGAAAATTTAGTTCATTTAAGAGGTTCTTGTATAATTGAGTGAAAGGGGACTGTACTTTATATTACCATTACGAAAAACTTGTGCTCTGAATATGAATGTTACTAACAAGAAAATATTGCCGAAAGAACCATATATACTGCGTTATGTGAATATTCCATATTCAGCACAGTTTTAATACTGATGATCTAGATCTTTGCTTTACCATGTTTACGAATTCCTCATGTTTAACAATTCCTTTATTTAATTAGCTCTGTAGTAAAAACTTATTCTAAATTTATAAAAACTCAACATCCCGTATTTTGTTTGCAACTCAGAATGAAAGAACGATCAATTTAACTAATGTTTTGAGTAATATACAGCAGCAATGCATTTTCCTAAAAATTACTAAACATGCTAAAAGGTCCAAGTTTAATATCAACGATTTTGTTTCCGATTATATCATACTAACCTCAAAAATAATGTTTGTTTGTTTTTTTTTTTTTTTTAAGACTTCAACATTTGATATTAATTTTTATCAAATGACCTGATTATTCATGATACTGATGTATTATGTTAGGGACATTCTGGCGGTCTGAGAAAAGAAATACCACGCATGAATTCAATTTCAGAAAAGATGAGAAAAATACAACAGACATGACAGAATTCCAACTGGTGAGACACGTGTCCAGTTTAGTGTCAGTTTGATGTGTGTAGGTGCGTGGGTGCTTTAATTGGGTTTTTACAGATTTGTATGATTATTTACGTCATATGATATGATAATGTACGTCATCATCCGAAAGACGGGACTTGGTTTCGAACCGGAGTCCCTCAGAGTTTGGTTTGTAGGCCGCACGGAGACAGAGAGCTGATCGTACCGCTAAACGAACTCTCCATTGATGCATTGCAAACGTTCTTTTACCGGTGAGGGTGTGGGTGAACGCACGGGTGTGTGTGAGCGCGTGAGTGTGTTTATTTGCAACTGGAATTTATACAGACGTGTATCAATCAGCTCTGGGACCGACCCTTTAATGTCGTCATGTCGTCATCCGAAAACTGAAATATGGAAATTAGCCATATGACTCCTCGTCTTCACTACTCAATCACTATTCTTAGGTTATTATGGTTCATAGTTTATTTAATCAGTTCTTGAATCTTCTTTGTAGCCTCCATCCTATATACGTGTGTGATGGTTACTGTGTTATTCACTAATTTTCATTTCTATGTTATTTTTACGTACCGTATTATCTGTTTTTAGCGAAGTGGAAATAAATAAACTTAAACTTGAAAGACAAGTCTCGGATTCATATCCGGGTCTCGTAGGCAGCCTGCCAGACCAAACAAATGACCACACATCTTACAACTCATATTCATTGTGTATTGATATCCATATTATATAATCTCTCATTGAGAAGTGGACGGGAACAATATCGTTACTTCAAAAATCTTAATACAATCTACTAAAAGGTTAATCAAACTTCCCCTGATTTATGTCAAGTTGTGTCTACTTCAAAGACTATAACAGATAATTAGTTAGATTGAGGAACTTTATAGACTTCATTAATTTTGATGAAGTAAAACCATTAATTTTTTTTCAATAAAGTGATCTCTGAGATGATTGTCACTGCCTACAATGCATGACATGAGAGATTGACTATTCCACAAAATATCGGAGCCTTTGCACTATGACGTATAGCCTCTGAAGGCCCTCCGGTTTATAGCAAATAACACCACTTCGCATGGGATTTAATGGTCAAGCAAACATATCAGAGAGAATAGAGTGAGGGTGATGTTCTACTTTCAAAAGGGTATCTAACATTTAGAGGGAACTATCCTTTTTTAAAAGGTTAGCACTTAGCTATAACATTTCAAAATATGAGCAAATTACATATAGCATAACCTCAAATGATATTTCAAATATTATTTTGTCAATATGAGCTTCCACCCTCTGGTTCAAAGACTGCTGTCACATGTCATTTAATTAGGCGATTAATATGACACTTTATTTGATCACGTGAATGATCATCATCATTGTCCTGTTGGTTCTGTTTACGAGGTTATAATAGATCACATGAACGTAGTTCATGTGATCTATTAAAGCCTATAATTACGGCAAGCCTATAATTACGGCAATACTTTCTATCTTGGTTCTGATTGCTATTCAATTTGTTCTTTGAAAAGTTAAATATAGCATAAAGGGCACTCGATTCTGAAAGGAAATTTCCGCCCTGAAGTTATCCTCAAATATTACAAAATGAAAACGAAACTTTTCCTCCCATTCAGTTTAACGTTATTCAGCAAAAACCACGTAGTGATTAAAGATATCCTAATCTAGTTTCAAGTAGTACCAACCACGCCAACACAATTTATTTTCAGTAATAACGAAATTTCAAAGTGAGAAGTAGTTCATTACAGAAGATCAGAACACCGGCAGAAATATTAAAACCTGGCTTCTCACTGACAACAGGTAATCTTTCTTTGAGAAAAAAGGGAGTATTGCCAAGCCCATGTCATTTAAAGTTGATTTACAACATAATTATATAAATATTTTCTTTTCACTGGTAAAGCTGCTATGAGGAATTTTATACACATCCGGCTTGGATATTCATAGTTTTTGATTAATTCAATGATAAGAATTTGAAACTGATGAACATTTGTTTTCGTTGGTAACTCAGGAAACTAAACGGAATCCGGATGTAAATTCATGAAGTCCGTCACATTAATTTGTTTTCCTTTTTTTTTTCTTTCCCGAGGATATTGTGAATTAGATTCGATTTACCCTAACACTACCGAATTTACTTACAATCATTCCTGTGCACATAAAGACTGATATGTAATGCATGTACTCAGCAAAATAAAAAAAGACGATCACGCAGCCTACATAAAATGCATATATGATAAGAGTACGAATTGATGGAAACTAGCAAATTCATATAAATATCATCCCCCCCCAAAAAAAAAAAATGAATAAAACTAAATAAATAAATAAATAAATAAAAATAAAAAATGAAAATAAATAAATAAATAAAAATAAAAAATAAAAATAAATAAATAAACAAATAAATAAATAAATAAAATAAATAAAATTTAAAAAAATCAACAAAATCAACAAAAAAATCAAGAAAACAACTATATGGGTATTTCAGGACAAAAATATTCTGTAAATATGATACTCAGATTGTATTTAAGATATTTCAATGCTCACAAATTCATTATGCTGTCAGATAGTTATGTAGAATTAGTTAATGACTTTGTGATATGTTGGCGACTGTCACAAGAAAACTTCCTGAATGAGGTTTCTATTACTTTCTCTCTAAAAAAAAAAATCGAGTTATCACTGACGTCCCTCCCCGGAGGAATGAAAATAGAGTAAAAAGAGAGTAAAACTCCACTCTTTTCCTTTTAGAGACCACTCGATAGTCACTCATGAACAAGTAATCACTGACGCGACTCCCGGGGGAGTGAAAACATAATGAAAATTCACTCTTTTTTTTAGAGAGAGATAGTTTCTAACAGTAAATATCACAGTATACGGATTCAAGAAGGCTTTCACTAGTAAAATACGGAAAGTCAGCAATAATTCGTAGGCAATCCGCTAAATCTTACAGACTCCGAATTAACCAGCGACAAGGTTATAACAGCATTCAAGGAGATTTAGAAATTTCTTCTTTTTTTTCATTTTCGTGTTCGTTCATTTCCCCAAGCACTGAGTAATTAGCCGCACTTGTAATTAGGTGGCTTTGACTGAACAACAAATACATCCAAGTTATTTAGACTATTTCAATGATAAATTCAATTTATGGCCAGTGGTCTATACAGACAGAATGAGTTAGTCAGTTAGACAGAAACCTCACCCACTATATAGAAAACTTTTGTGTCGATAGCTATTTACCTTTAAATTACAAAAAGCAAATACGTTTCAGCAAAACTTGTCACTGAAAAGATCAGTGACATTAAAGGCTGACGTTTTTTGTTGTTGTTTTTTTTCTAATTGTTAAAGTACACAACATATATACATGATACATGAAGGAGTTCATAATAGTGATTGCTTAATTATTCTTTCAGTAGCAGTATGAGTTAATAAAGTGAGCTTTTGTCAATTTAGAAAATGGACGATAAGTGATTAGGTGCAAGCTTTTTATCGCGTTCACTCTCTCTCTCTATCTCTCTCTCTCTCTCTCTCTCTCTCATTTTATCTATATCTTCATTTCACTACGCCCACATGCGCACACATATGTTGTATCTTGTATTTCTCTTGTAATATACGGTACATGATACATGAAGGAGTTCATAATAGTGATTGCGTAATTATTCTTTCAGTAGTAGTAGTATGAGTTAATACAGTGAGCTTTCGCCAATTTAGAAAATGGACGATAAGTGATTAGGTGCGAGCTTTCTATCGCGTCAACTTTCTCTTTCTCTCTCTCTCTCTCTCTCTCTCTCTTTCTCTCTCATTTTATTTATCTCTTAATTTCCCTACACCCACATGCGCATACATCTGTTATATCTTGTATTTCTTGTTGAATTTTCAAAATGTATTTTTACTTTCATTTATTGGGTCTCAACAGTGATGTATACATCCAGCCCTACTGCACTTATTCCAGCAGTAGACATGTAGAGGCACTTTTGATGCTCCCTGTACTAATGCTAACTCATAATGTTTTTGTCTGGGGGTACTTTTGGTCGTTTTGGTCTTTGCACAAACTCACATGTTCACCTTTCCCTCTGTTTTTGACACTCCCTCTATGCTGTCAATCAAAACATTATAACATATATATATATATATATATATATATATATATATATATATATATATAAATATACAGTGCGTCCCAGAAAAAACGAAACCCTGAAATAAATGGTTATTGTGACCACACTATGTGCCCTATGACAAAAATTATCTATTTTCCATAAACTAGGACTATTATACTTTTAAATGATATCTCGATGGCATCCATCCGTACATGCTTTACAGAGCAGCAGCATTTTGAAAATGACATGTTGTGCCAGATTTGGGTAAAACCGTGAAAACATTAGGATCACATGCCAACATGACCCAAATGCAACATGACTTTTAAAACCATATTTGAAGACTGTTTTCATCTGTTTCTTTCGATAATTAGGGTAAGGATAACACCCTCATCATAAAATAAAGGATGGTCAATGTTTTGTCGATGTTGGGAGTAAAGAAAGAGCATGTTTTGTATTGAAATTGTACCTGCAAATCGAAGCAAATTTTTTGCATTTTCTGAACTGAAGTTTCTTTTAAGAACAAAGCAGACAGAAAGGTGATATTTTTCATAAAAGTAAAGTAAGTTGCACTTTCCAATGCCAGATTGAAATAAAAGGTAGAAAGGGCACAAAAGGCAAAAAAAATATCAAGATTATGGCAATTTCCCACCTCACGGGGGGCACCTTCTCCATCACACGAAGAAGGGCACTTTTTCATCTGCTGAGGGATATTTATTGATTTGGGAAATTTTGTGGGCGTATACCCCTGCCACCACTGTAAATTAGTACTGACCCTTGTATGAATTTCTGATTTAATGCATGTCATCATACAAGGGGATTTCACGTACCATATCTCTTACAGCTGGTATTTCTGTTTAGTCATTTTCGCATGTGATACTAACGTCTCCACGGTTTTACCCAAATCCGGCACAACTGAGTTTTTACATGTCATTTTCAAAATGCTGCTGCTCGGTAAAGCATGTGGGGATGGATGCCATCAAGGTACTATTTAGAAGCATGATACTTCTAGTTTATGGGGAAAAAAAATTAAAATATTGTCATAGAACACATAATGTGGTCACAATAACCCTTCGTTTTAGGGTTTCGTTTTTTCCTGGGACGCACTGTATGTGTAGACCTGTACAGTAGCATCTTTCCACAATTCGGTAAGCCACTCCAACTCTCCCCCCCCCCCCCCCCCCCCATCTGACAAATACATGATGTTTACATCATTCTTCGTAGATGCCACTAGAAAGTACTACACCTTTTCTACAAGCATATCACACATCTTAACGACATAATTTCATGCTTACCTACACAACAATTACGTATAATTACCGGCTATCACAAACGCAATATTCAGAGGTATAATATTGCGACTCCTATACTATTTAATGGAATACAATTCAGCTGGACCGATTTGAGAAAAGGGTCGTGACAGAGACACAAGTACACGGCTAGACATATTGCAAGTTATATGAAAGCTGTTAGATACATAAAGAGCATTTCATTCATTTATCGGAATCCAAATTAATAGTACACAATGAATAAAAGTTATGTGGAACTTCGGCATGTATCCTTTCCTGGTTTAACACACACGACGAGGTTATATACGTATATATATATATATATATGATATAATAAATAATAAAGGATGACTCGAATGCATTGAATGCCAATTCCAAGTATTTTTATTCTCCAAATTTTCGGGGGTCCTCCCCCTTCGTCAGGGAAAACGTAAAGTTCGTTTTCCCTGACGAAGGGGGAGGACCCCCGAAAATTTGGAGAATAAAAATACTTGGAATTGGCATTCAATGCATTCGAGTCATCCTTTATTATTTATTATTTCTCATCATATGCCAATACGTGGAACATCATGTATATATGATATATATATACACTCAAGTGTAAGGAAATAACACATACAAACACTTTGGCAATTCTTTCATTTTCTTTCACATTGTCAAATTAATATAATGCAGTATATATCAAACGCAGCCAATTTTCTCCATTCCTAAACTGAAGTTGTAAACACTGACCGTAAATTTTAACAGAATTTTTGTTATCATAAAAATGCGTCGGCATAATCAAGATGGGAATTTATCAATTACTGTAAAAGCATAGAAACTTTTTACAAGGAATGTAATCCATTTATAATGTAAGTGTATTATTCGTATTTGTCTCAAGGGCGCCACAACATACTAGCAGTATTGCTAAGCAGTATTGCTATCTAGTGGTGTCCTATTATCAAAGATTTGTTTTTTTTTTCCAAATTTATACTATATTGCGATCAATTTTTGGTATCAAAGTTCTTTCATTCATTCATTCAAAAGAATAAATCATATTTTAGTAAGCCGCATTTATGCCTCAAATTCGGACTTTGCTGATGTTCTGCGAACTTTATTTCGTCAAAGACATAGGATTGTTTTATGGTTGGGTCAGTATAGGTTATACTACTTTCGTATTATTTTCTTTTTTTTTTTTATTTAAACAAAAAAATGTAGTCAATGATTAATAGTGTACAGTTATCCGTTATTTTTCTTTTCTTTTTTTTTTTTTTTTTTACATTCATTTTCATGCTTATTATGTTCTGTTATCCGCATTTATTTTCATGCTTATCGGATAATGCAATGTAGCAATGTAATGTCATATTTGTGCTATGGACCTTGTGGCAGATTAGCCTTGTGCTACACAAGTTATGCAATAAAGTCTACGACTACTCACTATTATCAGAGTATGGGTAAGATGTAAAGTGTTGGGTCCAGAGTTTAACAGTTACGATAAAAAATATCAAATTAAACCGGGAACGCTATTTCATGTATACCCAATGCCAATAGTTTAGGGGCTGGTCACATTTGTCCAATAACGATAACGATAACGAGTTTTTCAATTAAAAGTACACCCTACTACACTGCAAAAACCCGGGTGTTAATTCAACACCATCTCAGTATCAATATTGGACTACACCAGATAAGTGTTAAACAAAACCAGTTTAGAATCAAACTGGTGTTGTTTTAATACTTACCTGGTGTAGCCCAATATCAACTGGTGTTGTTTTAACACTTATCTGGTGTAGTCCAATAGTGATACCGAGATGGTGTTGAACTAACACCCTGGTTTGGTTTTTGCTGTGTATATGGCGTGTACGTGTGAGTATTCTCGTGTCTGCTCACAATAGGGCAGCTCTATAGGGTGTACCTTTAATGAAAAATCTCGTTATCGTTATCGTTTTATCGGAAAAAATGTGACCAGCCCTTTACCCTGACATAGAACATTTACACCATTAATATTGCACATCGATATTTATGAATGGAAATCGTCCAAGGACACATCCTACTCAGTTTCATTCTGGCATGTTATTACTTTGATGAATAGATGGAAAACAGACTATGCGATACGACTATATGCGAAATGTAATATGCATGACACTCTGTCAATAATTGAGGGAAAGTCCTTTGGAGACTAAGAAATAAATGTTGGTGGTGGTATGTGGGATGGAATGAAAATTCAATCAAGTTCATATCTTTCAGTCGAGTGACCCTCTTTACGGCTCAAATCTCTCTCCTCTCCAGTGTTTGCGTTAGACAGTGTTACCCAGTACAGCATAGCGAAGAGTGTCTCTCCCTCGAGTATCATTCTGACCATTCGTCCGAATGGCTAAATATTGCAACGTAGCATAAGGTGTATCTCCACAGAGGGATGCGACTAATAAGATGGATTTAATAAGTATAAAACGTAATATTGTCACGAGAAATTTTACGAAATGTGGAAATTCAGTGTGTAAACTGCACCCCGTCTTATAAAGAGTTGCGATTGATTGCAAATAATTTGGAATTGATATCAATCGCAACTCTGTACTTAAGAGATAGGAGATTGGAAATTTGCGATTGATTGGAGGACTTACGATCGATTTGAATCAATCGCAACTCTTTATAAGACGGGGCCCTGGTCTTCCTTACGGCCAAATGACAGTTCTATCTGTGGATCAAATGAAGAAACTCCCGAAATTTCATTACAGAATTATCTCATTACCATGGGCTTAATACAGGGATCATTCGGCTCCAGTAGGCAGTAAATTAACTCCGTAAATGTCTACTGTCGGATGTTGTCTTTTTAAAATGAAGTGGAGCATTTGTGGGCACTTTTGTGACTGGAAGGAAATTGCGTTATACTTTTTAAAGCTAATTTCCTGTCATAATCTGTAATAGCGTAAGGTCGAATGTATATATATATATGCGTATATATATATATATATACACTTAACAAAATTATTCATACCCCTTCTGAAATTTCAGTTTTTTGTTTTCTGAAAAATGACAGGTGGACACACAATATTTTGATACCTTTAGTTGAAAGGTAAAAATTCTGAATGGTTGTTTTGTAACCTCATTTGCATAACAAAGAGCATACTGCTTTGTTTGTATTTTGACTTGCTCAAAAAATTATTCATACCCTTTGTCAATAAAACTATAAAAGGCAATATCACAATCAATAGTCAGTTGCAAAGCCTTTGTCTTGATCACAGCATCTAGGCGGTTTCTGTAGCTGTTCACGAGGGTTTGGCAGAGCTCCACAGGAATTTCGGCCCACTCTTCCTTGGCGAAGACCTCTAGTTCTGTCAGGATGGAGGGCCTGCGGGCATGCACTCTAGCCTTGAAGGTTTTCCACAGGTTTTCAATGGAATTCAGGTCTGGGCTTTGGCTTGGCCATTGTAGCAACTCCACACTGTTATCCTGGAACCATTTTTTGACTGCCTTTGCAGTATGTTTACGATCATTGTCCATTTTGTATGTCCAGTAGGGGCCGAGATGGAGATTTTCTGCAGACTGGATGATGTTGTCTTCCAGAATTTGGATGTACTGCTCCTTCTTCATAATGCCATCTACCTTTGCCAGGCCCACTTGCCGAGAAGCAACCCCGGTTGGCACAGTGTTCTTTGGGTTGAATGCCTCTCCTTTCTTGCGCCAGACAAAGGAAATATCCCTGTGGCTTTGTCTAACAATAGAAATGATGACCAGAAATATTGTTCCTTGTCTCAGTGCTCTCTGGCAAATGCAAGTCGAGCTTTACGATGCTGAACTGAGTGAGGAGGGTGGTCTTCCTTGGACGACAACCGTGTAACCCTTCCTTGTGCAGTGTGCTGCAGATGGTCCGCCCTGAAACCTTGGTGCCCATCTCACCCAAATTGTTCTGAAGAGCCTTGATTGTTGTTCTGGGATTACAGAGTGCCTCGCGGCATACTTTCCTGGCCAGACGAAGAGACATCTACGATTTCCGTCCACGCTTAGCGATGTTTTTCACTCTATTCTTCATGTACTTTTGGACAATGGACTGTACAGTGGGTACTGGTACTCAGAAGAGTTTGGAAATGGCTTTACAGCCTTTCCCATCTTTGCGGGATTCACAATGCTCATGCGGAGTCGTCGCTGAGTTCCTCAGTTTTCGCCATGATCATAACAACTAAGGAAGATTCCACAATTGCATTTGATTTCATACTCTTAAAGCTCATGTACAGTATTGGTAGCAAAAAGGAAATTGGAAAGAAACATGTTAAATATAGTCCCATGTTGTTCTCCTTGTATCAGAAGATGTCTGTAGGAGATCATTTGGTATTCCATCTATGATTTCTGGTGAATTTCAGTGTAAATATCTGTAAGGAATGCTTGATCACTGCCATTATGCTAGGACCCTTCCACCCCGACGGCTCCCCGCACAGCAGTCTTGGGGGCTTCGCGTAGAGACAGCGTGTGTGCACTGTGTGTAGCTACTCATCATTGGTTTTACACGTGTGTGTACAGTGTACAGCACATGCTGCCTTTTGTTGGGATTTTACGTGCCTGTCCCGGCATATAAATTAGTTTTTGCCTCTTATTTGTTTAATATTAATGTTTAGGAGGCGAAATCTTCACAGTATCTTAGTATTGCTGGTATCTTGCTATTTATCAACAAAAATTGAAGAAATCCGACGAACAGTTTTTGAGGGCTTACCAAAACTTTACATGACCTTTAAACAATGGCATTCCAGAAATCACTTACAACATGGGAAATTATTCAGGGGCCACACATCATTGCATGTGAACAAAACAACATGCAGAAATATGCAGAATATCTGTAGCATGTGCATTTCAGATGGATATGGCCAAATGCCATGCTTTAACAAAGGGTATGACTAATTTTGAGCAAGTAAAATTACAAACAAGGCAGTATGCTCTTTGTTATGCAAATGAGGTTGTACAAAAACCATTCAGAATATTTACCTTTCAACTAAAGGTATCAAATTACGGCCAAATTTTGTGTGTCCACCTGTCATTTTTCAGAAAAACATAAAAAGACTGAAATTTCAGTAGGGGAATGAATAATTTTGTTGTTAAATGTATATATATTTTTCACTGGATTGTGTATTAGGGAGACACACACACACACTCACACCCACACCCATATATATATATATATATATATATATATATATATATATATATATATATATACCAGTAGTTTTGCTGTAACTCAATTAGGAATAATCGTTTTACCCACTGTCATTATGCAGCTTTGTTACTTGGTTACCAAAGTTAAAATTCTACAGAGGGGATAGGTTGCCCGTGTTCATGCATGCAGCTGAAATACACTGGTACTATTCTATACGGCAACGGAATGAAATATGTCAAAATATTTATTTTGAAGAATCATTCAGCACCATTCTTGATTATTCCCTAGACCCATACATGTGATACTGTCATGTTTATTGTCTTGGGCGCAAGCATGGACCCCTTTTCACTAGGTCATTGAGGTCGCTAATATGACATTTCAACAAACAGTGAGTTTGGTATAAAGTGAGCATGATGGAAGGATTTAGAACATGATGAGGTACGTGGCAATATGCTATCGTTTCAAAAACCGTATTTACCCTCACATAAATTCACATAAATGTAACTTCCCTCATTGATTTAGGGTGTACAAGCGGCCGGCGCCACACCTTCCTTGTTAAATTTAACTGATATACCTCATGAACTTATCAATAAAAAATAGACCCCACCACATTTTCAAACTAATTTTCAACATCTGAAAGTGTGATAACCATTTGCTTGTCAGAGATTGTGTGTGGGTGTGTCCCAATAACAAATTTCTGGATCTAACCCTGACTTGTTGGGGTCTCCTCCCCTTCAGTGGTAAAATACGATGAATTTTTTTAAAGAGGTATATAAACAGGACTCCATTCGGGCATTTCGATGAATGCAACCCCCTCCCACCCACATTTAAAATTTCTGAAGGAAAATCTAGTATATCAGTCGAAAATTTTATACAAGTTTATTAGTTTACCTGTGTCGGCAAATATTAAAGATTTTTCTTTTTCTTCTTCTTCATCTCTTTCGTATTTTGTATATTGATAGAAATTCGTAGAGGGGGCTGCTTCTTTGATTTGAAAGCAAAATAATTTGAAAATCTCCGATTCTTCCTTCTTTCAACGTTGTTTAGACACCCTCCCCCCCCCCCCCCCCTCCATCAATCTGAATCGTCGTACAAAACCCCTCATTCCAATACGAAAGAAAGAAATCACTCTTTGACTTATTTTTCCAAGGGGGCAGCTGTAACATTAAAGGGCTCTGATACCACTAATAATAGGAAACATGAGTATTGCTCCCTGTTAAAAGCACTACGTAAACGAAAAAAGGAAAGATATCTGTCATTTAAAACCATTTTGTGTGGTCCTACTTGAGGATAATACATAGCGTATTCTTTCAGTGAAAGATGTTTAATATCATCTCAAATTTCCGTCACTACTCGAGCGTCCATCTTCTGTAAACATCCAGCCATTGAGACCAAACTCTCGGATAGCCAAAGCATTACAGAGCGAAGTATAAGCAAGCGGAATTCTTGTCTAAATTTAGTCCTTCGTCCGTCCGGCATGGGCTTGTGATATGCATGTCGAGTGCTATTTGATTAGTCATGGAATGGGCGAGCGGGAGAGGAGGGGGGCGTTTCTACCTCCAACCAACAAGTCAAAGGGCGACTCATAAATTCCCATTATAATTCGGTTATACATCGTTGCACACCTGTGCCGCTACCACGAGGCATGTTATTAGCAAGGGGTATAGAACAGGAATACATAGTGGCGTAGATTTGAGTGAACGTGCCTCCCACAATCGGAAGGGCCAAAATACCGCTCATTTGTAACAAAATATATCTATGAGAAGAGAGGTTGTTAAATGATATGAACTTTCATGGAATATTACTGTATTGTAAGCTATTCTTGTGTTAATTTGTAGTGCTCATGAGGTTTACGCATATTTACACGTACATGAAAATAATTTCGACATTCAAGTCCATAAAATGGTTCAATGACAATCTCGGTTTTCTTTTCCTTCCATTTCTCTCTCTCTTTTTTTTTCTTCCTTTTGTGTGTGTCTGTGTGTGTGTTGTTATTTTTTGTTTGTTTTTCATCTGATCGGTAATCATGACGGCGGAAAAGTAATTAAGAAAAGAAAAAAAAAGTGGTTTACAATAAGCATAATTTAAGTTTGAAAAAGCTAAGTTTTTCAGATGCCCTGAATTTTTTGCATCCAATATTTCCAAATGAGAAGGTGTGAGAAAGGATGGTAAATGGATTATCAGAAACTAATAAAGGATGTTTATCACTACGATACTTCGACTCGCATTCAAGGTTTAATGCCTTGGAGTGGGAAGTCTATTCTGACATCAAGGACAATTTAATAAAAACAGAGGGGAAAAAAGAGAAACCGGTCAATTAATTTTTCAGGAAAATCCAAAACCGGAAAGAAAGATCTGATACACTTTGTGCGCCAACGGTGGATGCCTGTATAGAGCAAGTGGGAAGAAATGCAGCCCCCTGCATAAACTTTTACATTTTCTGCGTCTCACAGCGTTTAATTTTCTCTATTCTTTTTTTTTTTTTTTTGCATTATTTTTTGCATTACCTTCTCTATGTTTTCATCCCTATGTTTTTCTTTTCTTCTTTTATCCGTGTTGTGTATTTTTATCTTATTCGTGTTTGTCTTGGTGATCACTGTCGCCTCCCCTTCCGCTTGCCATTCAAGCTAGCGGCAATTATTCTCACCTCGTATTCGTCTATTTATCCCTCTGATGTTAGCCATGTTGACGAGGCGATGATGAGCTTGTACATAAGAAGGTCATGGTGTTACATATGCTAAACAAATAATCCGACTTTTTCTGGACTTCCTCCCCTCGAGATATAGATAGGGATTTGACTTTCTCGTCGGGTTGCAAGCGAGAAGCTACCTCCGGAAATCGTCAACGTCATTACTAACATCTCCTTTGGCTCGCAAAAACTGATATAGAAACAAACGTAGTCCCTAAGATTATGTCTTTCATTCTTTATAAGGTACAGATAAAATTGAAGTGTAAATGGAGAGGATGAAATAACACTGACTGAAAATACTAATCACTAGATAGAGAAAGCTGGATTTAAATGTAGTGTCGGCCTTTTGCGTTTGGTATCAAGTACCAAGTAACTCCAATAAATATTAGAAGCAAAAATTATGAAAATATATAATGGAAGAATCTGGTGCACGCGCCATTATCTGATATGGCAGTCTGAGAAATCTACAGAACTATTCTTGATTTAATTCCTTCTTTCATTTTTATCTTAACTAAGGTAATATTTTTAGACAATTCAAAACGTTTTATATCTAAATGAATTCATCGCGTGCTATGCGAAACCTCCAAAGGAGCTTAATATTCAGAATTTCGAGGGCAGTGGGGTTTTTTCTTATAGTTTGTATGTTGTTTTTTGTGTTATTTTTATTTCTTGTTGTTGTTTTGTTGTTGTTGTTTTTAAATTCTTAATTTATATGGCTTTCAGAGATAACATACACATAAATAAGGCTCCAGATAAATGTGAGAATTTTTGTTTTCTTTCCGCTCTGCAAGTCATGCAGCCACTGACTAGCTTCTGCTTTTCAAAAAAAAAGTACACAAACAGCATGAGACGATGAAGAATTTAAATGATCTGTGACTTGATCTTGACCTTCGACCCCATCCCGTTACAAACCACCACGGATCATCCCCAAGGGTGTAACATTGCCGAGATTCTACTAAGAATGGCACCGCACTGCTAGTTTCACTTCGTGTAAGACATATTACGGGGAAAAAACAACAAATAACTATAACAGCTATGTAAGTAGTATAAAATCTACAGGGCAAAGAATAAAACAGAGAGGAGGATGACAGAAACAGAGATGAAATATCGAGCAGATAGGAGAAGAAAGAAACTCAGATAAAAGCAGGTTCATCCTTTACTTCGTTTTGCTTAAAATTGGCACACCTGACTTGACACAGTAAGCCTGTATTTGTATTTCTTAACATATGGTATAAACAAAACACTTTAAATCTTTTATAAGTTTCATGTCACTAAAGAGCTGTTATAGCTGAAAGATCATCTGCCGTTCATCCCCCTTCTCGCCCTCCCCCCCCCCCCCTCCCCCCCCCCCCCCCCTCTCTCTCTCTCTCTCTTCTTGTTTTCACGTCTATTCGTTTCTGGGTTTTTTTTTAGAAGAATCTCATCTCTCTCCCTCCCCCTTCCCTCTCTCTCTTTCCCTCTCCCCTTCTCTCTCTCTCTCTCTCTCTCTCTCTCTTCCCTTCCCATCTCTCTCTCTCTCTCCCTTCTCTCTCTCACTCTCTCTTCTCTCTCTCTGTTCTTCTCTCCCTCTCCCCATCTCTATGTCCCCTCTCCCTTCTCTCTCTCTCTCAATCTCACTTCTTTCTCTCTCTCCCTCCCTCTCTCCCTCTCCCCATCTCTCTCTCTCTCTGTCTGTCTCTCTCCTCCACGTTTGTTTCAACCAACATCCGTTTCCTTCATCTTTGTCACAATCCATAAATACATATCATTTCATTCAGCCCATAAATGAATTGCATGACAAAGAGTATTCGACATTTAGCGATCCCATACATATTCATTTGTCTTGAGGTGGCCTTTTTCCCCTTGTGTGATAATCACGATTCCACGATTCATTGATGTAAGAACACTAACGAGACTTCCTCTTCAAAATTCTGAATGGAAATATATTGGAAGTTGGTCGATTCCTTTCATTAACTAATAGGTTCTAAGGAGTTCCAAAAAATGTAAGACCATATTGTAGATTTTGTTTGTCATATATATATATATATATATATATATATATATATATATATATATATATATATATATATATCGACATATTGACCTACATGATAATCCGTTTAAATCAAGACAAAATACATGGTGTCGGCCCAAATAAATCAAATGAAACGTATAATGCATGTATATCTCTTATGGATTTTGTACGTTTCTTAATGCAAGACATAAGAAATTGTGTCAGACCAAATAAAACACATAATAGATCTCTTTTCGATCTTGCACGTTTGCCTGATATTTGTTCGTTTCTTCTTTGATACAAGTTCGTTTTGTTTTGCTTTGTGCTAGGCACATCAAATGAGTTACAAAAAAAAGTAAAATATTTTCTGTATTTGGAAACAAATATTCTAAAGAGTCGAGTAATAGAATATTAAGTGTTCATGATAATGATTTTTTCTCTAGTATCGCAAAGACAACAGAAAGAAAAAATACGTTTTCCTCCCCCCCCCCCTCCTGTTAATTTGATTTGATTTGATTTGATTTTCCGTTTCAAAATAATTATACATGGTACATATCGATCAAATGATTAAACATAAAGCAATGTAATAACTTTAGTATATCAAACTAACATACAAAAATAAAGGGTACTAAGAAGAGTACAAAAAATAATTTACACAAACGGATCATTATTGACCTTTTAAGTTTGTCAGGAAATTGTTTTGCTAATTTAGTGGTAGATTGGTTATGCCAAAGAGGTACTAGGCAAGCTTGCCTAAGACCTCAAGCAAAAAAAAGAATTGGTTTCTAAATAAAGTTTAACAGACTGGCCTATATTAGGGGTTTAGGTCAGTATCTATGCATGCAGGTCAGATCTCTCGGCATGTCTGTTCAATTTGATTCATTAACTTAGGCAATGACAGTGGATGTAAACACTGCAGTTTACAGCTCATTCTCATCACGTTTGATATTTCACCAATCTACCACATCTGTGGATCCTTGTTTCCTATACGCAATCATCAAGTCACCATGAAATATTCATAAACCATTCACCGCGAGCCGGTCCTATAGTCTCTCCCGGGCTCCTAACGTAATACCGCCGAATAAAAGCATCCACCGCCACTTACCGGACGACACTGTATGGACATCATGATAAATTTAATTGAAGTAGATCCCCTACGCGACGTCATCCCATCGCTGTAATGGTTAAAAACACATCTGCTGCTTTTCTACTTACACCGGGCCGCCAATTAATCATTTTTATAATTTATTCAAAAGTTGTCAATAGGTCATGTGCCCCCTCGGCCTTTACCGACATCGCATATTTGTATAAAGACAGAAAAGTATATTGACTGGCAAACTGAACACTGATGCAGAAATTGACATACATACATACATACATACATACATACATCTACCACAAAGACGCTATTTGACAATTTAGTGAACAAATATAGTAAGAGAACTTTTGGTGCTGAATATAAAAAGAAATAGAAAATGGAAGAACTTACGTAAAAGTGGAACGTTTTGATTGACCCACATTTCACCCTCCTCTCTCTCTCTCTCTCTCTCTCTCTCTCTCTCTCTCTCTCTCTCTCTCTCTCTCCCTCTTCCTCGTTCTTTTTCTCTATCGTTCTCTTTCCTCTCGAACTTTCTTTCCCTTTCTATATCCTCTCTTTCTCTCTATTATCTCAGGGGTTCTTTAACTGCCTTGCCTCTTTCAATCTCGATATTTAGCAAACATGACGAGGTACAAAACGTTTGCGAGACCACAAAAGCCCACGAGACCGAACGCTCTGGTCTCGCAGGTTCTATGACCAGACAACTATTATTAATGTTTGGAAGACCGAAGTTTCATGAGATTAGTGCCTTTTTTTAAATTGGAAGTTTGAGTGCCGTATTTATAGATAAGAAATACATAGCAAGCAATGAATAAATTAAATAAATTTTCGCTAAAATATCAAAGAACAACTCATTTGATAAAAATATTGGAAATGATGATCTAGATCATATAAAATGAACTTTTTTCCTCTCAAGATAGAAGACACCTGTTAAAATAGAGATGACTAGAAATGGGTATAAAAATTTACTAGAATAACTATTTTTGTGTCTGATGATATGTCTTTACGGTATCAAATATCTTTATTTACAGTTCATTTAGAGCAAGAACCAATACTTCTTTTTACATACTGTGGCATTGGAGCAATTTGATTGGTGCACATTGGATACAGTAATGAGCACAAATAAATTACATGGCTGAAGAATCCATAGAGTTGTAGCGTATTTGTGAATGATTCTATCCAGTAGTAAAACAAATATGTAACCTGAAATAGAATTCTCTGAATTTTATAAAGTAATTTAGGTTTATTGAAGATTGTTAGCTATAATGAAAGTACTTGCCAATTTTCCGGGCGTTTGCATTTCTGGTATTCAGGCGGCATGTTAGCATTGTTCTGATATAGACAGAGTTTTCTGTACTTATACTGATACAAAACACTCTTCAAATAATTTATTAACTTTTTATTTATTTAATTTGTGAGTGTGTGTGCGTGGTTTATTTAATTTGTGAGTGTGTGTGCGTGGTTTATTTTTTTATTCTTTTATTTTTTATTTTTTTTGCGCGCGCGTGTGTGTGTGTGGATGCCTTGGGTGGATGTGCGTGTGCATGTGTGTGTGGGTGGGTGTAGGCTTCTTACGGTAAATATATACAGTATCGCCGGTGGGGTGATAAAACTTTGTATCTAGAATTTTGGTGAAAATTACTTTTTGTGGCAATCTTCAGATAATGAGTCAAGTGATGTCCTGTCCAAATTTCAGCTCTCTTACTCCAAAAATGAAGCCACTGTGGCATTTCAAAAGGAAGAAAGTCCCATTTCTTATTGTTATGGGCAGCCATGGTTTTTCACTCTCCTGAACATTTAACTTTTTTGAGATACGAGGTTTTGTCGCCCCACCTTCGATATGTATAGTGGTGGATCCTATTACCGAACACTTCTAAGAAAATCAACCACAGCAAATAAAATATCAAATGAATATCTGTCAAACTTACATAATAAATGCTTAAAGTCCTACAGAAAAAGAAATCGGTGGAATTTGAGAAACACAACGTAGATCTAATACGATATTCCCTTCCAAGCAAACCCCTTCCCAACGACGCGGCGTTTTGGTCATTGAAAAGGGTATTGTATTACCGAACGTGTGCCCTTGGCCTATGGGAAAAAGACATACAACCTACCCCGATTTGGGGCAAACGGGGTGACGACTGGGGGTGACCAGAGAACAGTTCCTAAGATATTACTTATATTTTTTGCCTCATTTTGTGATCTTCTACCGTGTTCTTTGTTTCAATAGTGTGGAGAACATACGGGTAGTCCCACGGTATGAAAGCCATTTTAGGAGATTAACTGTGCGCGTTCGGTAATACAATGCTGTTCGGTAATACAATGCTGTTCGGTAATACAATCCATGATATATATATATATATATATATATATATATATATATATATATATATATATATATATAAAATGTGATGATGTTGAATTTACTTGTACCATTCGATTTGGTTTGGAAGCTTAAATTTCTCGAGTATCCTGCGTCAACTTAAATTTGAATTCATCCCATGCACTATACGAGGTGTCACCAAAAAAATGCAACGAGATTTTGAATGGCAATATCTTAAAAAGTACTTTACCATCTTCAATGAAATTTTGTAGGTAATGATGGAGTAACATCACTTAAATTCCAAGAGAATTGCACTAGGATCGAGCCTAATACTCCAAAGTTATGATCATTTTTATGAAACGTAGCATTTTTGAAATGTTACGAAGCGAGCGCTTTGAATGGCATCATAATCATAAGTGCACAATAAACATTCGTGGCAAGATATCAAGTTAACTTCAATTCTTATTACATAAAGGGGTCTTAAGAATTAAGATTAATGTCATTTACACAAACATTAAGGTCATTTAATGTCTACAGTATCTCTTTTATAGAGGCATAGTTACCATATGAAATTTAAAAAAATGATCAAACTGTGGGTAGAAAAATAAAGGACTTGTTACGCAATGTTCATATAGATCTTCTTAAATGGATATCATAAAATCAGTGTTACATGTAGGTAGTCGTTGCTTAGATTGACATAAATAATTGGAGATTGAATTAATAATAATAATAAGTAATACCTTTGTTATTTTCATCTTTTAAAAAAATGCTTAGTCATTCCATAATGACTGAGATAACAAGGAGTTGAAGAATAAAGTAAATAACCAGATACATCTGTACATCAAAGATTTCTAAGAATATTTTATTTTCCTTCTTGTACTAAACAGATATTTTGGATGCATATTCATAACATTTTACAAAAGAAAAATCAATCTAATATGTGTCATTGGTGATTTCACCAAGATATTATGAATTAGAATGACTTCAATGGAATGATTTGTTGTGAAATGCAGAAGCGACACGTATGTGCACTGATGCTATTCACTGCGCTCTCCTAAACCTTAGAAAAGTGCTATACGTTTCACAAAAATAATCAAAACTTTGTAGTGTTTGCCTTGATTCTTGTGAAACTTTCATTAAATTTTAGTGATGCTATTACATCATTACCTACTTTTATTGAGGATGATAAAAGACTTTTTAAGATATTACCAATGAAAATTTCGTTGCATTTTGAGACACCCCGTATAAGTTATGATGTTGAATTTACTTCTACTATTCGCTTTGGTTTGGCGTGATATAGAACTAGTGGGATAAATTCAAACCAAAAATGACGTATGATACTCGAGTAATTTAAGCTTTCGTCTTTCGGCTTCCTCAGAAATTTATTCTGTCTGAAACAGATATAAAGAGAAGATACAATCACTCAGAAAGGCATGACAAAAACACCCAATGCACTAAGTGAGTGCGCAGTACGCTTTTGAACACCATTGTGTATCTAACATGTCTTAGGAACTCAAAAGGATTAACATTATTTCAAGGAATTCAACAAGACTTTGACATCAGTTCTGTCAACAACAGTTATGTCTGGGTTATTATATTCCATTTGAAATTTCGGTATTTTCACATATTTCTACTGAGTGTATCATTTATTACTTCATCAATTATTACTCTCATGCCTGTTCGAATGATTATGTTTTCTCTTTGTATTTTGTGAATTATTCTCACACATGCACTGTAACTGCAGCATCAATCTGCAGATTATAGTATAAACGTCATAATAAGCTTTTGTATTTGTGCGCGAACTGTTGTAACCATAGGTTGTAATCTTGTGTTAGGGCGCACAACGAATGGTACGCAATACGCATTTAATTTGAATTATATTAAATGGCTAATCAGTTGCGGATAAGTTGAAGTTGCGGTAAGACGTCTAAACAGTAAAAGTAATAAAGCCCTACTAATTGGTAAGTCCATTTAGTTGTTCATTCAATCATAATTATACAATAATTACATGTATAAATGAATGCGTATTAATTGTTTCTATTACATTCTTTTGTTTATATTGCAGAATGTAATCTACTCGTGTACTACTCGTATCTACTTGTATGCTACTTGTGTACTACTCGTATATCTACTCGTGTACTACTCGTATCTACTTGTATGCTACTTGAATACTACTCTACATCTGCTTGTATATAATTATTACTCCAATACTCTGCCCATATATCTCACTTTATTCTCTGTAATAAAGTTATTAATAACGTTACGATTCAAATATAGACTCAAAACTTGTATCATTGAAGTACGTAAACCAGGAAACTCCTCGAAGTAGAGGCAGCCACATGCACTAAGTGCTTTGTTATTTTGTGTCATGCCTTTCTGAGTGATTTTATCTTCTCTTTCTAGTTGTTTCAAAATAAATTTCTGAGGGAATCGAACTTGAGATGAAAGCATAAATTACTCGAGTATCCTGCGTCATCTGTGGCTTGAATTCATCCCACTATATATATACGGTATATATATATATATATATATATATATATATATATGTAGTTCAGAGACACACAGAATAAATTACTCCGTTAGACACTAAAAGTTCAATATTTGGACAAAAAGGCTCCTTCATATATATATATATATATATATATATATATATATATATATATATATATGTAAATACATATATATATATAATTATATAGCGAAATCAATGTTCCTCGAACAAAACGCGCGTAGTTATTCATATACATGTATTCATATTTAGAAAGTATAGCTAAAGAAAAGTTACGACAGCGTTAAATCTCACAATTTCTTTCTCTCAGTTTGGTTTGGTTTGGTTTGGGGTTTTTTTTTTTATAACAACCACGCAGATGTCTTAATGAAGAGACCTTCACTTTCTGACATATATGCCATACTCATTAGGCCCTACGGTAACTAGGCGCACTTCTAATGACACCCGTGGGTCTTGGGCGAGTGCCATTACAGGAAGATGTGCGCTATATAAATCTAAAAATATCATTGTTATTACCCAATAGCATAGCAGGTTTACAAGAAGTTACCATCTAACGATCTTCCAATATCATAGATAAATCCAGGCATAGAAAGAAAATTTGTTAAGTAGTATTTCTCAAAATCGTATAATGCGTTTGTGGACAATGCATGTTGTGAAGTAGAATTGATATCACACGGCTCCCTTCTTAAAGATCAGCAATGTCGAGCAATAGATCCTATCTTATAAAGGGTTGTATCTGGTCCCTATTAATCGCAAGTCCTCCAATTAATCGTTACTTAACAAACTCATATCTCTTCATTACAGAGTTGTGATTGATATCCTGTTGCGATCGATTTGAATCAACCAACTGCTTAGGAGACGGGGTCCACATCGGTTATTCCATTGCGAAGAAACTGTCTATAAATTAGAATAAAGGTGTGTTTAGAAGGTTTGGAATAATCAAATAATAACAAATTGACCAAACCTTGCCGAAAATGACAAACAATGGAAAGCAATAGGTACAGATATGATTACAACAGATTATATAAAAATGTGGCATGAGAACTCGTCGAAAACTGTAAACCATTCCTAGTCATAATTGAAAAAATGAGGGTACTTCAGGAGTAATCCCTTTCTAGGGACATTGCTTCTATAATTTTCATCAACTTCTTCAACGTGCAAATACAAAAAAAAAAATTATAATAAAGCTTTCGATAAAATAATTTATTCTACATAGAGGTGTTTTCACGCTGCATGAGTAAACAATAATACTAAAAGAAATATAAAATGAAACATAGTCAAATCACAAAATATCACAGTATTTTGCTAGATTACGAAGGACTTCGCAGGACATCCCGAGCCTTTTTAACCCAAAGTCATGAATCATTAATGACACTGGACAGCAAAAAAAACCGCAGAAATGATACCTGCAACACACCATGCACACAATGGAAACTATTGTGTTCTGAATTGATTACTGATACACACAGATTTTGTGGCCTTGATTTTCCAAAATGTAAAAAGTCTAATCAAATATTCAGAGCAATATTTTAAGAAAAGTGTTCATAGAAATGTAATAAAACTTTCTCCCAATAAATTTAACATCCTTTAACTTCACATTTGTAAAAACCTCAGTCTGATACGAGGCATAATTTTTGTGTTATTAATGATCAAAAGTTTTTTGTTTGTTTTTTTTAAACCAAGTAGAAGGTCTCATTTAGCCTAAAATCGCAGGAAATTGCAAGATTTCTTAATCATGTTAACGAAAAGCAAGTACTTTGCTACCACGCAATGAAGCCTTCATAGATGGAGTGTAGGAAGATGCCTACGGGGGCAACAAAGGTTTTTTAAATGATACGTCTTCGGGAAGACACTACACAGACAGTGTTCATCTTCATGGTGATTAATAGATTTTGAATCACGGAAAACCTTGAGCATCTCCATTCCTGTAGGGAGAGTGTCCCAAGGCACAGTCTGGCTAGCAGTACATGTATTAATGACTTCTCCCTTTGTCTGAATCTGAAGCCTTTGGGGAATTTTTTCCTTCCTTGGGTTCATTCATTCATGTGAAAGACCAGGCAGCACTTCAAGAATAATGAGTCCTCGATGAAGAGACGATTTTCCCTATTCCCTTACAGAACGCATCGAATTGTCATTGCAATGATTTCTCTTGCGAAATAGTTGCACCATGCTTAACGAAAGTGAAATGCTATCCATTACACTTTATATTTGCATGGATAAAACCCTAATGATGAGCGTTTATCCTGGAAGGTAATTTGAGACCATGGTCATATACATAATGGTTATTTGTCCGGGTTGTTTTTTTTTTTTTTTTTTTTTTTTTTTTGTCACCAAACGGATATTACTTTATGTATTTTGCAAACATTATATCTTCGTCAAGAAACTAGCTGTGATCTATTTTACAAGAGCTTATTTGAATGGATATATTCGGTCATAATTATTTCTTTTTCTCACATTGTAATGACACGTCAGTAGCCCAATTTGTCAATTGTTTTACGACTTATTTTCACCCCATGCATTTACTTTATATATACTCTTTCACTTTTTACGGATCTTCTAGGAATATGACCGTATTGAATATTTGCCGTATTCATTTTTATCACATTTCTTTTTATATCTATACCTTCCATGCTCAGCCTAAATTTCAAAGCAGTCGGTTAGGGGAAAATGGCCCTCTTGAATATGCATCTGCTATAAGAGAAATACAACAGCTTTACCAACTCTCGTAGAAATATATTTCAATCAACTGAATCTGGCCCGTCTCCGTGGCCTAGTGGTTAAAGCATTTGTGTTCTAAGTCAGAGACCAGGTTTCAATTCCAGGCTGAGACATTTTTGTTCAACCTTTGCAGAAAAAAAAAATCGAAAATGGAGAACAGCTATGGGGGAACTTTGATTTATTTGATCGATAACAGCATAGAAAGATACAAAACTACATACCTGTATATATTTCTGCATTATTCGCATGGACTATTCGTATTCATTCGTATGTGAAACCTGGGGTACTGATTGTATGTATTCAGTCATGTTTATAATAACTTGAAAGCTATAGTAGAAAATATGATAAATGAATTTTATTCATACATCACCAATGTCATCATTCTGGTACTTCAATTTTGATATACATGTATTAAGAACATGTTAAGAGACGCCAAAAAGTGACTATTCTAATAAGAAATTCATTAATCGAATATTTTCACCCATATGGCTGTTTAAACTGTAGAATGGGGATGTAGGCACAGGCTGGATTTAACCTTAAAAACATAACCATGGACGATAAAGAAAAACTCGTATCGTTTCAGTTTCACCTCTTCATTCACATTCGATTCTGAGAGATGAGAAAAGTGCATTCACCCTGATTTCATTGTTGCATCTTTTCGTCGTGAGAGCCAGTAGCGTATCT
Organism: Heliocidaris tuberculata; assembly: GCA_025618425.1. NCBI lineage: Eukaryota > Metazoa > Echinodermata > Echinoidea > Camarodonta > Echinometridae > Heliocidaris > Heliocidaris tuberculata. The sequence continues at coordinate 35,626,425 of CM046837.1, read as the reverse complement.
ACGTAAAATTTTCTGAAGCTCGTTCACTTTGCTCCCTCGCACATTATAATGTTGTTTCAGGATGGAATGTCATCAAATTTTGTTGTAGATGTTTGGCTTAATGTTGTAGATGTATTTCATTGTGTTCTGATTACCAAAACAGACTTTGCGATAGGAATTAATCACCATTCAAAGATAGTCCTGGTATATTGCTCTTCTTTTAAAAGAATGACTTGTGTTATTAACTTTATATACATGTACATGTATGTATAAAGGACATGCGTTACTTGATTGCAATTGATGAGAAATGGTGCAGCTCTTTCGTATATACACCGTATTACGAACAAAATATTTCAAAGAATCTAAATAATTTATTTGCCTGAATGCTTCCAGTTTCGTTCCTTTTCGGAAAATATGTAAAATTCTCTTTATATAGAATTTCATAATTAACATGCAAAATCGATATTTTTCTCGAAATTGAATTAAACGCCACGAGGATTACAATTTCAGATGAAAAGAAATTAGCTAAGAAGATGTAAGCAGCATTTACTTGAAACTCATAGAAATTTCAACAGAGTAATCTTTTATTTATTCCCAGTTTTAATCATAGTTTATTATCATTATAACCATAATTAGAAAAGGTATGCAGTTACTACTTCTGACATATTCGAACGGATCACGGGACTGCAGCCCCTACAGATCAAGTTTACCTCGCCTTGCAATAATGGCAAGGACCTTTTTTTCTTTCAGGCTTCAGAAAATGTCTTGATCCACAGCTTACATTTCAGAATATCAATTCACTTACTGGCTTTATCATTATTTCCATGGAAATCCTTTTAGCTATGTCGTGGCTGACCGTATATAAATAGCTACGTTCACACGATTGTCCATAAACTTTAATTTCACTTAAAATTCGAGTTTATCATGTAGTTAAGCACCGTGCGGAAGCACTCGTGTAGTTTATTCGAACCATGCACGAGCGACAATATTGTAACACAACATCTTTATGAGCAGCAGGGGGGGGGGGGGGGGGTGGGAGTGGGCCTCACTCGAAATAAATTTCGATGTTTTGCCAGCTTGAAGTTACGATTGACCTCAACTACTGTTTGGTCGGCTCGTACTTTCAGTCAGTAGTTATTTAAATCTTCGAGGTTTAGATAAACTACGACGGTGCCGTGCGAACGTAGCTACTAACTTGCCTGTCTTCTCTCGGATTAGACTGATCAGACTTCGGTAGAAATGGATTTAGGATGGATTTTGAAATGGCAATTATTTCATTACGCCATGATTCCTTTTGATTAAAATGCCACTTCACCTTTTGCAGATCCGGCCTCATAGCGGGAAATGTGATTTCGGAAATGAGATAAATGTGTATGTCGTCATGCTTTAGAAATTCCCTACTTTTCTGGAAGCAAATAATAATGACCTCTTGTAAAGAAGCCTGGTAACATGGCTTATCTTGTGATCAGTGACTAGTTTCAAGCATTACAATTTAAGAAAACTTATATCATATTCTATCAAAAATGCACTAAGTGCTTTCTGCAAGCAAATGAATTAATGTTGCAAAGCAGAAGGCAAAATGCAAAATAGGGGACCTATATCCAACCAAGTGTTTTCAAACTTTGATGGGGGTTTTTTTCCAGTATATTAATTACTTTTACACTTCACTTTCGCAGAAATCTTTCCCAACGTCCCCTAATCCCCCTTGCCCCTAAAAAAAATTTACAAAAAGATACACTGCACTAGATGATGAATTTTCATGTTGCCTTCACATTCTTATTTCTTTCGGCTAGGTCTACGATGTAAAAAGACAATTTCATTTCAATTACACATGTACCTTTAATTTCACTGCACACGTATATCTTTAATATAATGCCGGCATAAATGTTACTGAAAATAAGAATATATAATTATATCTGCACGTCTGCAGCCCGCTTTCAAAGCATGACGCTAGAAAATATAGTTTTTACTATGAAAATTAGAATAAACTTACTCAAAGGGGATATAAATCATGCAACCAGAATATACAGGACAGGACATAGAAGAGTTAGAGACAGTCAGACCGCAGAACGAGAGAACGAGGTAGATATTCTTAACAGACATGACAGATGTTACAAAGAATTGGAGAAAGAAGCAGTAGAATAATCGAAAATTATTACCATTTCCAAGAATACCATGAGGATATTAGAGCAGTCATAACGATTCGGTACTCTTTAAGTAGCGCAAATAATATAAATATATACATTATGACCAATACTCATATTATCCAAACAATAATTCTCGTTATGGTACGCACACAGCGGCATTGTGTACTGTACGACCAAGGGATTAAATTCTAATCAAGAGAAACCGACCAAGAATATTAATAAATTAAATCCCCTTTCTCCACGCGAGTCGCACTGAATGTAGATTTGAAAGACGGAAAATCATTTAATAGCTTCCCAATCGGCTATTGGAGAATATCACACAACAGGCAGCCTTTATGATTTTCTCAAGAAAATAGATATGTTCAGAATTTTGTTATGGCATCTGAAGAAATGGGCAGGACTTTGGCAAGAATCTCCATATTAACAGTATCATTTCTTTATAAGATCTGTTCCCATTGCCACAGGTTCGTTTGGTTAGAAATTACAAGGCACATCGACGAACGGCGACAAATGTCATTCAATGTATGAAATTTCCTTTTGGGTACAAACTGCTTATTGATAAATCATAATAATAACACCATTTTCATCATACAGCCCTTTTTGTGGGACCACAGTTTATTTCACAAGAACCCCCCTCCCCTTCTCTGGGCGTTGTGGCGTGCGCCTGTAATCCAGCTAACAGTGGAAGTTAAAAACTGATTCAGCGGACCCAGGTTCGAGACTGAGTCACGTCTTTCGGATGGTGACGTTAAAGGTCGGTCCCAGACGTAAATAATCATATCTGATTGATACACGTCTGTAAAAACCCAATTACACACACACACACACACCCCTTCTCTCTATCTCTCTCTCTCTCTCTCTCTCTCTCTCTCTCTCTTTCTTTTTGTTGCTGTGTTTGTTGTTGTTGTTTTGGTTTGTATTTTTTTATTGAACAAAAAATATGTAAACGTATACTTGGACATGAGCTCGAAGTATATCAAACAAAATTGAATCAAGTGAATGAGTATATTCTGTAGTATATAAAGGGAACACCCTTCAGGATTTCCTCGATTTTGTTCACTTTTCAGAATTCCATAACTCATCAACAGAGAAAGCTGTCGAAATTCCTTGTGGACAAAATGCAATCTTCTAAATCCGGTTGAAGAATAATCATGCATAATTATGATAGTATTTCAGGAAAATCAGCCTAGTTCTCCTTCCGCATGCACTTCCCCAGGATATATTGCTCTGCTGCGAGTTTATTTCTAATATTTCTTCATATTCATATCATTATTTTATCCTTAATATTGCGGTGGGGAAAACCCAGCTCTCTCTTCCCCCAAAATAACAAAAGCAGATGATAAAACAAACGAATATATCCTGCTAATTTCGTGTGTATACTCATCCATTGCGCATGAGCACAACAGGTCTAGAACCAAACTTTCTTTACTTTACATTCTTTTTATATTCATTCATTCTTCATTTATAATATGCGATTTGTTGTTGTTGTTGTCATGATTTGAATTTATTGTCATGACCCATGCATAGATTGCAGTAGCATGGTTCAAATGAGAATATAAATATCGATTGCTAAGAGAAGACTTATGTGAACTAAATGCGTATACATGGTACAGCATAGCGAATTAAAGTTATATGAAACATACTTTTGCGGAGGACACGGCTCATCGAAATATGTGTAGGGGTAACCATAGCAACAGACATTCCGTCCCTCTTTCACCGTGAACATTATTACATGATATCAAAAGGTTCTAGCTGGCGACCGGCTTTTAATTCAGAAAAACTGTTTTTATAATGGATGTGAGGAAATGTTACTATGTTCGTCTGAATAGTGTTTATTGATTATGAGAGAAAAGCTAAAGTTCCTGGCATCAAGACAACGAAGGTCAATTGAAGGTTTGGAAAGAGAGAATGATAAAAAGAAAAAATGGGGATTTAGTGTGTATGGATTTCTGCTGTAGCTGAAAGAAATTTCTTCAGACGATGTATCTTGATGAGATACAAACGAGGGAACCGTTACAATGCGAGATACGAATGATACGACAGCCCATATGTACCGTATAGTAGGGCTTTAACTCTATGTTGTTTGGTCATCTGTATCTTTTCATGCTCATCGACATTCGTTATCCAATCAATCGAAAAAAGGGAATTCTTAGGCCCGTCTTCTGCTATAGTGCATTTAAACCCAACGCGAGGTCTAAGTCATGTTGAATAAAGGAAATCTGCGACCTCAATCTGCATGCTGCCCATGGGTCCGCCTATGTTCGAACTTCCTTAGACAAAACTTTAACCTTTAACCAGTGGACTAGTGAATTCTGTCATTCACAGGTTCCCGTTGCATGGCAATGGGTATATATATATATATATATATATATATATATATATATATATATATATATATATATATATATACATATATATAATAGGAAAGGAAATGAGAGAATAATGGTTGAGTAACACTTTGCTGTCCATGCGCGTGTGATTTTATTCCTCGTTTCTCATCAACTTCACTCCTCATTCAAAATGCCATCTCAATTCGATGTCCGGACGTTTTGAGATATATGGCCGTGCTCAAAATCGCGGTGTGAGATCTTACACGTATGGACAGCGAAATGTGATGGAACCTGATTAAATCGCGTATAAAGAAACAAAATAAGTTAGCAATCGATTCTATTATGCGATTGATTGCTATGTCAATATACTTGCAATAATTATTGATCGCAACATAATCATCAATCGTATACGACTTATTGATTGATCGTATCCTCAACTGGTAAGCTTTGTGTTTCGAGGTCTTAATTGCTGGAATTACTCGTAGGGATAGATGTACTATAAGACTTTGTTGTGTATGCAGGGCCCCGTTTTTATAAAACTAGTTATAAATAACACGTTACAATAATTGTTATAAGCTACTGAATTCCTTGAATCTGATTGGCTGAGAACAAATCTGTCAGAGAAATAGGGCAGTTGTTATTGATAACAAGTTTTATGAAACGGGGCCCTGGTAACGTAACTTTTCATCCAATGGAAATAATCCACAATAGGATTTTCAAATATTTGAAGTGCCACAAGTGAAAATAAGGGACAAATTCGACGAACTTCATCATTACGTTGCATGCTTCTAATGTCAAACTGATTATGATCTCTTCTTACAATCAAGCTTTTACTTACCTATTGTATGCACAACAGAGACGTAAGTCCAGTTATATCTCAGTACAATATCCACCATAGCTTGAGCCTGCAGAGTATCCGAGGGACACACTCTCAAGAAGTATTCATAAAGTGTCTTATCGCTCAGATCGCGACTCGTGGCTGAGTATGCAACCTGAGGGATATTGAACAGCTGGAGAAGGTTCTGGACTTGAATCGCAACCTCACTGGATCCTGGTCCTATCACTGCTGTGATTTGCTTACGAGAGCTTGCGCCGTCTGTAGTCCCACTGCACTCTGGTCGCGTACTCTTCTCGTCCAATGTCTCAAGGTTATCGCTTATGAATTGAAGGCTCTGTTCGAGGGCCACGGAAGAATACCAACAAGAATCTCTGATTTCACAGCCCAAAGTGACGTTTGGGAGTATCTTCTTGTCCTTGTTGATTTTTTCCAGCGTGTGAAGCATGACTTCTACTCGATGGATGCCGTACTGTTCCCGTACCCTGCCGCACTGGCGAGCCGTCGCTTCCACTTCGGTCGGCGGCGGGGCGTGGACCGAGAAGAGCGCTCCAATGATCAAATCGCCGTCCATGCGAAGAACTTGCCGATCGCTCCTTGAAACCCCCGACGATGTCGACATGAAGGTGCAAAGGGTGATCCAAGCTATGACACTTAGATACATCCATCGGTAAACGTTGAACGTAATTTCCATGTCGTCGCAAAAGGATATCGATTCCACTCCGCAGAAAATTTTCAAGAATTTAGCCTAGAAATGGTGTTTAAAAGCCACATTCCTTGTTTCTGCAATGAAATGTTTACTTCAAAATACTGATTGAAGGGAGAGAATGAGCCAGTTTTACTGCTGCAAAGAAGGCTGTACAGTTGTATATCATTTTCAAGCTGCGTCTTCTGGTTTCGCTTACTTAGTAAGCCTACATTTTTTGAAGGCAGGCTCCACTGAGTGTGTGCAGACAGGTTTCGCTGAAATAAATCAAATATCTTTAAGAGAAAAAGAACTATGTATATATTCCAACGATTGAGGATATGACGATATGTTTCCTAACGTTAGGGCGTGATAATCCTACACAAGCAAAAAGAATAGAACCATCAGCATCGAGAGGACTTTTCTCTAACCCAGCCAGGCAGAAGAAGCGAAATATTGCCCCATTCAATTCCCTGGCGCGCTGCGTTGGAGAGCGAGAGAGCGGGCAATAACAAAATTTTAGTTTGCCGAGAGAAAACTGTCGTCTGCTAGCTCAGAAGCCAGACGAATGTGATTGGTTGATTGAGTACTGTGCAACCGACCGACAATTTCACTTGCAATCAGATGATAGCATAAATAAAGTGAAATGAAGGCTGTCTTGTATGGAGCTAGAGAGGGCGGCATTGGTTATGACATTGTATGAGATTGTGAAATGAAAACATTATTTTCCCTTTCATTGAATTGACGACATGCATGAAATAATATTTTCCCAAAATGTCAAATCGTTGAAGAAAGATCGTGATACAAAACAAGTCGAAAGATATGTCCATTACTGATCGCATGACATAAATATAGAAATTAATATTCCTAGATCATTTTCATAATCATTTCAATATACTAGTACAGTTAAGGTCCTATGTTTAAGGGTTTCCGTTGTAATTCATAAAAATTATTGTAACAGAAGTGCTCTTGTTGACATGGGATATTTATCATCCAATAAGAAGTTGAATAAATACTCAAATATAACTTATTGTAATTTTGATCATAATGATAAATCATCACGTCAGCGGGGGAAAGGGGTATTGTTTTTCATTTGGATGTCATGTGTATATTTCGAAAGTAATTATCTTTTCTGAGGTTATATTTTACACAATATTTGTGGACACAGAGATATCAAGTAAATTCAATTTCGAAAGTGGTTTGTTACGCAGAAAATCGAAATGACATAGAATGAACTGTGCTGTAATGTGATCTTATACTGTATATAACATATATTCCACATATTTGTGCGGACCCCACGCAAAGAACCAGTCAATGTATGATGATGATGAACGACGTTTTTCGCATTGAATATAAAGACATTCAAATACATACACATCGACCAATTTCAGATTTGTTGAAACCGGGCCTACATTGATATTTGATACACCAACCAATATTAAAAGACTGTCAAACATTATAAAGAATGACATAAGTTACATTCACTTGATGGGAGCTAAACTAGCTAAACTTTAAGTTTCGCTTGTGGTTTCAAATCTTTAAGTTAACTTGTATTTATCTTGTAGTTTCAGACCGTATGAGCGGACTCGTAGTTTCGAAACTTTAAGTTTACTTGAAGTTCTATCTAGAACCACAATCTAGCTTGTGGTTAACGTCGAAACCACGAGCAGTGGGTGGTCCTCCGTCGCAGTTTCTGACAGTGTGGACAGAATAAACTTTAAGTTTCGCAAGCTTGTAGTTAGCGATGACCTCGATGTTCATGTTAAACTTCCGGGTCATACCCTTCGCGCGAATTATGAACATTATGAACACGGGATCTTTATGTGTAGTGTACACACAATCTGTAGTATCTACTTCCGGGATTAACCACAACGATCGCTCGGCTTGTAGTTTCAGCTCGTTGTTTCGGGCTTGCGTGAACCCTCGTTGCGGTCAAGGAGTCGTGGTTTCGTTAACTTAAATTTTCGCTAACTTAAAGTTTCGAAACCACAAGTCCCGTATGAACGTAGCTGTTGATAGTCCAACATTTGTTTATGGTACGTTGTTTTGAAAAATGCATGTAAGTTTTGATTTCTCAATATTCGGCCCTTATAATTACTGAGGAAAATATTTCTCTATTAGGAATAAATTTTGGTTGTTTATTTCCCAAATATATGGTTAGACCGCAAAGACTTCTAAACTTATATTTTGATATTACAATTTTATTCTCCCTGTGTGTGTGTCTCTCACACGCACACATACCCACTCTATCTCATTCTCCTCTCTCTCTCTCTCTCTCTCTGTCTCTCACACGCACACAAACCCACTCTATCTCATTCTCCTCTCTCTCTCTCTCTCTCTCTGTCTCTCACACGCACACACACCCACTCTATCTCATTCTCCTCTCTCTCTCTCTCTCTCTCTCTCTCACACGCACACACACCCACTCTATCTCATTCTCCTCTCTCTCTCTCTCTCTCTCTCTCTCTCACACGCACACACACCCACTCTATCTCATTCTCTCTCTCTCTCTCTCTCTCTCTCTCTCATACTTTCTATATCTCCGTCTAATAAAACCTAAAGTAAAATTAAAGGGCCTACTTTTCAGTTCTGTAGCATTGTCAATCCTAGATATTAGTTGCAAAAAATATATCTTTTTCAGTGAAAACATATGGGTTTCTTCTATTGTTAAAAAAGATATAAAGAATGAGTGAAGAAAGATTGAAGAGTTGTTGAGAATAAGGAATTCACTGAATGGAAGAGTGCGATAATGTGAGTCTGCTTAATACTGTCGTACCTGAAAACGAGTTAGTTGTGCTTGCGTTTTAGTTTTTATTTTTTGTCAGCAAGGTAAAATGATGATGATGCTTAAAAGTCATGGCATAGTCCATCCATTTTTCAACGGGCATTATAGTTGTAAAAACCCTTCTCCATTTCCCAATGACAGGTATTACATCGAGTGATGTATTGATGGGATATTAATGTATTGATGTGGCACTCGGCATGCAGAGACATCACTCATTCCATTCGCCTAGATCGCGTATATATAATTATATATATATAAATATATATATATAATTAATAATAATAATAATAATATATATATATATATATATATATATATATATATATATATATATATATATATAAACACAAAATTCATTTTGAATAAAGCATTTATATGGCTCATTCATCTGTTCATAGAAATGTTCAAGTCACGTCACTGTCCTTAATGTTTTCAGATGAGTTAACGTTAATGTATTTTGAATTTGATATCTTTTTAATAGAGGTATAAAAGTTTTTGCATGACGTGAGATATGATATAGCAATAATATTCGCTACCAGCAAGACAATGGGCTGTATCAATAAACACTAGAAAAGCCAAACAAATCCTTTTTCTAAACTTTTGAATCCAGCTTCGATGAATTCAATGTAGAAGTAACAGGTCAGATAAGAAAACGAGAATTTACCTGTTTTATGAATAAAATGTTATCAATTAAATAATATTGTTAGGTATCTTGCTATGTCAGGCAAGCGGGTGCCTGGGCAGCTGGTATTCTTTAACAGTTTACAATTGGGTTATACACTCCAAGATCAGCTCAAAGTGCCTTGAGGAATATGCATGTATATCACAAAAGCGGCTTGTGCACCAAAGCGTAATTATATTGTCAAAACTTTTTCTATCCCTGCTAACTTTCCAAAGTAGCTGCAGAGAGCGACTGGTACTGATATTAAATGAGACAAAAGAGTTTTATGGCTCATGAAATTCACATGTATCCATTACCTTAAAAAAAAGCAACAACAAGGGATGACAGTTCAAGATGCAAAACAAAAATACCTTTGTTTCTTCATCATTTCTATATGCAAGTAACAGCTTCAGCAAGCAGGAGACAAGCTTGCAAAACACCAAGCAAAAGTTTTATTTTTCAAAAAGAAATTAACTAATCCTGCAAGCCATTGTATAAAAGAACAAAACATTTCCTTTCGATTCTGAGTAAAAGTAAAATAAGAATGTTAGCTATTGCTAGTCTTGGAAAGCAACTATACTCACAAGAAACCTTGTAAGCGACCTTTCTAGCAATTAGTTGGAAAATCTAAAGATGTAATCAAAAGGTTTGAAGGTAAGAAAAAGCTTTTACTATGTTTTAAATGATATACATGTATAGATAATGATTATGATCGTGCAGGGTGCAAGAGGTACATGGGGTCCCCCCCCCCCCCGAGACAAACTGATGGGGTACTAATCAAGCCCCTGGGAGCCGGGGGGTGCAGGGGGTGCAGAGCACCCCCTAGACATGTAGAAGGCTGAGGATGCTGGGGGTGTTGTAGGGGGTGCTGGGGTGTTGTAGCTAAAAAGTACTTAAAAAGAGACCCCAAAACGTTGAAGACCTTTTTTCTTTTCTTTTTTCCTTTTGTTTTGTTTTGTTTTGTTTTGTTTGTTTTTTTTGCTTGTCAGAGATTTTTGTAGTTAAAAAGAGACCGCCAAACGGTGAGGACCATTTTTTCTATCTTTTTTTTTCTTCTTTTTTTTTTCGAACAGCATCCCCAGTAATAAAATCGTTCCCAGGCTCCTGGTATTGATGTCTCTCAACTCGAGGACCAAAAATCCTGCATCAGAATTCGAAATTTGGAATACCATTTGACCTGAATAATCATGGAATAGGTTGTCCTTTTTGAAGGTCTACACATAGGTCTTGACAAATTTGACGAGTACATACGTATTACAGAGCAAATGGGGATTGTCATGATAATGATCTTACTCTGGGTAAATGGCTGCTAGTTTTATTATCATAAAGATGTATGACATTAATCTTGAAAGTATAGCCTGCTCGTGTTGTCTCTCTTTCACCCCCTCTCCCCCCCCCCCCCCCCCCCGTTCTGTCTGTCTGTCTGATTTTCTCTCTCTTTCCGCTCTCTCTCTCCTCTGTGAATCACAGTATTTAAAATAGGATGGGGTACTTATATCTCTGTCTCTCTTTCTTTCTTTATTTCCTTCTTTCTCCCCTCCCCCTCCCCCACCTCTCTCCTTTTCTCTCTCTATTTTTCTTCCTTGTAGCATAACAGAGGAGCTTGCTCTACATGGTTATCTGCATTAATTCAAAAACAATAATGAAAAATAAATTTCAAGTTCCTATATGATGTTTGATGGTCCTGAACATGCATTGAGTGATAACTTTCGTGGACCATTTTTGGGATATATCAAAGTTATCTATTCAGGCATCTATTTGAGATTTTCATCAATAAATGAACAGAGATCGTCATTTGACACCAAACTGCACCAGAATAAAATTATACCACACTAGAAATTCACGTTGTAAATTTGTACTGAATTGAATTAAGCGGTTTTGAATAATCACCATAAGGGTCGAAAATAACAAAGTAGTTTCTTTCTGTGGATGCCGTAGTTTGTCGGAGCAACTTAACCCATTGCATACGGAAACCGGGTGGTCCATGTATTAAGTCTGTTGGAATGAGAGAATTCAGAAATCATCGGGTTAAAGGGGTCAAGTCCTAATGGACTATACACATAAATGGACTATACACAGTCATGTACCTATAATACAGATGCCATTATGTATCTTTGGCAGCATGTGTTGGGTTTCATGCAACAAATGGTTGATAGTCAGTTTTGATATCCGCCTCTCCTTAACTTAGTCCAATTATTGTCGAAACATGATCTCATGATTAATCGCTTTCTATTCTGTCACTTTTTTATGTCTCTCACTTCAAATCTAATCAAAGATGTATCCATGCTTCTGCTCTTCTCCTCCTTCTTTTGCATGCCATATTGCTGTCTTCGGGGTTTCCCCTCATTTTCACCATGTCGGTTCTTTTTCTTCTCTCTCTCTGTTATGAGTCCGATTGCCTCTGACATTATAACCCAGAAAGCTTTGGGAATAAGTTTTTTCCCGACTGGTTTCTTCTTCGAGTTAGACTTAATGTCTCCACTTAATGTGGAATATAATTTTCAAAAGATTTGTGCACATGTCGTTGTAATTATGATGAAACCAGGAGAACGGACCGGATTTACCGTGAACTTTCAAACCTCTTTTTAACAATATCTCTGTTTGGAGCCAGAAGGGCGTTAACTCATATACTTTAACACAGAGTTAACGGCCTTCTTGCTCTGAACATGTTCTGTTTTTTTTCCTCTCTTCCATATACATGTACATAGCAAAATTGCTTTATTTACAGTAAGAGTCTCTGTCGCAAATGCAGGATAGTGGTCTCCAATAAAGTAAAATATACAAAGAAAATGTTTAAAAAGTTCTTGAAATGAAAAAAGTGCACTTCTGATTATTAGCCTATTTTACATTTTGGTACATCTTAATAATTAAAGATCACCTGGTATTGAGGTACGTTCACTGAAAACGGAAGTTGTTTTCCCCTCTCTCTCTCTCTCTCTCTCTCTCTCTCACTTTGCTGTCTTTTTTCATCGTGATAGGATATTTTATTTTTTATTTTTTTTAGAATATCATGCTTATTTCTGATGTGGTTTGGGGAAAATCGCTTTTGACAGATTGTAGACTCCGTGGGGTCATAAATGTTTTTACTAACATCAACAATGGACGAATGTGGCATTTTTTAGGATGACAACATATAGGCGACCTAAACAACAAAATCTAACCATGAGTTACTATCGATCTTATTTTGTCTGGCCAATAATACTACATCAGTGTAAAACCTGCATTTTTTTGTTATGTCTTTAAGTATTAAAATCGATAATAACATTTTTTTAAAATTGAAAATGAAATTTTGTCACATATCTGGTCGGTAATTTGAATTTGTTTTTCTTCTGTCTCATTTTTTTTTTTTTTTTTTGTGTAGAACTTTTGAGGGGACTGCAGCCCCCAAGCCCCCCCCCCCCCCCCCCGTACGCCATTGCATGTACTCTCTTCCCGTCATTTCTTTTGAATGAGGTTCTCCACATTTCTTTCTTTTTTCTTCTTCTTCTTCTTTTTTTTCACCCAGTGGTATATCATCAGAGGCATACCACATTACTACAGTAAGTTACAGTACTAAGATAAAGAATTTCCTACCTTTCGAAGTTAATCCATTTTGAAAAACGAACATGCGATCAGATCCATGCGGATATATTCCAAGGAAGGAGATTAACAATGTCACACGTGTAATATAGTGATCGTACTTGTGCGTGCACCTGTTATAGCCATTCTGAGATCTTTTCGAGGGTTGTTGCTATGATATGTTTACGCGCTTTATGACGTAATAATCACGTTGCGCGTAACCTGCGCATTAGAGGTCAAACTGGTTGAGCAAGTGATAAATTAGGATCGGTAATGTTAAGACATCGCCAAAGATTACATCCAAGCATTCCCTACATCCAGTGGCGGATTCTTTTTTTTTTTTTTTTTTACTTTTTTTTAGGGGGCACTTCTGGCCCGGCCCGTATCCCCTTTTGGAACCAAAGTGTACACTGTGCCCCTCTCCCCCCCCCCCCCTTTTTGTGATAACTTTTTTGTTCCTTTTTTTCCTTGTCCGAAAATTTTGGAGGCGAGGAAAAGGTACCCAAAAATTCATGGGTTTTCTCTTCTTCTTTTTTGAGATTTGTGTCCCCGCCCCATTTTTACAAAATCCTGTATGCGCCGCTGCCAACATCAGTAGATCATTTTGAAAAGCCTACTTAAATATTGTAAGGCAATCTTATTATTTTTGTGATATATTTAGCTTTTACTCTCTCTCTCTCTCTCTCTCTCTCTCTCTCTCTCTCTCTCTCTACTTACATCATTGAGTAGACGGAAAACATTTCATAAGTTCTGGGAAATATTGGGAAAGAAGAACGCGATGGATGATGTGAAGGGAAAACAAGGTTAAGATGAATATGATGGATGAGAGTAGAGTATCCAAAAATTGATGGACAGACCGGGAAGAGGGCGTGATATGTCTGGGACTTAAACCCATAGGAAGTTGTATGTACCCCTCTCCCCCCCCCCCCCCCCCCCCCCCCCCCCATCTCCCCCGAAGAGAAGAAAATTGATATAGACAGAAATAGGTAAGTAGAGAATGGGGATGACTGAGAAACTTTTGATAAAAAAGTTTAGTGCACTCCATCAAGTAGGTAGACAGTCATGGAGGAATGCAGATAATTAGAGTATAATGGACACAATTGTGGCTGGAAAGTCACGTCAAAACCCTACTACAGATGGAATTAAATGAACGTAAATGCTCATTAGTTATCACACCATGACAACACCGCTATTCATTGTATCTCTTCTTAATCTCTCTCTCTCTCTCTCTCTCTCTCTCTCTCTCTCTCTCTCTCTCTCTCTCTCTCTCTCTCTCTCTTTGGTGCTCGGACATTTGCTACGGGCTTAATTTTGTAAGATATAGGGTTATTGTAAGGAATGTAATTGGGTTTAGGGTTAACATTATGTGTCGTGTTTGGTCCAGGATTGAAGTTTTAAAATTGGTATACTAATAGGGCATGTGTATTGACCCTTCATTTTGTCGCTATCTTTCTTCTTTATTCCTTCCTTCCTTTATCTCTCCCCCACCCCCTCCCTCTCTCTATACATATATATCCGTCTTTTTCTCTTTATCTCTCTCTCTCCTTCAAATCCAACTTTACATACTGTGTATTGAGAGTAAAGTGGGCTTTTTTAAATTTAAAAAAAAAAAAAACATGAATAAAATTAATAAAAGCAAATGCAAAATGTAGGCAAATTGCGAGTTTCATTGTATTTTCACAAAGCCAAGTCGAATTGATGTTCGACAAACGACCTCACAAATTTATATATTTTCTCCCTAGAAAATCAACTATGGCTTTTCCGAGTACATGTATTTATATTTAAGCGCAGATTGTTTGATATGTATTATCCATCATTTGGTTTCTGAAATCAAATGGAAAAAAATCACAGTAAATTGCATGTTGTAATAGCTAGGGTGGAGTTGATCATTTACCATGTAAAATAGTCTTAATAACAGACAGCAATTTAATCATTGACTTGGTTTTTTCGCCTAGCACATAAGAAAGAAAATTTTGAATTGAAAAACTTGAATGTGATAAAAGTTTTGTTTTTAAATGATTCAAATATTCACTACAAACTTAGTGATTTCATGCCAAGGAATACAAGCCATGCAAGCCCATATCCCAACGTCCTCCTAAATGGCATACATCAGAAAAGAAATGTATACCTCGAAAATTAGCCAATCATACTTGGAACAATAAAATATAACATTTCTTCTCCTGTTATGACTGTCAGAAGGACATAGCATGCGATATTGTGTTATCAGTATACATGTCTTGCTTACACAATCATGCTAATGACCACATTGGCCCGTATTCTCGAAAGGCGCCTAACTTTAAGCCCCCGCTTAAGTGTGTAGATTTAGGCCACCGAATTATGAAGAGCCAAATGTCACCCTCTTTTAATCCTCCACAATCACCATAGTTCTGGGACTAAATGCAAATACAAAACCGACACAACAGAATCGACTTCTGAAGTTCTGATGCTCATTTCATGCTAGAAAATAATTTTGTTTATTTTGTTACATAAATATAGTAATTTATACAGGACTTAGGGGTTGACGAATGGCCTTCCATAAAGCAGTGGCCTAAGTTAAGCCAGGCTTAACTTGGGCCACTTTCGAGAATACGTGCCATTATCTTTAAATCTACCATCAACTCATTAACTCACAGGCAATAAAAATTAACCCATTGACTACTGAATTCTCTCATTCCCATAGGCTTAGTACAGGGACCACTTAGTTCCAATGGGCAAAGGGTTATCATTAGCTTCAAAACTCATCAATGTATGAAGCAATCTACTTTGCCTATTCAAAGAGGTGGATACAACATCTGGGGGGTGTTTAACAAAGAGTTAAGTTTGACTTATAGTCACACTTAAATTCCTAGGTGCGTGCGGTATATGACACATCACCGCATTGGTTAGATCATGCTCAGGGACGCGCGCTATTGGGTAATCTACCAATGAGATTACGCGTTTAATACCATCTGCGCATTGGCATTTACACATGACTTTAAGTCAAACTTAACTCTTTGTGAAACACCCCCCAGATTGTCAGTCCTTGTACAAAGTATATCATTTTCATTCATTTCAATATACAATACAATGTACAATTCATCTGTTTGGAGCCAGAAGGGCGTCTATGTTAAAGTATACGAGTCAATGCCCTTTTGGCTTGAAACAGACAATATACTGCTCAACAATGGCAAACAAGTTTGTGTCAAATTGGAAACATAGCACTGTCCTCGGGTAGGTTCAAATCAAACAAAATTATAGCTTTTATTTTCATAACATTATAAAAAAAGCTGCAGTAATTCACATTCTAATTCAAATTTGTACAAGTTAAAAAGAAGACCATGCAATGAAGTGTAAAAAATAGGAAAAAAATCATAATCAAGATAAAATATCACACAAGGTATATTTATCATTATCATTGTCTAGATAGTACTTTGATTACTAGATACAAATCTACATCAAGAAGAGAAATCAATTAATGACCTATTAAAACAAGATTATAATAACTTGTTCACATGGGGATTAAACTAGTCTCTATAGAGCCTATGATGATAGGCTTCAACCATCTTCCATCAACTTTTGTCATTATCTTGGAGGCCTCCAGTTCCAAGGGAGAATATGTTGTACTGTTCATATAAGCTATTCGCTGTACCACTACCAATAAAGACTGTATTTGAAAAGATAACTGTCTCAATAAAGTGGAGAATAGCATTGTAATGGTCAGCATTGGTTGTGTTGCATCTCTCATTAAAATAAATCAAATGACAAGAGAGTTCCCTTATTTCCACTTCTTCTTAATATACATCTGAATCTATTGCGCAAACTGATGCTATATCTGCTAAATTTTCTACATCCTTAAATAAATTGCATGTGCTTGAATGATAAACAAACTATTTCAAAATTTTCATTCCAATTCAGCGACTTTTAGACTTTTCTACATCAGCAGCAAACTTAGGCACCAACTGCAAGTGATCTGCATCTGATCTCTTAGCAAAGAGACAGCACTAATCTGCAAGAGTATGTATATAAATACAAATCACATAACCAAATACAGTTACATGTACAGTATCATGCAAATCAATTTGCGGAAAGTAGTAGATGGGGCCCAAGACAAACTGTTCGCTACATCATTTACCCTGGCACATCCAGTAGGGCAGATCTCATGCTTTGAGATGAGAAGGGAGAAAGAAGGGGGAAGCTAGATGGACTTGTCATAAAGATGGAAATTCTTTCTTCTTTTTTTTTTTCTTTCTTTTTTTTCTTTCCTGAAGGGGAGCACAGCAGACTTTCCATATTTTTTATTTTTTATTTTCTTTCTTTTAATGGAAGAAGGAGGGAGGTAGACTTCTTGGTTCTATTAGAAATAAGACACAGGAAATACAGTATGTTGGTCAAGAAATAGGAGTAAATGGCTCTCAAAAGTGGCTCCTCATCCTCCCCCCCCCCCCACCCCCATCCCTTTGCCCCCTTTTTGATTGCTCTTGGCAAGTGGGTTGAGTAGCACCCTGTCATGTACTGGTGTATTGGAGGTATTGGCTCCACTGACATCAGGTATAGAGTGATCCTGTGTCTTTCATAAAAGATGTCAACTGCTTCTGTTCAGCTGCCAGTTGTCTTGATACATCCTGCACAAAAGGAGGGAGAAAAATCGAAAAATTAGGACACCGGTAAAAAGCACAAGAAAAACAAAACTGTTGAAAGATAACGCAAAGAGTTTTTTAAAAAAGACAAGAGGATAAAAATTATATAATTGATGTTGATGACCAACTACGAATATGGTATAAATCATTGTATTGCATGGTAAATGTTTACTGATTATTTACTGTTGTGAAAGCGAAGTTTTTGTGGAAAAGGGAAGACTATGTGTATTTACATTTGAATGACAAGCAAATTACAATAATATTGAATTCCACTTTTTTTCCACAAGAAACAAATGATTTCTTTATTCCCCACAGCCCTTACAACTTGATTAGTTTCATTCATGCAGGGAATGCTTCAAATTTGTAATTAAATAAGGAATCTTGTTACTTCTGTGCATTTGCGCACATTTAGGTAATGGTTTTAAGAGTACTGTAAGTTAAAGTAAATAGTAATCTACCATCTAATATTCAAAGATTACCACTGGTGAAAAATAAAAAGGAATCTACATGTACATGTACCATATACCACTTTCTGAATACTGCTGTATAAGTGAAAGTAAATTTTTATCAAGCACCACTCATGAAAAATAAAAAGGAATCTGCAATAATCCATTTTCTGAGTACTACAAGTATTAATCTACCATATACTATTTTAACCCTAAAAGGACTCTGGGGGGGGGCCATGAGTGCCCCCCCTAGACAATTTTCGCCGCATTCAAATCGCTGCATTTCATGCTGCGCCACTTTCTGACTTTTTGCTTTCAAGTCTTGCACATTTTTTGACACCAAGTTTTCGAAAATGAGTCATACTGTTACCGAGTCACATGACCTTTTGTGACCTCATGTCAGCCTGAAAACGGAGAATTTCTGAGTTTTGTGTTACAAAACGAATGGGAAATGGCATTTCCTCATATTCTTCCATTATGACCTATCATTTCGTATTTAAGCTGTTATAATCATCCATTCTAACTGAATAGTGGTCCAGATAGCACTTGAAACAGCAAACTTTAAAACACAATAAAAAAGTTAAAGTTGAAAAACGAAGAAATACATAAGAAATTTGTGAAACAATAGAATACATAAGAATTGAAATCACTTTCAATTTTTTTCTTTCACAATAATGTTTTTAATGTTTATAAAGAGCTTCTTGCATGGAAATTTTATCTCCAGGGCCTTTTATTACTTAATATCACTCAAAAATGTGTATTTA
Organism: Heliocidaris tuberculata; assembly: GCA_025618425.1. Lineage (NCBI taxonomy): Eukaryota > Metazoa > Echinodermata > Echinoidea > Camarodonta > Echinometridae > Heliocidaris > Heliocidaris tuberculata. The sequence goes on along the minus strand of CM046837.1, from coordinate 35,607,619 downwards.
CGCATATATTCTGCATAAATTATATTGAATTTTAAAAAATAAAGATTTACATTAAAATAACGATGGAATTGTGTTCTTTACGTGATCCTCGAGGTCTGTGCAAAATTTTGCGGCGATCGGTCATGTCGCAGCCGAGATATCAAGGGGGACAATCATGGCCCCCCCCCAGTCCTCGATACCTCCGAAATAGCCCAATCTTTTTAGGGTTAAGAGTACCACTGGTGAAAAATAAAAAGGAATCTACCATATACCATTTTCTGAGTACTACTAGTGAAATGTAAATGGTAATCTACCATATACCATTTTAAGAGTATTCTTCATGAAAAGTAAATAGTCTACATATTGTCTGTTTGGAGCCAGAAGGGCGTTAAATCTTATACTATAACAAAGAGTTAACACCCTTCTGGCTTTCAACAGACGATATGTACCATATACCATTTAGATAGTATAATTAGTGAAAAGTAAATAGTAATCTACTATATACTGACCTCTATGTATGGTTGAAGAATAGAGCAAGACAGTAGAGGCATAAAGGATGCAATAAGCAAAGCCAATGGTTCTCTATCAGATACAAAGGTCACATACAGGACACCAGGTAATCGCCTTACTTCACAGTAGGTCAGAACTGAACAGAAGATAAAAATGGAGCAAAAATCATGTTAAGATTAATTTAAAAAGGTCCTCAATAGGCATGAAACTTAGAACAGACTGGGAATCAGGGATGAGAATTTTCAAACATTTACTTAGCAGGAGGAATGATTCTAGGATTTAATGAGCAAAAAATTGGGAGCTTCCTACATGTACAACGTATCATACAAACCATAATTTTTATACATGTATCAAAAGCTGGAAGATAATCTCTTGCATTTGTACTTGTATTTGTAAATGAGTTAAAAGTTATCTATCCAGTTTATTAATGCAGATATAACATGATGTTTTTCATTCCTCACTGACCTTAGGAAGTAAAAAATACAACATTATTTGCAGGGTATGAACTTGGCAGACCTATTTAGTATTTCCACAAATACATGTACATGTATATTTTATTAATTTATTGCACCTGCTTCAAATAAAATTGTCATAGTTTTAATGTTTACACACATGAAGGAAATCTTTTTCACATGTATGGTGAATATACTTGCATGATCACAGATGGTCATTGAAAAAAAAAATTGTAATGAGAATATTAAAGTGTACCAACCACCTGAAAAAAGAATTTGTATACCGCTAGGAAGTATAAAATTAACCTCAAAGAACTTTATCTGAAATTTCTATAGGTCAACAGTTTGGGAGTATGAAGAAAATAAAGGATAACATGAAGGTGCTCGCGTGGAACTGAACCTCCGATTTGGGTTCCGCGCGAGCCCTTATCTTGGCGAGCGCATACGGGTGTGTTGAGTAGTCTACTCACGAGTCGCTTTTATGCTTATAGAGAGTATAATTAAACTTGTAATATATCTCTTTAGTTTATAGAAGTGATATTTGAAGCCCATATTTGGAATATAGAATGACATGGAACCTCTAACATAGAGAGTAAAATATTTTTGGGTGATTGGTACCCTTTAAAGTATCAGAAAAGAAACTAGAGAGATGAGAAACGAAAATCAGCGAGAAAAAAAAAGAAAGAAACACAACAGATACAGAGAGAGAGAGATGTACAGAGATAGAAATTCAATTTCAAAACAATGAATCAAAATGGGATCACAAAAAAAATATGATACAACACAAAAATTGCCTTTACTATGTAGGTCCTCGTAAAAATATTTTTCATTTCCAGTCAACTAATAATTTCTGACATTAATAACTGTTACAAAATAACTGGACGTTCAACAAAAATGCACACTACATGTACGTACCGATACTCTATTTCTTAATCTTTTTAATTTCACAAGTAATTGTTTTCCGAAGACCAATTGACCCAAATATAAATCTTGCCTCAAAATCTCTTTAGGCAGTCAGCCTGCCAGCAAGGTAGCTCCCAGCAAAAAAAAAAATAATGGAATTCATGATATAGATGGAAAATGATGGATTTGGGCAGCTTACACAGATAATCCATTTCCCCATATTTCCCCTATGTTCGTGGCATAAGTGGTTTTTGCGCTGGGAAGTCAAAAGCTCATTGCACAGGTGCTGATCAAATACAATTCCCTACTGGTACATTCACACTAGCTGACTTTATCGCAAACTTGACAAAAAAAGAAACAGATCTGAATGTATTATGGAAAACATGTATCATATTACTGATGTGCGTTCCTAATGAAAAAGAAGTACAGGCACATTTACACTACAATCCAACCATTGGGAGTTGACTATTACATGTAACATCCCAATTTAATGTGGAAGTTGCCTAAAGCAACTATGCCATTTTTTTTTTTTTTTTTAATTTTTTTTTTATTTTTTTATTTTTCATTTATTTTTTTTTGGGGGGGGGGGTCTACTTTCATAACATTAATAGTAAATTACCGCTTAGAACGTAGCGTAAATGGACCTGTATGTAATATTGTGTCCAATTTATCATAACATAACATGAAATTTTCTATTTTATGTAAAATCACCCGACACTCTAAAAAAGGTACAGGTGCTTGTACTTGGAGAATTCCCCCGGTAGAGAGCTTTATATGATGGATGGCATCTATCAAGGAGTAAAAAGGCCAATGCTGGGTTATTTGGGTCCAATACACAGAGTACCATTAATTATTCATATTGTTTGGAGAAAGATGAGAAAGGGAAAACACCTGAGAGGGTACGAGGGAAGGCTGGAGAAGAACAATCATATTCATGGTTCATTAAAAGCTATTAGTAGCGGTATTTTTTTTTCAAATAATAAGCTTGAGAAATATTTCAATAAGTTGATACATGTATTTCAGATTGAACACCTTATTTTGTTCTCTATACTGTATGCTGTACATCTACAGTATATATAATGTTTTGGTGTCTTTGTAATATATTTCTCGTTGTTCTTTTCAAAAAAGACATGAAGAAAAAAAAGACATTATTAGATGAAAGGCATAATTTTTGTTAAATTACATTGTTTTAAAAACAGCAGAAATAAATCTATTCTTTTAATAGATGCAAGGTACATGTATATTTCAGGAACTTATATTGAATTTATTTCAATGAATGTTTCTGACAACAACAGACAATCCAACTGGATATTATACATGTACATTTAAATACACCTAGTTATGGGTTGTGGTAGTTATGGTAGATATGGGGCTGAATCCAAGTATAGGGGACATCAGAAAGAAATACTAAGGGCAAAGTCTCACCCAACAAAGTCATGGACACAAATTTATCTCATCATTAAATCTTAAGACTTTTCATATTTTGGATTTTTGGGTCTTAACCAGATTTGAACTTTGTTATAATTATGTAGTAACAGCAGAAATACATGTACCTGAAAATGACTTTGTGCAAAATTATGATACAAATGTGTAATTCCAACTATGGGTCAAAATTTTGCCATTTTGGGTCTAAAAAGAAATATTTTGAAAATCTGAGTACTGTTTCATACAGTTTGAATTATTTCTGTTCAACTGATATACATGCAGAAGGAAAATGTATAAATTACATGCACATTTTGCATTTTCACTAAAAGCTGGCATTTTCATTGAATTACCATTACATACAATGTAAGCCTACCAGCTCCCCCCCCCCCCCTCCCATCATCATAACCATATTACTAATCATAATCGTCATCATCATATCCTCCTCTTCCTCCTTACCATCACCAGAAGCAACATCATAATCATCATTATCAATTCATCATCACCACCATGATGATGATCATCATCACCATTATCTTCATCAATGCATTATCATTCTCCTCCTCCCCTCGTCACCATCATTACCATCATCTTCATCAATGCATTATCATCCTCCTCATCCCCTCATCATCATCATCATTACATTCATCTTCATCAATGCATTATCATCCTCCTCATACCCCACATCATCATCATCATCATCTTCATCAATGCATTATCCTCCTCCTCATACCCCACATCATCATCATCATCATCTTCATCAATGCATTATCCTCCTCCTCCCTTCGTCATCATCATCATTACCATAATCTTCATCAATGCATTATCCTCCTCCTCATACCCCCCCCCCCCCCCGTCATCATCATTACCATCATCTTCATTAATACATCATCCTCCTCCTCCCTTCGTCATCATCATTACCAATCATCTTCATCAATGCATTATTCTCCTCCTCATACCCCTCGTCATCATCATTACCATCATCTTCATTAATACATCATCCTCCTCCTCCTATCTTCGTCATCATCATCATTACCATCATCTTCATCAATGCATTATCCTCCTCCTCCCTTCGTCATCATCATCATTACCATCATCTTCATCAATTCATTATCCTCCTCCTCCCTTCGTCATCATCATTACCGTCATCTTCATCAATGCATTATCCTCCTCCTCCTTCCCTCGTCATTATCATCATTACCATCATTATCAAGTGGAACCAATGGAAGCAGAATATCCATTATAGACAAGAAATACTACACCATAAAATACTTTAAACTATTAACATTTCCATCATTACCATCTTCATCATATTGTCATTATTTAAAAATCATAGATTACTGCATAATCAAAATAGAGACTAGACTAGCATCTAGCCATCTAATACCGCGTTTACACATTGATCCGGCTCTCGGGTTCGACACGACTCTCGTGTTGAACCCGCCTCAAGCTCCCACGGGAGGACTACTGTAATCGCGTTTATACATGTATTGAATTGGCGAGTTCGACCCGGCTTGCGGATCACAGACGGGAATAGAATAACGTCACAAACGTGGTTAATTGGCAAGCCATCCCAAACTGTTTTACTTTTCTTTTGTTTTTCTCTTACAATTTCTCTGTTTTTCCTTCTTTCATCTTCTCTCTTCTATTTTTGTTTGTTTCCTCTTATAATTCCTAATGAATTTCTATGTTTTTCCTTCTTTCGTTTTCTCTCTTCTATTTTTCTTATGTATTTCTTTGTTTCCTCTAATAATTCCTAATGAATTTCTTTGTTTTTTCCTTCTTTCATTGTCTCGCTTCTATATTTCTTATGTATTTCTTTGTTTAATCTTAATTCTTGATGAATCTCTGTTTTTCCTTCTTTCGTTATCTCTCTTCTTCTTTTGTTAATGTATTTCTTTGTTTCCTTTTAATTTTTAATGAATTTCTTTGTTTTTCCTTCATTCATCTTCTTTCTTTTATTTTTGTTTATGTATTTCTTTGTTTCCTCATAATTTATAATTTTGTTTTTCCTTGTTTCGTTTTCTCACTTCTATTTTTTGCTTATGTATCTCTTTGTTTCCTCTTAATTCTTAATTAATTTCTTTGTTTGTCCTTCTTTCATCTTTTCTCTTCTATTTTTGTTTATGTATTTCTTTGTTTCCTCTTATAATTCCTAATGAATTTCTTTGTTTTTTCATTCTTCCATAATCTCGCTTTTATATTTCTTATGTATTTCTTTGTTTAATCTTTATTCTTATTGAATTTTATTGTTTTTCATTCTCTCCTCTTCCTTTCTTATGTTTTTCTTCTTTTCTTTTTGTTTTCCCTTTCATAAATTGCCGTGTTCGACATGGCTTTCTGTTTACACATAAAAAAATTGCCGGGTCTGATACGACTCTCGGATCGAAACCTGCTATTCTGGCGGAGTTAAAAGGCGTGTTCGACCCGAGTCTCGGATCACACTGATCGCGTTTATACATCATAAAATTGCCGTGTTCGACACAAGTCTCGTGTCGAACCCGAGAGTGGGATCAATGTGTAAAGTAACGCGGTATAAATGTAGTCCAATGTACATGTAATGTAGCACCAAGATAAAAACAAAAATTGTGGTTTTCAATATCTCACAGGAAATCCACTGCCATTAGCAGACCAAGTTGTTTTGAAGTGTTAAGTGTAACCTCTTGAAACAAAAGTAAACAAAAAACAAAAAACAATGGACCACTCTCAAATGTACAATTGAAACATTTGAGCGCCTTGCAGTTGAACCCACACAAACTTTGATAGTGCATCCAACATGTATTAGAAAAACAGCTGTAGAAAAGCAACAATTAACATCTACTGCTTTTCTGAAATGATTGGGTAATGGAGGTAACTTGGTTTCTTCCAAGGAACTTCCCTCTGCAAACCATCACTCTCTACACCAATGAACCACATTCACTTTATGTGCATGCAACACAAGAGGGAGCTCTTTAATCTACATGACATCAATCTTTGAAGTACACCCAAGCCATCGATCTCTACCCACTGGAAATAGAATTGTACGCACGGCTCTATGCGAGCAGTTGATGCAGCCAAGCAACCAAAATTAAGAGCCCGACACTCAAACACAGTACATGTGACATCGTCTGCTGTACATGTACATATGTTCCTGGTGTACTCCTATGCGAAAGATTTGATTTTTTGATAAGAAAAGACATTATACTGACAGTCACATTAAATCACCTTTTTTGAATTTGTAAGGATAAAGTCGTTTTGCCTGTTTGTGTAGTCAACTTGTGGAAAAAACTTAACAGTGCCGAATTATTGATTCTGAAAATGCATAGAACTGTATTGAAATAGTACAGCGGCGGTGTTTTTCTGCCAGCCCCAACATGGTGACCGATCGCACCAAAACGTAAAGGGCATTGCTTTATCCACTGGTAGAGATCGATGATCCAAGCTCATATCCATATATTGACAGGAACTGGAGCTCTATTGAGATTAATTATCAGAAACATATTTTCTTGTGACCAAGCTCCAAAAGAGCTCTGGGGGAAAAAAATAACAAAATTTTGATGCTCTTCTAGAGCTTTCCAGTCGCAATGAATTCTTGTTTTACAATAAATCTCAATAGATCTCGAGTTATTGAAAGATGCTATGCATTCTAGCTGCTGTGAGTATGAAAGGTAGCATGATTTGAGGTGCAGATCAATTATATAGTATTGTTATTGCTCCGGACAAAGTCTAGACTCAATCCTCTTCGGCAGTGAATACGAAAATGGCATTTGAGTCTGTGCTCGGAAATGCATGTTCCAGCGACATTTGCTCTGGGCTTTATTTTGTCAAAGACATAGGGCTAGAGTTCGGGTTGCAATAGGGTTTCAGGTAAAGTTTAGGGTTAGGGTTAGGGTTAGGTATATAGGTTCAGGGTTGAAGTTTAGTATCCGGTTAGTGTGTATGTAGGAAATTGACCGAGGAGCATATGTCGATGGAGCATAACTCATACAACAATTAGACTCACCTTCTGCCCCTAGTCCACCCACAGTGTTTGGAGGCTCGAGGTACGGACAGCACGGCTGAGCGGTCAGAGACGACGATCGGAGGGAGAACAGAGGAAAACTGTCCCCTCTAGAGAGCAGATCCAAGTCTGTCTTCAGTTCTCCTACTCTGTGACTGTCCAGTATGATCACGGTGGAGGGCTTGGTGGTAGAAAATAGCTGAAGGGAAGAAAAAAGAGATATGTCAGTGTCATAAAGAAGAGTTGATGCTCATCACAGTGCTCCACACTAACTTCTGGGGATTTTTTTTTGTTTCTGAGGAGGCCTGGAGTTAGAATTTGGAGGCCCAGGTGCACCGGGCCCCTCTAAAGCTATGGTCTCAACCCCGAAAATAAGCCTGCTCGGCGGCCGAGCGGTGAGTTTTAAGCCAATTTCGCCCGGGCACCGAGCGGCGGCCATCCATGCACAGCTGGTTTTTAGGGCATCGCCCGGTCGCCACCCACCTTTCACTCCCCACCCAAAATACGCTCGGTGCCCGGGCGGTCGCAACCCAGGCACCGTCTTATCAAGCGGACGCCATCGAACGATTTTAAGTCAAAAATCGAAGCCACTAGATCAAAGGCTGCCAAGCAGTTGCCGCCCGGTCACCGCCTGGGAATCGGTGGGTCATCAGTCGGTCACTGCCTGGACACCGCACGGAGAAGCTCCCCCGATTTCGCCCAGTTTTGACCTAAAATCAACCAGCAATCGACAGGGCACTGTCCTAATCAAGCGGTCGCCGTTGAGCGATTTAGGTCAAAAATCAAAGCCGCTAGATCAAAGGCTGCCGAGCGGTCGCCGACCAGGAATCGGTGGGTTATCAGTCGGTCACTGCCCGGACGCTGCACGGAGAACCTTCCGATTTTGCCCAGTTTTGACCTAAAATCGACCGGCGACCAACGGGAAATCGACAGGCCACCGCCCAGGCCTGCTCAACTTCTCAAAAAAGTGTTGGGCGATGTCTAAATTCCAGCTGCGCCCGGGCAGGCTACAAATCGGTCGGTTGCCGGTCTGATTTGTGACCAAAGCATTAGAGTCAAGCCTTGCTTATCACCTGTCTTATAACACATTAATTCAAACTAAAAGGTGATATACATGTATGTTTTAATAATAATGATAACAATAATAGCAATAATAATAATATCTCTAATAAAAAGAATGGGGTATATATTAATGTGATTATCCTTCAAGATACAAATATGTTTATTTTACTCAGCATTTTAGTACAACTGCAGTTCTAAGACAGATGTGACAACACTGAATAAATAATAGGAACTTCATGTTTATTTTACAGTAAGAGTAATCGTTCAGGGCATCAACAAAAATCTCTCTATCCATTCTGCAGATGTACAATGGATTTTAAACCATTAGCTTTCCTTTTCAGATATTTCTGATGACAATTGTGGATTCTTTTCTCCTCTTTCAACCCTTTCTTGACATTACACTGTGAACTTTAACTCGAACTGTATTTTTAGTTAGCAATATGAATGAATCTTGCTTCATGATATGTATCTTGTTCAGAGTAGTTGAGATCAAAATATCTAGCAAAAATAGTATTTGATGTAGATGAAAAAAGATGATAACAAATTCAATAATTTTTTTTTCTCCAATTTCCTTTTCGCAACCAGGCTATCTTTAAAACTGTTCTTACTTGTTGCACCCATGAATAAGTTTGTTGGCTAGAGACAGTCTCCCGGCATTGACCTAAGACCAGTTCTGGCCTTCCGTTCCGTCTGCAACAACCAAAAAGTAAAAGGAACATCATTGAGGGGAACTTTGACATATTTTTATATTCAATTAAATTGTAGAGAAAGTTTTCTTTAATAACAACTAAACATTACAGAAGAGAAGAAGTATTAACAGAAGAACGAAACAAAGATTATGACATTAATAATGATCGTCCAAATAATTAGACAAAGATCTCTCCTCCCTTCCGTGCCATGGGCAGTATATTACGTCCAAGAATTTCAATGGTGCATGTTTGAACCAAGTTGGAAATGTTCTTACACCTTCCTTTTAGTGGAGCAGTGGAGTAGAGGGGGTCTAAGATCATTTGTCACATCTTTACAGTACATCTTTACAATACGTTTCCCTCTTTGCTCATTAAATTTTCAAAAATTTTATGCATTTATGACTTTTTTTTTTGATGAAGACATCTTCTCAACAGAGCTTATTTTGGTCTGAATCTGAATTCCAATATTGTCAAGTTTTAAATTTTCTTTGTTTTTCTTAATTGTGATGATTTTATGTTGCCTTTGTAATGTCATGAAACTGAAATGAAATGGGTTTTAAAAAAATATTATTTACTGAAAAAAAAAAAGGAGCAACCTGACACTTTTGTGACCTGTTAATAGCAGCCTTTTTTCGCAGCAAGAAACTTTCATGAATTTTCATAAATCAGTTATTCACTTATTGCATGGCAAGAGATTTTGGTAAATCTGAACCACTAGATGGAAATTTGCATATGTTTTATGCAAAAAAATTTTTTTTTAACAGTCTTGTTTCGAAGAGAATGTTGGAATAAACGTTGAAATTCTCACCTCCAGATGAAAGCCGATGAATCAGAAGGAGCTGTTTGGCTCCAGGTCCGCGATTGTGCATCACTCCCTCCACATGAAATACTACACAGTGTCTCCCTCTCGTCAGAACCAAAGAGACTGTCAACAAAACCTTTATCAAAGAAGAAACACACAAATTGTATTGTAATAACACTATTATAAATTTGCTTTCCAACTTTCCATGTTTTCTCCCTTCTTCTTTTATCTCTTCACCTTCTTCCTCCTCCTCCTCCTCCTCCTCCTCCTCCTCCTCCTCCTCCTCCTCCTCCTCCAGTCCTCCTTCTTCTCCTTCTTCTTCTTCATCTTCTTCTTCCTCCTTTCTTCTCATCTTCAAAGGGCTGATGCAGCCTATATTACAAATATAAACTCAAGATTGCCAGTGATGTGAGGGGGATTGGTGCAATTTGATAACAACATAAGATGACTTGACAGTAGTCCTTGAAAGTCTTTGAGAAGTGTCTATGACAGATGGAGCATTTGAAGGTTCAGTCTGGGAAAGGTGAAAACTAAATTATGAACTTTCTCATTTCTCCATGTCATTTTGGAAGAATATCATAGGAGAAAGGTCCCCTGAAAAGGAGTGAAATACCCATTTCTGTGTGCAGTGCATGTGACTCTCAGCTGGATTAAGTCAATTATAATTCTCATTTTGGTGATTCAAAACCCTTATTGCATACACCAATTCTAGACTGTAAATGTACATTAATCAACCATTCCAAATTGCTTCCAGACAGTTTCTTTCACAATGCAATCACATGATCAGAACTACATGTAAACTTCATCTTTAAATACACTTAATGATAATAATATCAAGCTGCTTTATTAGATATGAAGGATTTTAAAGTAATCCTTGGCCTTATTTACCTGTTGCAACTGGTCCTACTGCTATAAGAAGGCATTTACATTCTAGCTTTCCAGCAGCACTAAGTAGCTTCTCATTCCATTTGAATACAGGATCCCTGCATGAACAAATATATCAATGAAAATACTGTCATTAGAATAATGTTAATCATAACAAATAATCTGAATGAATGCTTTCACAAAATGTTGACTTCTTCAATTATCGTGTCTTGTGTGGGTCAAGGATCTGAAAGCAGATTTCATATTTCTAAAACCCTTTGTCAGTAGACTAGAGAGACTGTCTCCACTCACACTGTCAAGAGACTTTTGTAAAGATCTGTTAGCATGTTTGGGAGACAGTCTTCAAAGTTCAATTACTACATGTAAGGATACCAATTTTCATTAAATAGAATTGCTGCAAAGGGAATACCTTGGCTCAATTTCAACATGTAATAAGTGATTCAAGCAGGTTGCTCATGACAAATTACCCCTTTTTACCATCTACTTAAGTACTTTGTTTAATTTATACCCACATTTTGTGTGTCCGCTGTCCGGACAGGTTGGTTACTTTGCCATTTTTACTGTTCCAATTGTTTCTTTCATTCTTTTGTAAGCTAAGTCTCTGATATGTGACTGTGAGACTGTCTTTCATTGAAGTTTCAAGTAAGTTGATGAGTCTCTGGCTGTGCAGCTATATTTTGTCCTCTAACATCAGGATCCATCAAGGTATCATGTCCATTGCATTATTTTGCCAATGGTCCATTCAAACTTCAATCACTTTCTTGTGCAAAAACAAAAAAAAAAAAAAAAACAAAAACATTTTTGCACAGATCTAGAAGTAGAAGTTTTCATTTGAAGACAGTGCCATCTTCTAAGATAGTAATATTCATGATAATGGACAAAATTATAAAACTGAATAGCACTTAAATTAATGTAATTATCTAGAAATGCATGCACGACTCAACTCAAGCATGCTGAGTCATTCATCTGTGTCAGTGACAGTGTGTGTCTCGTCTGTGAACTCGAGCAAATGAAAACAAATAATATACTTACAAATCAGGTTTTGTAAGCATCTGACTCTCTTCATCAGAATCATCATCCTCTCCTACTGCTCGACTGACAGGAAAAACTACTTCACTCAAGCGGTTCATGTTTTAACCGAATCACTGACTGTTCCAAACTTCCAACGAAAATCTCTGAATGTCTGATCACTGGTAGCTCAGCTCCCTGCCGGTACCTAGCTGTGTAACCGGCCGGCCAGCGGTACATACAGCTCTACTTATCGGGGAAGCGCAGGCGTGATTGAAAGGTAGCTCGTCGCTCAATGCCTCAGTAGCACCCACGCACATTTGCTCGTAGTAAACAAAACCCGTGTGGAATGCAATGAGCAACCTCGTTTCCAACGATCTGATCGTGTATCGTACGTAGGGCTAGGGTGATTTGAAAAAGACCCTACTTTTTCAATTACATGTATTCTTATCTTTCCTGTCATTCCTCTGTTTTCACGATTTTTTAAATTTTCCGAAAAAATGATAGAGTTAAAAACTCAGTTTCACAAAGTCAGATCTAGTTAGTTTGTCTTGAAAAAAAAATAGATAAAAAGAAGAAAAGGAAAAAAATTAATTAGGGCAGCTAGCTGGGCCTCATATTTCACCTTCATGATATACTCTGTCAAAGATCTCTTGCAAGAAGAAGAATAAGAAGAAAATGATAATCACATTTTAAGGTACCCGTTTGGTCGCATATTCCAAAATAAATTTGGGGTGGGGGGGGGGTACAATGGTTGTGCCCCACCCGGCCCCCTCCCGAATCCGCCAGTGCATGAAGCATGAATTTAGTTTCAATCTATATTGTAAGGTATGCTTTAGGCCAACGTAAACTAATATTCAATCGTGCAAATTCTTTCTAATATATGAAGAACCAGATCAACTCCCATCCTAGTATATATATATAGCCACTTTGATCCTCTCAGCCACTCATTGCCACTGCATGCTTTTCTTTTTAACTTATGCTAACCAAATAAAACATTTGTGTTTTCTCTCTCTCTCCTCTTCTCTCTCTCCCTCACTTGTTCAAGTTCGATCATGATCACCCCCCCCCCCCCATCCCCTATTGTAAATGTTATTTTTAATCCCTCTCATCCAGTGAGACAGCTACAGGGAACACAGGGAGACTAGGGAGACTATGTTCCCATGTTAAAATGGCAACAACTAAGAAAAGAAGAGAGAAAAAAAGACGGAGAGAGACAGATGTGAAGGGGATCATGAAAAGAAGACAATACATCCCCTTCCAACACCCTTCGGTGTTGCACCTTGTCTCACATTTCATCCGTCCAGTAGCCCAGTGCCCCACCCCCGAACATTAGTGCCACCTTAATCACTGATCTTTGCCACTGCATGCTCTCCTGTTTAACTTAGGCTAACCAAATAAAACATTTGTTTTCTCTTTCTCTCCTCTTCTCCCTCCCTCTCCTCTCTTTCGCTCTCTTTATCCTTCTCCTTTACTCTCTTCTCTTCTATATCTCACTCTCTCTCTCTCTCTCTCTCTCTCCCCCCCCCCCTCTCTCTCTCAATAAAAACACTCATAAAAGCACCATACAACCTGTTCCCAACATTGCTATTTTGCTCTTACTGTGTATATCAGCTACTAATAATTTAACTAGGAGATAGTATCCATCCCAAAATAACATCATGAAGCAAGAAGATTGCATAAACTGAATATTCCACATTTTATTTACAATGAATAACATAGCTTCATTCTATTTACAAATATACATACATACAAATAGTTGTACATCAATTCAGGGTAGTTTTCTTATAAAATTCATATAGTGAGTGCTAAATGCTGCATGTAATTGCAATAATATTGTTTTGTGCTATGTCGATGTCAATGCCAAACTACAACAGATTCCAATCATTTGAGTAAGTAAAATTATAGTCAAGGTGCAATGGGAGGAATCCAATATAATACTGTACATGTATAAGCCATAAATTTCACGGCCATAAATTTTCGCGCATAGGACTAACCAGACTATTTCACGAGTGGTCGAATTCGCGGTCGGGAAATTCTCAAATCTACAACAGCAGTGATGATGTACTTTTGCAAAGTGAAGTGGTGAATTTCTGACCAGGAGAAAATAAATTCAACTGACTACTTATGTTGGCGATATTTTAAGCATGTCAAATTTGCAAGTCACTGACGATTCGCGAAATTCACGAAAATAAAACCGCCACAAATATATGGCGTGTACAGTATCTGAATGATAGTCTTGCCTTGGTTTTCCTCTCTATTATGTAATGGCACAAAACCATTGGGTGGTGCTTGCATACTAGTGCATGATGTATTCCATTAACTTCTAATAGTTTTCGGAGAAAAAAGATAAATGGAAACCCCCTTTTCATCTTTCAAGATTCAAGAAAAGTTTTCCATTCACAAAAATGAAGGTTTATTCAAGAGCTGGTGAAGATTTAGATGCATAAAATTAGCAGAGAGAAAGATAGTGACATATACAGTGGAAACTCAGTATAAAGAGGTCTGATATAACAATATTCCTGATATAACAAGGTAATATTCTGGTCCCAGCTCTTTATACTTTGTTTTTTAACCTGATATAACAAGATTCCTGCTCTTTATATTCTATTGTTTTTTTAACCTGATATAACAAGATTCCTGCTCTTTATATTCTATTGTTTTTTTAACCTGATATAACAAGATTCCTGATATAACAAGGTAATTTTGATGGTTCCAAGGACCTTGTTATACTGAGTTTCCACTGTATTCTACATCTCATTTTGTTAAAATTCACAGATATCATTAAAAAAACACACAGCTGTACTTGTAGTTACTTATGAGGCTGAGATAAACCCTTTGAAGCTCTATCAATATCATATTATGTTTCTCTTTTAAAATTGGAAAATGTTCTAAGTTCAATATTTAATAACATGTTACACAACTTTATTTTGCCCATAATAAGCACATAAATGGAATGTCTTGGCATCTGGATGGCAACAAAACTTTTCAACATTGTGGGTATTTTAGTTAGCTGAGCTAAAATTACATAAATCTGCAGTATTCTGATCAATGAGATATTAACACCTTAGGATGCAGATATGTGAATTTCCAGGAAAGCGCGAACAAATTTAGCTGATGTTGCAAAATCCTGTACTGAGGTCCACTTATAAGAGTGCATCTTTGATGAGCTGTTTTTTCCCAGGAGTCAGTTGCCGTGGAAACTCGATGTCAAAGGTGATGATGAGGTTGCCCTTCAGGGCGGGGTTCTTGGAGATTGGCATACCTTCTCCTGGTACCACTTTCCTGTAGCCAGGGCTGTAAGGATAGAAGAAAAGAAGAAGAATTCAGGTAAGTACTGCAGGCCTACAAGTACTTTAATAGGTATGATTATATCAAAATCATTCTGGTATTTCATCAAGTTGTTCTTATAGCTTCATCTAACAGTAACTTATTCAGTTTTCCACAGGGAGACTGGTTGCATTAAATGATCCCAAATTTGGGCCTACACTTTTTCATAAATGCAGCTCGACTATTAAATTCCTTCCCTATTGTCTAATTGCCTAATCCTGCTTAATTATGAGAATGTTCTACTTTATATAGTTTTGCCATAAAATCCCTGATGAGTTCATTTATTCCTGAAACAGAATACATTGTGAAGGTTGTTCCTGGATGGATATTCAAAGCCAATTCAAAGATGAAACAAAAAACCCAAAATTAGAATCTTCAGTGCTCATGATTTCTAATAGATATTTGTAAAACCATTAGCACAGAAGGGAATTAATAAACAAGTATTTTCATTCCCTTATCTCAAATATACATGTAGGAATGAAATGATTATGATGAAGTGATCACAAAAACAATTTATTCTTTATAAATCACATAGGCCTGTATTCTTGAGAGCTCCCTAGCTTTAATTCAGGTTTTAACCCTGGCTGAAGTAGCATAGTCCACTTATTGATTGAGTGCTAAATGTCAACCTCTTCATTTTATACAAATCCCAATAATTTTGTAACTGCATGAAAGAACAAGAAAACATATCACTACGAAAGTACCTTATTTTCATTGTCATGACCAAACCAAATCTGCTTATTCATTTCTATACATGATTTTATCAATTGAAACAAAAGCTTTCTGGGGTTGACATTTGGCTTTCCATAAATAAGTGGACTACAAGGTAAGCCAGGTTTTCAAATCGCTTTCAAGAATATGTGCCTATTTGTTGCTTATTGAAGTGTAAATGTAATCCCAAATTACTAACCTAATGATATCATTGATGGGAACATTCAACAACCTCCCGTCCAGAGTTGGCACCTCTACACTGCAGCCAGTCAAAGCTTTGCCCAGGAGAACTCTGGATACAAACACCAGATCGTCCCCCTGCCGCTGGAAGCGAGGATGCGGTTTGTCTCTGACGATGAAGATGATGTCGGCAGGCACGATGTTTGGTCCCTGGTCAGCCTCCTTGGGGAAGGTGATGCGTGTGCCTTCCCTCCACCCCTTGTGGACTGTGATTGTAAGGATCTTATCCCTCGTGCTTGATGTGTGTCCATCTTCATTCATTACCTAAATAAAAGAGAAAAAACAGAGTTGAATGAGACATGTTGTTATTCATTAGAAGGTTTAATTGAAAATTCCATATGCGCAGTCCTACGACTGAATTGACATGGATTACAACTATTAAAAGAGTAATACAGGTACATACAAATTGACAGAGAAAAGGATACAACAAATATACGATTATTTTTAAAAAAAACAAGCATATTTAGATTACAACTCCAAGTCCAATTAAATCTACTTTTTAATACCATTCAGGATTACTTCATTATAAATATTGATTCCAATATGTTTGGTGGAAAATATATGAGTGTCATCACTTCAAAAATTTGAATGATTTTCAAACTTTATTGTTAAATTAACACTCCCTTTTCATGAACTCAAATTTGTAAAAAAAAAAAAAAATCACAAATTCCTAAAAATGAACTGAAAGTTGTATCACTTACATGTAGAAGGGCAGGTACATTGTTACATGTACATGATTGCCACAAACAAACCATTTTAATGTTAACATGATTATGAAATAATAACTGATAATTTATCACAGTGCCCCATTATTTTATTTTATACTGGAAACCCGCATACTATTAGCAGGGGCTTACAAATCACACAAACTACATGTGCTAAATTTTTGAAAATAGGTTGTCGGAAAAGGGACTTAACCCGTTGCATACTGTGTCATTTTGAAATGATAGTGTATTGCTCTTAGATCCTAGCCAGAGATAAGTCAGGCATGTTTCAATGACATTCCTTCAGATATCCATCTTCTTGGTACAACAATAATAGATCTCTTCAAGACGTACATGTAGGACCAGGACTAGCTTGCTAACTATCTCTCTCTCTCTGTCTGTCTGTCCCTCTCTTTGGGTCTCCATGCTTCTTTTAACCTGGCCCTAAATAATAGACCATCAAACCCCGTGCCAAGATAAGATAATACGACTCTTAACTTACTCTCCTTGAAATCTTCATCTTCTTGGTACAACCATGGTAGATCTCTTCAAGAGACAGGACTAGGTCTCTCTCTATGGGTGGATCCTGCTTCTTTCGACCCCGCCCTAACAGACCACCAAATCCCATACTCAGATCTCCATCAACACCATCAGTAAATTCTACAAAGGTAAATCATTTACACAAGAAAACGATCAACAACTGCTATCTAGTCATAAACTAACTGACATTTATTGTCAAATTAAGCAATATGACGAATGTTAAGAAATATACATGCATCTAGCAAAAGTTACTCTAATCAATGGAAACTGATTATATGAAATTTAGGCCTCTTGGGGTTTAGAAATGATAAATTTACAAAAACACAATGATAAAAAACAATTGCAAATTTCAAAATGAACAAAAGCTTACAGCATTCATTTTTTCAAATATATTCAGTTTACAAACAATTCAGGAAAATAATAATTTGGTTACAAATTGAAAACAAAAATAAGTTAAGAATATGACAATTAATTGCTAAGAGGGTCACCTCTTTTCTACCAGACAAAAAACACCACCACAAAACTTTATCTGTATTTGAACGGAGGAGGCAATGTTTGCAGGCACAAAAGTTTAGCTCTGTGAAACACTGGCCCCTATGCCCACTCACTGATGTGTGTGTTATAAGATGTATTTTTACACAAATTGCCCTACCCTTTCCTCATACAATTTGGCTTTAGCAGTTGTTTTGAAGCAGTGTAACACCCCAATGTATGGATGTGCCATTACAAAGCTCACCATTAAATGGATTATTTCCACCAAAGAATTCGCGGAAGACTTTGTGTGCATCCCCATGAAATGTGTAGCCTTGTGTCCAGGCGCCAGCATCTTCGTCTGATCCCGAAGGTACACCATTCTTCAGACCTTCTTCACCAAATTGGTCGTAGACAGCCTTCTTCCTTGCTGAAGTGAAGACAGGGAATTGTCATGTCAAAGATAAAGTTGAGTTCTGGGGGGTGTTTCACAAAGAGTTAAGTTTGACTTAAAGCAAGTGCCAATGCGCATACAGTATTAAATGTGTGATCTCATTGGTAGATTACCCAATAGCGCGCGTCCCCTGAGCATGATCTGATCGATGCGGTGATGTGTCATGTACCACACGCAACCAGGAATTAAAGTGCGACTTTAAGTCAAACTTAACTCTTTGTGAAACACCCCCATAGTCATGAGATTGAATTGTGAAAGAAACTGTCTCAAAGCAGTTGGGAAAGGTTTATTATATACATTAGCACATAAGAATTGGTGTACATGTATGCTGTAAGGTTTTGGAATCACCAAAATAATAAGAAATTGACTCAATCCTGCTGAGAGTCACATCCACTTTACACAGAAATGTGTATATGGGACTATAGTATACACACAAATGTTCGGCCCGAACATTTCAGCTGCATGTTCTTGTCATATTTGAATGTGACTATGTGAGGGCATTTGAAGAGCAATAATGATAATCTTCCAAACTAACATATGTACAATGTAATAAGTAATAAGTCGGTCATAGGAGGTGTACACCATTATGCTCTGTGCATGATTGTTTGACATTTTTCATTATTCATGTATGGTTTAGTGAGATACATGTAGCTTAGTTCCATTAATTTAATTAATTTTGTTTCATTACCTTTCCCAGAACTCAACCTTCCCTGTAAGGAGAATGTCAAAGTTCTGGCAAACGGGAGCTTTCTAATTCTTCTCAGATCAGGGTGGAAGAGCATCATAGTAGAAATGTCCCCTGAAAGGGACTGCTTTTCAAATAGATTCTACCATGTTTTTTTCTAAATATAACGAGAAATAGTATAGGCCTACAGATAAGATTTTTGACCAAATTTTCATTCTACATGTGTGCGTAGTCCCACATAGACCTAACTTACCAATTTCTACGTTCATTGCTGTTCACTACTTGACTGTATGAAATGACATTTGTATGTGCTCCCTCCCCCATCCCCCCCCCCCCCCCCAAAAAAAAATCAATCAACCAATAATCGCGATCAACCAATAAAATAAGAATAAATGCAACATGAAACAACAATAAACATGGATGGTGCAATACTATGCTACATTTTATATTGAAATGCATTAATCTTCTTTTAATAGTAGTAGGGTGTCTGGAGAAGAAATTATTTCACTTATTTCAAAATAATACTACATTTTCTTATGGATTTGAAAAATAATAAGAATCAAACTGACAGAAATATGATATTTCATGAAAAATTCCAGTTACAGCAAAATAAGAGAATGAAATCAGACCATTTTTCAGCTTTTTCCTGCCATAGGCTATGTACATGTAGTTAAGAAACGGGACACACACAAATCCAAATTTTGAGCTTCCGAGACCTGTTACAACTTTATGCTTAATGTCATAAGCTTGATTTTGATTGGCTGTTGAGCATTGTTACCATGGTAGTTACCACTGATGGCAAAGTTACCATAATAGTAACTTTTATGCAACGGGGCCCAGATAGGAAATTTTACAATCTTTCTGACGGTATGAATTTTTTCAAGAATATCGGATCACAGTGCAAAATTGTGAAAAAGTGACAAAATTTGTGTAAAACAGAAATTTCAGTTTCCCATAGGAAACGCATGGGGAAATGGCAATCTGAATGTACACACAAATCAAATATAAGGGTTTGCAATTTATCTCTTATTTTAATTTTCTAGGGAGCCAAAAACCTTGTCCTTAGTGTCAGAAGAATGACCAGAGTTTTCTCTTTCCATACATTCCAAATATGAAATAAACATTAATTCAGATCACATTTTAATAACAGGATGAATTTGCCCCCAAAATTGTGCCATTTTTCGCCTGAATCAGCACGTTTTTAAGCTGACACTATTCACTTTCAGTGTGACCTCAGACACCCTAATAATAGACATTATGGAAATGGACAGAGAAACTTATAATCTGCTGCTGATTCATTGTGCTTCGGTATGCTAACAAACAGAGTAAGAAAAAAGTGACACAAACTGGTACTTACGATCACTGAGAACATCATAAGCTTCTGAAACTTGTTTGAATTTCTCTGGAGCTATGATCTCTTGGTTTTTATCTGGGTGATACTTCAGGGCTAGTTTACGGTATCTAAAGTAAAGAGACAGAAAGAATGATTACTTTACATAATGACAGAACACTGTGTACAAAAAAAATTTGCACATTTAAACTCACAGTCACACAGTGTTCTGTCATTTTAATAAAAATCTAATAGATCTAAGTTAGCTTTTTCATGTCTGCGAAGCTACAGCAACCTTATCTACAAACAGGTGTAAAAATTTTAAGGTTCTGATGGCTCAAAACATGAAAGAAACATATTTTCAGTATACTTAGCCTAACTTGCAATGCCAATGCCAAACTAGCTGCTGCATGAAAAGGCGTACGCAAAGCAGAGTCCCGGATCCCCGGTACTAGGCCGCCAAGTGCTGCTGAGATGGTGCTGGTCGCAAGATCTACTCGCTGTCAGTCTCGCACCATCTTTCCACTCCCAGAATAGATAGAATTTACTCACGCTTTTTTAATATCTGCATCGATTGCCGATCGAGTCAAAGCAAGCATTTCATAGTAATCAATCCCCATTTTTGTGCGTTTTTATATCAATTTTGGGTAGAAATATATAACGTTAGTTCTCTATGAGCAGATGATACAATACGCCGCTGAACGAACTCGGTCGGATCAATGTTGTTTGGATTGTTGCTACGCAAATGGTGACACCACGACCGAACGCGTTTACGCATTGCACACTATTTCTTGTATTGGCCTTCTTGTATCAATGGAGATCGATGTGTTGTTGTACCCATAGACAAACCGGTTGTACCCATACGGTAGACGGTTGTAGCCCCGTATATACGATAGGGGGCAATATAGGGTCACAGCTCGGGGAACCTCCTGACAAAATTTGGCCCTGATAATTGTTTTCCTCCCCCACCCACCTCTGTGTTTGCAGATTTTTGGTTTATTAATAGCATGATAACCACAGTCTTTAAATTTCATCCGAGAGGGGGAGGGAGTTGTCGCATTTTACCCGAACTGGGTAGTTGTTCCCCGGGCCGGGGCGCGGGCCACTCAGGTATATTGGTGTACACATGCGCGTCCATAAAAACGCGTAAAAAGGGGTCTTTTTTTTTCATCCAGGACGCGTAACGCGCGTTACGTGTTAAAGGGGCCGGGGTACCCAATGCTGAAACAATGTTAGTTCATTTAAAAGATCATGATTTTATTAGAAGAAAATCATCTGCCTTAAATTTTTTTTTTAAATTCGTGTTGCCAGAAAATCCCCGAAATATGGTAAGATTTCAGGATATTTTGGCCCCTCAGCTGTGTCCCAATTTCAGCTAGGTAACCACAATGACGTCAAAGTGGTTACCTTGTCGCGCAATTATAGCAAAATGCGCGCAAGGTGTAATGCATTTTGTACAGTCTAGCGCGCAACACATCTGCAATACGCGAACCTGGGTAACCACTTTGACGTCATTGTGGTTACCTAGCTGAAATTGGGACACAGCTGAAGGGCCAAAATATCCTGAAGTCTTACCATATTTCGGGGATTTTTCTGGCAACACGAATTTTTAAAAAACTTAAGGCAGATGATTTTCTGCTAATAAAATCATGATCTTTTAAATGAACTAACATTGTTTCAGCATTGGGTACCCCCTTTAAGGGGTCCGAAAACGCCGATTTTCAACAAAAAGGGGCCTGAACGGAATGCGGCCAAACGCGTTTAGGGGCGGGTCATTTTCATTCCGGCGGCACTGTGTCCTACATAATTGAAGTAAATAATAACATTTGTAATTTAACCAACAGCAGTTCCTATATGTGCAGTTTATTTTGTTTGCCTTGTGTGAAGAATTTATCCACCAAAGGTGAAGAATATGTCAGTTTGTAAAAGGTGATCTTGAATTCAAGTGGTGTATTTTTTATGTTGGTTAAGTTAATCTTGTTTAGGGAGTAATATTTAAGACAAACTTGTTTAGGGGGTAATATTTCAATCAAACCTGTTTAGGGGGGGTAATTTTTATGAAAAAAAGCACACGAAATCCTTGTTAAGGGGTGTCTTTTCACCAAAGTATGAAACTTGTTTAGGGGGCATTTTTTAAATCCATGGACACGCATGTATACACCAATATACCTGAGTGGCCCCCCGGGAGTTGTTCCGTTTATAAGTATGGTGGTGTGACCATATTTCGCGCGTGTCCTAAGTTCGCGCACAGGGTAATATCTCAAAAACTATAAAGAATTTCGAAAATCTGATAGCACCAATCGATAGAGGAACCTAAAATTACCTACAGACAAAATTTTCTTTCAAATTGGGTGAGAAGTTTTGAAGATATTGACGAAAAATCGGCAAAATTTGCTACTTTTTTGCGTCCGTTTCCGAAAATATGAAGTACCGACAAGGGTCTAGAAATCGTCATTTTGAGAGAAGATGTCATCAAACTTGTAAGTAAAGCATGATACCAAATGATTGTATGATAAAATTGCCTTGCAAATGATGTAAATAAATTACCTTTGATGGATTGTTATGTTGGATTAAGTAGATGCAAACTCGCGTGCGTGAAATAAGGTCTCGCTGTTTTCATGACCCATTTTCAGTTCCATGCGCGTAGCGATCCGACATCGAATTTTGAAATCGGGATATCTCCGAAATTCTTAGTCGATCAGCTTCCTTCTTGGACACATTTGCAGACTAATATTTAGCTTTCCTTTTGGTATGAATCGTTTTGAATAAATTACTGTAGAATATGAGAAATTACAGATGGAATTTCACATTCCTAGAAATTTTTAAAATGTGCGCGAAATATGGTCACCCCATCATACTACTTGTGGCGTACGGTGTTCCACTATAGTCATTCATCTTTACTGGTAGCAAAGCTGCCATTTTAAAGATTTTGAATTAGCTTATTTATTCATTTATTTATTTATCTATCTATTTATAATTTTATTTATACAAGGTAGCATTTTCAGTAACAAAACTGCTGTCTACGCTCTAGCTGTCGGCCTACATTAATTTTTTTTTTTTTTTCAAAATATTTTATTAGAGATTTCATTCAAAATAGATCATTACATAAAATAAATGTAAATAATTTCAAACAAATACAAATCTTCATTTCGTTTTCATACCATAGTGTTAAATTATTCACAAGACAAGCATGGAAGAATGTTGGAATGAAATCACTACTGAGTAAATAATATATTGACAAACACTAACGTACACCCTATACCCCCTCCCTATGTCCCACAATGTATAATATTCAATGTAAATGATCTTTCATTCAAAATATGTTAATGTTCTTTTCTTTTTTGTTATTTTCCTAGTTCATATAAAGATCTCCTTTAAATGAATAAAGGGGTAAACAAAAATGTATAATTACGGTATAATTAAATGAAATACAATTCTTCATGTTATATTCATATCATAAATAATAAGATGTGCATTTAACAATTTACCCAAGAGAAGGGGAAAATGATCATTCATGAAAAGTAACATAATGCATATTTTTATATAAACCCTTCATCGGTATACCTTGTTACCCCTTTCACTACTTAACCCCCCCCCCCCCCCCTTCTCAACATTCACATTCACACTCACTAACATCCAACAAACATACCAAGGTTTACACACGCACAACACTGGACACATCATACCTGCTACCATTCACATCCTTATTCACTTTCAGTTCTTCCCATTTCTGTAAGTGTAAATGTAACTTCCCTGCCTTCGTTGCTAGATTTTTTTCTTCCTCTATACAATCAGCTATATATTTTTGTATTTTTGTAGATGAAGGAACCTGGCCTTGAGCCCTAGAATGGAAAATTGCATATTTAATAAACATGACCAAAGAATTTACACATTTATTTCTATTTGAATTACCAGGTAATCCCATGTATATATCCCCCCAATTCATATCTTTTAATTCAGCCAAGCCAAAATATTCAATACAAAATTGCCATAACGGTTTCACTTTCGCACAGTTCAGAAATATATGAAAGTAAGACTCAATCTCCTTATAACAAAATGAGCAATAATTGTCCCTCACAAACCCAAACCTCATCAAATGTTCTTTTGTATATATAGCTCCATGTAAAAGTATAAATTGAAATTCCCTTTGTTTCCTAATGAGAGTTGTGTTCCTTGCTCGGATAAAAAAGTACATATTTCTTTATTTGTAAAGTTGAAATTGCTGTGACCATCCTTTACTGTTAAGTTATACGATTCACGTAAATTGTTGATAAAACAGTTATAAATTGTTCTACATTTAACTACCTGAAAATTGTTTCCTGCCCAGCAATATTCATGTTTATATTAAAGTCAACAAAATCAATTTTCATAAATTTGACGGAAGGAGTAGCATTTTTCCAACTAGTTGGTATGGCATGAGCAATATCAATTATCTGGAGCAATTGATTTGCATTAATCCCAAGATTTTGAAAATAAACCACAGGCTTTATATGCCCATTGTCAAAAATGTGATTTACAGTGCGTATGCCTTTATTAAATAGAGCAATATCACAGATCATTTTACCTCTTATACAAATATTATGATTATTAAATATAACCGGATTAACCTCCCCTTCAGAGTATCTATATATTTCCTCATATCTTGCCAAGCCTTCAGCATTTCTGAATAAAATTGTGGTATTTTTAATGTTAATTTAGAAGTGTCAAAGTCGCATAAGAACAGAAATCTCCCACCAACTGTTCTGAAACAAAAGTCAAAATACAATTTCCATCCAGCATCCCTTTCTCCATATAATAAATGTTTCAGCCACATCAAACGCTGTGCCTTTACAAACAATTTAAAATTCATCATTCTTAACCCTCCATGCGAGTAGTCCTGATACATTGTATTTCTTTTTATGCGGTCTTTACCTGACCACAAAAATTCAAAAGTATTTTTTCCACCTCAGCAAACAACCACTGCGGAACCACTATAAGTGACGAGACATAATTTAATTTTGATAATGCATATGTTTTTAACAAGTGTATTTTACCCATAAGTGTGAGATCCCTTTGTTTCCACCATCCCAAGATTCTTTTTATTTTACTAAGTATTTCTTTGAAATTCAAATCTTCTTTTATAATCACATTCATAGAGAAATAAACACCTAAAATTTTAATTTGCTGGACTAAATTTCCGAACAAGGGAATTTGGGGTCTATCACTATCATGCCCATCCACAAAAAGTTCGTTTTCCCTTTGTTCACCTTAAGACCACTTACTTTCTCGAATTCTTCAAAAAGATATTGAAGCCGTTTTATAGAATTTGTATTTTTCACAAACAGGGATATATCATCTGCATATAATATTTGTTTAATTGCATGTTTTCCAAACTGAACTCCTTCAATGGTAATGTCTCTCCTTATTGCCAAAGCAAGTGTTTCTATACAAAGCAAAAACAAATATGGGGAAAGGGGATCCCCCTGTCTTACTCCTCGTTTTATGTTGAAATAACCAGTGGAATACCCCCCATTCATAATACAACTGGTAATATCTGTGTATAATACACGAACCCACGAACAAAATGAATGACCAAATCCAAATAATTTAAGAACCTTGAATAAAAAGTCATGAGAAATAGAGTCAAAAGCCTTTTCGAAATCCACCGTGATCAAATACCCAATATTTTCATGAGAGGCTTGAAATAATACACACACACACACCCACACACACACACTCACAAAAAAAATAGTTTAACTTTTGCGGAAAGTAAAAAGTAATTACAGAAAATTTCACCAGCTCACTTTTATACAAAATAATGATTTTAAAGACCGAGACGAAGAATAGTATATCACAATGAAGAAAAATTTAAATCTCTCTTTGACATCCATAAAAAAATGATAAAAGTAAAACAATCAAACACAAAAAAGTGAAAAGTAGATGTAAACGTTAATAACCATAAAACTAACACCATCATGAGTGAGTGATTTTGGAAAAAAAAACGAAAACACACACACACACACACACACACACACACACAAAAAACAAAAACAAAAACACAAAAACAAAAAAACAAAAAAAACTTTAAACTTTCTCCTTAATTTTCCTTATCCTTTGGAATAAATTACCAACGCACATTCAGAACACCGACTCCCTCAATCAGTCTAAGACCATCTTTTTGTAAGCTGTGAGTTGGTCAAAGGAGGTGTACACTATGATGCTCTATATATGATTGTTTGATTTTTTTATAATATTCATGTATATTTTAGTGAGAGAGCTTAGTTCCATTAACTTAATTGTGTTTCAAAATTATTGTATGTCCTGGTAACTAATCTTAAAAAGAATATGTTGCGCTTAGAAATCAAGCGCCTAATTAATGTACTTATTATTATTATCATCAAATTAAAATATAACAATATACTGTAGGATCGATCATATCGAAACGTGTTCTTGATGACATGTATACTATATAATTAATTTGGGTTATTCAGTGACAATTTTACAAGCATGGAACGAGCGACTGTTTCTTTAAATCACATTAAGGCTGCCCGCAATCAAAGAGCGACTTTTAACTAGCTGTAATATAAGGAATTGATTTTATCCTTCCCATTCTTGCTTTACTTTTTTATTTTTCCATCTTCTTTTTTCTTTTCCTTTTTGCGTTTTATAATTATGAGATCTTAGCACTTTATCAGCGTGTTAATCGAGGCCTTTGTCTATGAGAGGGATCTGAAATCAACAACTCGGATCCCCCCCCCCCCCCCCCCCCACCCAACATCCATAAAATAGGAATACAGACCGGAGCAATATATTAATTATTCAATTCAATTCAATTCAAAAATGGTTTATTAAAAGAAACATGTGTCGCAGCCAAAAGCTGAATAAAACATGTGTACAATATAAATTATCAACTACAAAGATTAACAAGAACGAAAAAACTACTACCAGTAATACAAGGTATAAATACAGTAAATGAAAGTCAATCAATGAATTAAACAAATTATAAGATACATCATTAAAATACGTTAAACATTAAAGAAAATCGAAAAGTACACAAATTATATTCGTCACACATATTTTACATGTACTTACATGCATCTAATAACAGATTAACAGTGTCTTCATGAAAAGAGATATAGAGCCAGGTAATGACAAACAGATTTTAAGGAACCAAAAGTGACAGGGTGAGAAAGAGATGGTAAGAGGAAAGGATAGGGTGGAAATAGATGAGATAGGAAAGAGAGTGAGCACTGGCATTGGAAGACTAACAGAGAGAGAGAGAGAAAGAGAAGGGGTGAAAGGAGGGATACAAAGGAAGAAGGGTGAGGCAGGGTGACAAACGAAGTAATGGTAGAGAGAGAGAGAGAGAGAGAGAGAAAGAGAGAGGGAAGGTGTCAGTGGAAGAGAAAAATACATTGGCAAATAATATTTCAAAATTATATATAGTAATCTATACTTAGACATTCCATGGGTAATTTGCGAGAAATTGGAGTTTGAATATAGCAAATGGGTAGCTCAAGATACCAACTAGTTTGTGTAAACAATACGTGAGATTAACATAAGGAAAGAATGAGTAGAGAAAGAGAAGCAAGAGAGGAGATACGAAGATATAATCAGAGAAGATCTAAATTCAAGAATTGTAGAAGAGAGGAAGAGAGAGGTGGTGGAGAAAGAAAGGAGTAGTGGATATTATTGCACAGTACATAAATAGGTCACAAATAGTAATCATTCAGAAATTAATAATTGCATAGAATTAATGAAATTACATAATAAATATAGAAAATCTAATACACCGAGTGGGCACAAGGAAATATAAAGCAATGAGCAGGTATGTCCTAAAGATTAAATAAATTGACCAGTAAAACTTCAAGGAGGACAGTTCTAACTAATAACCACTTGATAAATTAAGTTCACCTAATTCTCGTTAAGTAAGTCTATGAGGTAAGATAGGGGGCTATTTCGGAATCGGCTGGTCTTACATTTGAATTGGTCAAACCTCGGTATTTTCCTTAGAGAAATATCTAGCCGTTTAGGAGGAGGGAGCCAGTTTTCGCACTTTGGGTTGGTTGTCAGAGATTTTGCAAATTTTAGGGCAAGACTTTTCCTTCTAGATTCCAGAGAATTATCCAATTCTTTTCATCAAACAGAATATTATATAATATATAGGTCATAAACCTTGCAGGTTTATCACCAACACTGAACAGTTTCAAACATAACTTGAAAGGTCTGCTATCTGCAGGAAACGTTTAAGTTAATACTCGCTTACATGAATGTTGACATTACTTGATGAAATTTACTTGTTTATTCACAAACTTTTTGATGACATGAAACTTTTGAACTGAATGAATGACACCACTTATTATAGTTATTGGTGCTTTCATTGGTATTCATGCTGTACATACTCAACTATTATGCTGTATAATGAACGTCCAACGTGTATTGTTTGAATAACAATACTATCTTGTAATATATTCTATGTAAATATGGATATATCATTTTTGGTATCCCAAGTGGGGATTTTTATGATCCAAGATCATCTCTTTACTTGTTTATGAGTTTTCATAATATTATTATAATTTCAGGGGTTGTCAAAAGTATTTGATGTCCTTTCATCTCATTTAAAAAACGAATTACCGAATGTATATATATATATATATACAGGGGCGGCGCTACAGGGGGGGCAGAGGGGGCGACAGCCCCCCCCCCCCCTATGATTTTTCAAGTAGTGAAAGAAGAAAAAAAGAAGAAGAAAAAAGAAGAAAAGGAGGAAGAAAAGGGAAGAAAAGGGAAGAAAGAAGAAAGAGGAGTATTAAAAGGAGAGGTCTTAAACATATAACTCTATATTACCCCTGTTATTTAATGGAGAAAAAATATGACGTCATCTTTAGGTAGTCTTGCCCCTCCTATCAAAATACCCTGGCGCCGCCCCTGTATATACAAAAAGGAAGTCAGTAAGGAGGAACAATGAATTTAGCTACGCAAATTATTTCTCTTATTCAATTCAATTGATTTCTCACATTATATATATATATATATATATATATATATATATATATATATATATATATATCAATGATTTTAGAAATATGCACCAAAATATCATTGAATACGTTTTTGAGAATTTCCGTTTATTTACGAGGATACCAGATAATATGTACATAAACATCCTCTGTATTTTGTTTTGTTTTGTTTGCTGTATTGAATTTATATTGTTACTTGATATCTTTGTTATCAAACAGGGCCTCATGGAAGACCACCACTATTGGTGAAAATGTGCTACCCTGTATAAATATCAGAAATAAATAAATAAATAAATAACGTAGCTATTCTTAGAAATATTATTTTAGATAATTACGACTTCTACTACATTGTCTAAGGAAATTGTAGTCGAAAAATCTACTGCAATATTGTGACGTGTAGAATAATATTTACAAAACGGTCTCATTACGTAAACTCTTATCTGAAATATGTTGCAGTCGTCAGACCGAATGTATTATGTAGGTCTACTCGGGAAATATGTTGGTGGTTGTTATCATTATTGTCTCCTTATAGTACTATGTTACTCAGAACTGTAAACCCTTATATTTCCCTGAAACAATTTCTAATGGTATTGATAAATAAAACGATAAATATACGCTATGTATGCTGTACAGTAGGATAGTGCTCACACTCAATATAGGCCCTTCTCAACACTCCCCAGAAATATGTTCTTTAGACTTTTATTTTGGCATTCAAATTTTTCCTTCGTTAAAAATGGATCAAGGTAGTTATAATGAAAAAGAAGAGCGTAAATCTACCAAACATCAGAGGATTAACCAAGAACATAGTCTTCAGCTTTGTTCATTTTCTGTATTTTACTGAATGGAATAGATCAACTGTCTCCATGTTTCGATTTGAACAGATGCCACTGAGCCCCTCCCGCACCCCCCCCCCCCCCCCAACCTACCCCAAGGGTGCACGCTCTGCGTGTGCAATTCGACCGCCCCTCTCAAAATAAAACCCTGGCTTTGTGAGTGTAAATAGAAAGCTATAAACAACTTCCACCGAACATAATTCTTTGCCATTTTCACCTTTATGGGAGTGGGAGTACACAAAAAGCTACGTATGGGAGTGTTTTCCAAATCCTGTCATATATTCGCCAGAAAGGTGTTCTAGAACTTTGATTTTAGCACTCAAAGTTTGTCTTGGAATTCTGAAATTTCGAACTATGGGGCTTCGTACATACTTCTTTGTATTGAGATTACTTTAGAGAACAATACTGTTAAAGCTATATAACTGCATTATTTGAGCAAGACTATGGTCCCTTTGATGGGCCCTTATTTACAAAAATGGGCCTGAAACCTTTTTAATGGAAGCTGTGGGTGCCCGCCGTGTATTACTCATTATACATGACTATCACCAATAAGTTCGGCACATCACGTGCATATGTTTTGATATGTCAGTCAGTGAAATATATGATTTCAATGCATTTTCAATTGGGCCGTAATGAATAGATTCATGGCTCTCACATCCTTTCAGGTGCCCCCAAATGATGTAATTTTGATTGATTTGATTAAACACTATTAATAGAACACAATTTTAAATATCTTTAGAAAGAAAATTTGTCATGCCACTATAGTTTTGTTCTCTATAATCACTTATGTTACATTTGGCCCTCTTAAATCAGAATTTGGGCACCTGACACATTTTGGCCACCATAATAATCATACCCACAATGTATCATTGTATTTTGATATCAAATTAGCCATTTACTTAGCTTCTATTACTTCGAGAAAAGCATAAGCACCTTTTTCGACTCTAGTGAGTAGCTGGTCCTTTGGACCCCTTTGGAACAAATGCCGGGCCCTGTGGTCTTTGGTGGGACTTAACCATTACCATATTCATTTTACTGTTTATAGTGGGTTTTCAACACTAAACGAACGTTTCTAGCCCCAAGGTTGGCTCTGAATCGCATAAAAAACAATGGCGGCCACTAAAACATAAAATTTGGGCACTTTGGGCACTTTTTATCAAAAATCAGTCGATGCCATCGTTTTCAGCACTAAATTTTACATAGGAATCCATTTTGAAAAAAAAGTGAACACTACTTCCCATGAGGAGCCGTCTGTGTACAATCCTCAGGCCGCACACAGAGCTCTGCATGTTCAGATGTAGTCTCATTTCCCAGACTCACTTCACATTTTCTTTTTGATCAATATTTCTGTTGCATTTTCGAAAATAACAAAGAAAAGTGGATACAGTGAAAGAAAAATTGAATTAACAATTTAATGTTGAAAGACATTATATTTATAGCGCTCAAAAATTGTGTCTTTGTATATACATATTTTCATCCGGAGAATTGACGCGGCAGGAATTTCTCACCTGTGACAACAGCAAAACATTCTATGTTTCTGAAAAGAACAATCAGTCAATTCCCAATTTAATGCAAACTTAGTGGATGATAATGCCATTGTGGGAGCTTTCAGTCACACAAAAGTATTATCCCAACATGACAGGCTGTGATTATAGCGAAACGTTCGAAATTTCACCATGTTCACATATCTCAGATAGTCATTGATCAGCCTTGTTTGTCACCTTTAAATGAAACATCCTCGCTTTTCGTTTTATGTCTTGCTTGGGTCAGCCTTACTTATTTTATCATAAAGGTTCAACTGCACTTTTGAAGTGCTTTATTATTGTTTATGTTGCCTAAATACTGTTAACATAATAAACAGTTCAGCTTGGCACCTATATTCTCACAATATCATCATCAAATGATTGCCAAAAAGGAAATATGTTAGTCTTGCGGCAATAATCCATGCAGATGGTTCACAGATTGGTATACCAGGTGTACAAACATTTGACCCTTTTGATGGTTAATACCTTAAAAGTTATGATTCGTATGAGACTAAGGTTTCACATTGTAAAGTTCAAGGTTGTCAAATTTGTTTGGAGAATTTTTTTTTTTTTTTTTTTTTACATTTCTTTGAATCTATTCTTAAAACATTGCTCTGCATATTTAATTAGATTTGCATTTTTCTTTTGAAAAATCATGGGCAGAAAGAATATGTGTGTACCAGTAATTGATTCAGAGCACAAACATTACCATTGTGCATTGCAGCTGAATTTCCCAGAGCGCCTCTTCTAACCTAGAGTCATAAATCATTAATGATGCTGGATAGCAAATGCTTAGTAGTAATTACTGAAATAATTAGATACACACATATTCTGTGGCTTTGAAATTTCAAAAAGCGAAAGTCGAATTATTATTCGGGCATTATTCAAAGAATATTATTCAAGAAAATTTCGAAAAAAATACTCCGAATAAATCTGACATCCTTCAACTTTACAATGTGAAAACCTAAGTCTCATACGAATTATACCTTTGGAGTTATTAATGATCAGAAGAGATCTTTTTTCACCTAGTGTAGTAATGTCAACTACTTTGGTTGTGAGGTGTAGAAGGATCACCGGTGTATCGGGGAGAGGGGGGGGCGGCTCGGGTTGCTGCAGCCCCTCCAAAGTTTATTCCCCCCCCCCCCAAAAAAAAAAAAAAAAAAAAAAAACGAAAAAGAAAGAAAAAGAAAACAAAAAGGAAAATAAGAAAGTCAGAACAAAAAAAAAAAGAAATCAAAATTAAGAAAACGAAAGAAATGATAATGGTAATATTGGAAATAATGAAATATTAATGATGATAATGATGATTATGGTTACATTTACAAATTGTAATCGCAAGGTATTATTCAATTCATACAAAAGAGAAAGACATTATATAAAAATACTTCATACACAACAGTTCAATATATATGAATTGGAAAATTTAGACTTGCCCGAGTGATGTCATATTTTTCCGAGTGTGCAGGATGAGGTTGAAATCTAAGAGGGCAAAAAATCTATAATAATAATAATGATAAACCGTTCTTTTATAGCGCATATCACATTATGATGTAACCTGTGATATAATGATATATATAGTGTGAAATGAAATAAAAAGATGCAATGACCACTCCCACACCCTCTCTCCGTCTCTTTGCTCTTTCGGACTTTATCCGCCATCCCACAGAAACCTAGTTGGCCAAGCTATGTATATAGTTGGTTTTGTTTGTACTTATGGAAAATGGGAATAATTGTTACTTTTCGGGCGTTTTTCAACACTTCCCACAACTCTGATTTCTTAGAACGTTTCATATTTTTGGGGGGTTTTTTTTTCTCTCATGCGTTTTTATGATACTAAAACTGTTGAGATATTTTCTGTTACAATTGGTGGGAGGTTCAGGCTTTTCGTTCCCCCACAAAGTCACGCCCTAAGCGTGAGCAAAGACAACTAACGAATATGCTTTTGTTTTCTTTATAACGATGGGCTGATTGTTAAAAAAAAAAAAATTTTAAACAATTACACCAGTGTGATGTAAGGTTTTTCTTAAACAACATAATGAAAAAATCAAAAATATTTTTACACAACAAATACTTCAACTGAAGAAATAAAGAAGGAAAGATGGCGAAGTATCGAATCAAATATGAAACCAAAGACATCAAAATAATATGCGTGGAATGTCTCGGCTAAAACTGGATTCGTTTTGCACGAGAGTTTTGAAAGGAGATTGGCCCGTAGACGGCTTTTTTAATCCTTGCAACTTTAACTAAATAAAGATGTTCCTACCACCTGTGTAACACAACTTTGTGAAAAGGTAAAAGCTCCTCTGAAGCATGAACAATCAGAATTAATAGACAAAATATATACAAAATACAAATATTTAAATACAAAGAAGTATTCAAATATCAAGTTTTATTATCGACTGAATTGAGAGAATTCATGTTTTGCCCGACTGATAACAATCACTATACCTATAAATCGTTCCAAAATAGCTGAAGCGTTGTTTATGTGGAAAATTAATAGGAAATTGTTTTGATAGATCAGACCTTGCCGAAATATTGTAATAAGCTTCCCTTAGCGATTTTATCGTCTCAGTGGAATTGCTTGGCAACCGATTATTTCACGACAGACACTGATATTTTCTGATAGCCAGTCGTTTTTGCGCATTCGAGGTGACGTAAGTGTGTGTGTGTGTGTGTGTGTGTGTGGGGGGGTGTGTGTGGGTGTGTGTGGGGGTGTGCCCTTACATAGATACACTTGTGGGGTACAGAAAACAAAAGAGCACAATGATGGCCTTTATTCCGTCATGCTTGTGGGGTACAAAATACAATAGGAGAAGTGCTTGTGGGGTACAAAGTACAAAAGGAGAAAACAATCCAGTTCCCCACAAGTCATTGTGTGTGAGGGTGTGTGTGGGTGTGTGGGTGTGTGTGTGTGTGCATGTGTGTAACTGTATGTTACACACATGCCGCTAAGTTCAGTCGTGGGGCATGTGAAAGCTGAAGTTTGTTTAAGAAAATACTTCATCTTCATATTGCCCCAAGGGACTTTGCTGGTGGTGGTTGGTAATGCGAAGAACTGCTCTTCATATAACTGTGCTACTAGTTATTTGGAAAAAGGAGTCTGAACTCTGGAAATAAACATTTTCAGTATAACAAAAAAAAAATCTTTTTAAACTTCAGAACGCTTCTGTATTATAATATTGTGAATTATCCAGTAGTTACAGAGTGTATCAGTGTACACATTTCAAGAATTAGCACTGCTTAGACAGTTTTCTATCCATTTACCCTATTGGGAATTCAAAGTTAAACATAGGGATATAAGATGATCATGATTTGTTCTTATTGCACTGTTAACAATTATGCGTAAATTTAAAGAAAAAAAAAGGTGTCGATATGGAGTTCAAGAATGGTTATGAAAAACAGTTTTGGTTTAATTCTTGGTGTAAAAGTATAGAGTGGGCCTATTCTTACTCAGATCTTGCATCAACCTCTAAGTTCAGTCTTGGGGCATGTGAAAGCTGAAGCTTGTTTAAGAAGATGCTTCATCTCCATATCTCCCCATAGGACTTTGCTGGTGGTGGTTTTGGTAATAGGAAGAACTTTTTTTTTTTTTTTTTTGCCTTGATTAATACTAGCAGCTTTGTAATATTCACCTGGTTAGTTAAAAGAAATACAATTATGTTTTCCTTTAAAGGGAGGGTCCACCCTGGTATTTGGTTGGTTTGAATAAAAGCGGAACGAGGGGAAAGGCGGATTAGTAGAGGTTGTTTTTTGGTTTTGTTTTTGTTTTTTGTTTTTTTCTTCTTCTTCTTCTTCTTCTTCTTCTTCTTCTTCTTCTTCTTCTTTTTTTTTCCTTGGGCCTTCGCTGATCTGCTGAGTTTTTCTGCTTCTTTTAGAACCGACTTGTAATCAGGATGGACTTTCCCCTTTAACAGGCATTTTTGGTATGAAGAAAGCACCAAGGTCTTTGGGGAAAGTATATCAGTTTATTTTACTTGATTGGTCATGGTTACATGTATTTGCACGTGTGGTTATTATGAAATTAGTAATTTATGCTTAATGATTACAAGGTGCGGTGATTATTATTATTATTATTTTAATCACACTGGGTGCGTAGTTTGAGATGCATGAGATATATGTCGGGTTTCCAATGTACGGTTTTCCAAACAATCTATTATTCGCTTCTATATGAAAGGTTTATAGTTTGAAGGTTGAGGTAATGTTATGTAGTGATGCAGATACAGAGTTGTATGAGGGGGGGGGGGGGGGGGGGAGGGGCTCCAATGATACAGGTGTTTTGTGTTTTTTTCAATGGGTGTGGTACAGCAACTCTGGGGTGGTTTAGCGTGGGGGTGGTGTTGGAAGTGTGTTGAGTGTGTTGGTTACTGCCTTCATTCCTGCTATTCTGTAATTAGCTTGAGGTTTATTCTTAGAATGAGCTGTTGCTGCAGCTGTAGTTGGCACGGGTCATTGGTCACAATCAATGGTGTATTTCTCATCTTTCTACAAGTGTGCATGTTTGGTATCCGTCGTTTAGGCTGTTTGTATAAAACTCTACATATAATATGGAAGGCTTGAATTTCATTTCACTCAATGTTAGGGGTATAAGGGATAGAACCAAGAGAAAAGCTATTTTGGATTGGGTCAAAATGAGGAGAGGAGACGTAGTTATGTTACAGGAAACTTATAGTACGCATGATATTGAGGGAGAGTGGGAAAGAGACTGGGGAGGGCAGATGATCTTTAGCCATGGGTCAAATCATAGCAAAGGAGTTTTTGTTCTATTAAAATCAGGATTAAATTTAAAACTTGATCAGATAGTGAAAGATGATGATGGACGTTTTGTGTTTTTGAAAGGAGACTTATTAGGGTATAAACTGTTGATAGGAAATGTTTATTTTCCAACGAGGGAAAGAGTGCATCAACAAATCAATTTTCTGGAAAATTTTGACAAGTGTC
Source organism: Heliocidaris tuberculata (assembly GCA_025618425.1). Classification (NCBI taxonomy): domain Eukaryota; kingdom Metazoa; phylum Echinodermata; class Echinoidea; order Camarodonta; family Echinometridae; genus Heliocidaris; species Heliocidaris tuberculata. Next base: position 35,571,170 of record CM046837.1, on the reverse strand, counting down.
TTTCAAGCTTGTACTCTCCAAATTACTCGCTCATTTTAGGGGGAGATTTTAACGTAGTAATGAACAGAGACCTGGATTACATTGGGACTAGTATGAATGTTAGAACAAATTTTGTGAATCAGTTAGAGATGTTTATAAAGAAACTTGATTTATTGGATATATGGAGGAAACAGAACCCAACGTTAAAGCAATTTACCTTTAGCCAGAACATTCCACTTGTTCAAAGTCGTTTAGACTATTGGTTTATCTCAAAAAATTTGGAAAGCAAGATCCTTACGTGTGATATTATCACATCAATTGCTCCTGATCATTCAGGTATCCTTTTAGAATTGAAACCTATTCGAGTAATGAAACGTATGGAAAATCATATTGGAAATTTAACAACAGTTTGTGCTTAGATAAAGATTTTGTACAGGGAATGTGTGAGGAAATCAAAGCAGTAGAAATAAAGTGGTTGAAGGAATTCGATACTAAATCTTCTTTTTGGGACTTTCTTAAAATGAAAATGAAAAAGTACGCAATGAACTTTTCGAAGAAGAAATCGAAAGAAAGGAGACTAAATATACAACAACTTGAAAACGAAATAATATTACTCGAGAAATATCTGGTGCTATCTCCTAATAGTTCTTTAATTATCAAAGATATAGATGCTAAAAAAGTTCAGTTAAAGAAATTAAACAATGTGTCTGTAGATGGACTCAAAGTAAGGTCAAGAGCTGTTTGGTATGAAGAAGGGGAACATAATAAAGAGTACTTTGAACAGTTGCTTCAGTCTAATAAAAAGAAAACACTAATAAGGGAACTGTTGAATGACAAAGGGGAAGTAATGAAAGAAATGAAAGCAATATCGCGGATACTTAGAGGGTTTTATGAAAATTTGTATTCAGAAAATTCAAATGTAGAGGTTGATTTAAATGATATGTTTTGTAAAGATATACCCCATCTATGTGTTGACAGTATGAATTTATGTGAAGGGAAGATTACCAAAGACGAATGTCATGTAGCGCTAAAAAGTACGAAACTTAATAAATCCCCTGGGAATGACGGCTTTACTGTCGAGTTTTATCTCACATTTTGGCCACAGTTAGGAGGGCTGCTGGTCGAAGTTTTCAATGAAGCAAGTGATAAGGGTTTTTTATCGACGTCTCAGAAGCAAGGTGTCATAACATTAATTGAAAAAGATGGCAAAGATCCTTTATATGTTAAAAGCTATAGGTCTAATACATTGTTAAACACAGACTATAAGATAATTTCAAAGATAATGGCAAAACGAATAAAAGAAGTTTTAAATGATATTATTCATTCAGATCAAGTGGGTTACATAAATAATAGGCACATTGGCGAAGCTATACGTTTGATAAATGATGTGATTTTTCATGGTAATAATTACTGTGAAGAAGACATTTTCCTCATAGCAGTTGATTTTGAAAAAGCATTTGATTCTGTTTCACATAAATTTCTCTTCAAAGTACTAGAATTATTTGGGTTTGGGCAGTCCTTTCGTTCATGGGTTAAAACTATGTATAACGGAATTAGTAGCTGTGTTATGAATGGAGGTTTCTCTACTGGTTATTTTGATATTAAGAGAGGAGTAAGGCAGGGTGACCCACTTTCACCGTATCTGTTTTTGTTAGTGATTGAAATTTTGGCGCATGCTCTGAGAAACGATGGTGTTATTAAAGGAGTTGAATTTGGTAATTTTGAAGTTCGACAAATTTTGTATGCCGATGATATGACTTTGTTCGTTAAAAATGAAACATCGATTACAAGAATACAGGATATATTCCGGGCTTTCTATGAGTTAAGTGGTTTAAAGTTCAACATAGAAAAAACTAATGTGATGAGGATAGGAAAAAACAGAGGGGATTCGGGTACATTACCTATGGGCAATATAGTAACTAGAATGAAAATTTTAGGAGAATATTATTCACTGGATATAAAAATGAGGGAAGAGTTAAATTACAAAGAGATTCTGAGTAGAATTTAAAGACTTTTGGGATGGTGGAAACAGAGAGATTTGACAGTGATGGGGAAAGTACATCTGCTTAAAACATATGCTTTGTCAAAATTGAATTATGTTTCCTCATCATTAGTTGTTCCAAAGTGGGTAGTAGCAGAGATTTAAAAAATCAGTTTTGATTTCATATGGAATGGGAAAGACCGAATTAAAAGAGTCATCTGCTACCAGGATTACGGGGATGGTGGCTTAAGAATGATAGATTTTGAATTATTTGTGAAAACTCAAAGAGTAATGTGGTTAAAACGGCTACTTTATGGGGAAAGGAATATGGGGTGGAAGCTTTACTTTGACTATAGCTTTAGAAAAGTGGGTGGAAGGTTTATATCCCTGTGTAATTACGATGTTAAATTACTGACTTTTAAAGTACCATTGTTTTATTTAGAAATTTTAAAGGCCTGGCAAGATATGGAGAAAAGCAGGAGTTTTCTTGTAGGAAAGTTAATCCAATCATTTTTAATAATAAAGATTACCTTTCCAAAGGTAAAATGATTTTTGATGAAGACTTATTTAAAAAAGAAATTTATCTAGTGGATCATATTTATAGAAAGAACAGATGAAAACAATTGATTATTTCCGTAAATTAGGTTTGAGTAGTGAAAATATTATAGAAATTTGGAAGATAAGTGATGCAGTTTTGAAAAGCGGAAAATATGAAGGGAACTTATCCGATTTCTACTCCGTTGATATACGCAATTATAATATTTCATTGAAGATTTTTGAAAATATCGTTCTATTGAAAGATGTACCTTCCAGAAAGGTTTACGAAATTTTTGTAACAGATTTACAACATTTATATACTTTACGAGTAAAAGATGGCCACAATGACTTTGAATTCTCTAAAAAAGAAATAGCAGAAATTTTCATAAGACCTAGAACTGCAACAATTTTACCAAAAGTTCGGGAATTTCAGTATAAATTACTTCATGGAGCAATATATACAAAAGAACATCTCTTTAAATTTGGTTTTGTTGAAAATAATCACTGTTCCTTCTGTAAGAAAAATTTAGAATCCTATGAACACATATTTTGGGATTGCGATGATGTGAAAGCCTTATGGCAGAGGGTGATTGAAAAATTTAGTTTAGTTAAGCTTCAAAATGCAGAGTGGAAAGATATATATGTTGGGATTACTGGAAAAGACTTTGAAATCAAAATTTGTAATACAGTAATCTTTTTAATGAAATACATTATTTTCAGGTCAAGGTCAAAGGGTGTAGTTCCTACTCAGGAGAAAATTTGTCAGAGAATAGTAGAACATCGAGAGGAAGAAAAGGCGATAGCTAAGAAAAGGAACAAGTTAGACAAGCATTTGTTAAAGTGGGAGAAGTTGTATGAAAACAGCAGGACTGAGGGCGGTATCCACGAGTGAGAGAGTGACAGAGAGAGAGAAAGTTTGTGTGTGTGTGGGTGGGCGTGTGTGTGTGTGTGTGTGTGTGTGTGTGTGTGTGTGAGTGAAGGGGAGGGGGGTAGGGGTTTGGGTGTAGGGAGGCCAGTACATTGTATATGCAGTCATATGATATAAATATTGTTTCCCATGTTCATATATAGGGGGGGGGGGGCTATTTTATGAAAAGATTTCATTGAATGCTTTCTTCATAGTTTTGACTTTTAGTTATCTATTTAAAGAAGATGTTACAAGATAATGTGCTTTATTTGTTATATACTTTCATTGAAATGTTGATTTATGATTTATGTATAATTGAGTGGAATCAAAATAAAGATCACTGAAAAAAAAAAGTATGTGCGTTTAAATGTGTGTTCATGTTTAAATTTTAGTAAATGGTACCAAATGATGCGGGATAAGATACTTTTTCAAAATATATATATTAATTTTGTATTCATAACTGAGTTTTAAACAAAATAGCTATTTTTTAAGTGTATACTTTTTTTTACTCACACGGTAGTTATATGGTACATTTGCATATGCGCATATATTATTATAATTATCGTTATGGGAAAAGTCTGACCAGCCCTTCACACGAAGATTGAAGTGTTTTTCGAGGTGTGCGCTTAAGTGAACATCAGATTTCCATATGGTTACATTTTGCACTTTTTGAAGAGGTTTGTTATTGTTTATGTTGCCCAAATACTAGCTGTTAACATTAATAGTTTCGTTTGGCACCTCTCTCCGTATTAAGTCATAAAACATATAAAACGACTTTGCAATACAGAAAGGAAAGGGTTAAAAACTTTAGAATGAAAACAATAGATCACAATGTGCCAAGGAGGAAAGAGGTCAATCTTGCGGCAATAATCCATGCTGGTGGTTCACACATGTATGAAAGTGTTAATGTCAACTGTTTTGGTTTTGAAGTGTATATAAGGAGGATGCCTTCCAGAGAATCTTCATGTGGCTATTCTTTCCATCTTTGGTAAGAACCAATCAGAACCAGTGCGCTAAATCTTAGAGCACCTTCGCATTTGTCGCTGAACATCCTGTCAGTAATCTTTGTAGTCATCCTTGTCATGGACAAAGGAGAGTTGGTAAGTTTGTTTTTCAAATAATAATGTTGGTGAAGACGGCATACGGAATCTGTTGATAATGGTGATGATGATGATGATGATGATGATGATTATGATTGTAGTGCAGGCGCGCCGGAAGCAGTTTGGGATTGGGGGGGGGCAAACATTCAAGGGGGCTCACCTTTCAAGGGCTCATGTCTTCTCACCCCTAAAAAAACACACACGCTTTCCCACCCTCTCACAACAATACAGATCCTACTGCTAAATCAAAATTTTACTCAAAAATTCTCTGACAAGCATTTTGGGGGTGTATTTTTACTCGAAAATTCTCTGACAAGCAAAAAAAAAACAAAACAAAAAAAAAAAGGTTATCAGCATTTTTGGGGTGTTGGGGTGTATTTTTACTGGAAAATTCTCTGACAAGCAAAAAAAAAAAAAACACCAGAATTATGCTAAAATTCTGCTAAATTTTGTCAAATTATGCTAAAGCGGTCAAAATTCTACCAGAAAGCAGAATTCTGCCAATTCTGGCAACCTTGCGTCTAATACAAAACCTCCAATACGTTAAAGTTTAAAGTTTGAATGCTTTATCTGTCTTCAGTGATCTCCATGAATACGAAAAATGAATACAAAGGCTTACAATTACGTAATAAAGCAATCAAGCTTTTAATATACACACGATTTTTACTCCTTTATTACTGATTTTTTTTTTTTATGGGGGGGGGGGTTTGGGGGGCGAAAATGCATTTTGCCCCCCCCCCTGCCCCCCCCCCCCACTTCCGGCGCCTTTGTTGTAGTGCATATGATAGCTGTGAGAGTTGTATTGTTGATATCGATGTGATGTTGATGATAATGTTGATAATAATTATTATGATTTGAATTTTTATTTCGATTTATTTTTCCATTTCAAAATAAGCGTACATGATACATATCGATTCAATGATTAAACATGAAACAGTTTAATAACTTTGTAAAGATCAAACTAACAATACATAAGATAAGGGTACTGAGCAGAGTACAACAAATGATTTACACCAACTGACCATTATTGACCTAACATATACAATGGGACAGATGGACATGCTCAGAGAGCAATGCTTGTATGATGCATACCCCCAAAGACTTAGTTACATAATATAATTTTGGCCAAACAAATTATGACAATTGGATAAATAGTGGAAAAATAACACACGAATTTACGGTATGCCTATAGGTTTATAGGAAAAGAAAGAGGGAGAGGGTTGTAAAATAAGAGACAGGAAAGAGAAAGGAAGAAAGGTTGGGAGCAGGAGCAAAAACTGGGTCGTTAGGGACGTGTTCACAGGAAAACATGAAAAGGGTGAATGTTCTATTTCTTTTTTAATCTATAATTATTATTTTTTTTTTTTGTATTAAACGTGATGATTGTAGTCCAGATAACAACTGTGAGGATTGTACTTTGATGATGACGATGCTAATGATGATTACCCTGATGATTTTGGTAATAAAGAAATTAATGATGACGGACGACGGACGACGACGACGATGATGACTATGGCGATGGGGCTGTGTTGTAGATGATGAAGGGGGTGGTGATGATGGTTAATTTGCTGTGGTTGGTGATTATTGCGGTGGTCTGAACCTCTTGCGTTTTTATATTGATTTAATCACTAAAGAATGCCTTAATTTGTATTTTGCTTGATTTCACTTTGATTCTAGCTACTTATCGTTCATTGAAATTGATGATAATGGTGAAGATGAAAATTTATTTTACTCCTATTGCCTTTCCCACCTTTCAGCTCCCGCAAGCGATCACGGTCAAGGGCCAATCAAGTGATGCCTTCAAGATCGCTAAAATCATCACCCTTGGTTTCTTCTTCACTACCGCGGTAACCGTTTCCGTGTTCTTTGCTGTCAGATACGGCAGCGTTGCTTCAGATGCGGTGCAGCAATGTCCAGTTCAACAGGCCGATCAGCGCAAGCTGATGGACAAAGACTTGGTGTGTATTGTACTTTTCAATTTTTATCATATATCTCAATTTCTTGGATCTCTATCTATATAGCCATAAGTTTGTGTCGGTGTGTGTATGTGTTTACTGTATCTGTTTTTAAGTTGATTTCTGTCAGTTATCTCTAAATACGATCCTTTATCTTATTCTTTTACCATAGAGGGTGTGAATATATAAACGCGTGCATCGCTTTAGGAAAATGAATACAGCCCCCATAAAAGCCACTAATTTTTGACATTCTGCATGCTAGAAGACAAATTACTCAAATGAAAATGAGAGGAGTCCACTCCGGTCCTTCCTATGTTCAGGGTGTTTAGGCTAATTCAACATTATATCGGCACACGCTGTATCGGAAATGTATTTCTCTTCAATTTATCAGCAAATTTGTATACTTGCAATTGAATCAGATTAATCTGATGGTTGAACACTAGTATTGCATATACGCTTGATTGAAATTTGTGGCGGATCGCAAGTCTGTCTCAAGCGGGATCCAGATTGCACAAACTCAATTATTAGATCACTAAGTCTCCTCACAGGTGCGGACGATTGCAAGAAGTGATTGGCCCCTACCAAAAAATAAGAAAATGAGCCAGCTATGCTAATTAATCTGTCAATTCCGGGTTGTTGTTGTTGTTGTTTTTTTTTTTTTGTTTTTTTTTTAGAATCGAGAGAGATATCTGAAAATGAAGAATGGACGAATTCTCCAAGCACGATTCACTTATGACCTGGAATCAAATTTGATCATGGTCCAGACACCGGGCAATATCAGTGGCGATTCTCCAGCTACTTTGTTGATTGATTATTATCGGGTAGGTAAACATTACTGTAAATTCATTTAAAGTGTTGTTTTCCCTTTAAAACCATGAAGGTCAGCGTTTTACTCCCCTTCGTTATCTTATCATTTCTCTCTGACATTCAAGCAGAATCATATTCGAAGGCAGCCTTTCTCATGCCCCCACATTCTCACTCTCACGCATTGCAGCCCCCTCCAAATATTCTTACATCCCCTTTCTTGCCGCGCCCTCTGAATATTCCTCTACTTTCTCCTCTTCATTATTCTCACCCTTAACTCGTAAGATATTGGGTAAAGTGTTAGCTGCAAAATGTATTAATCCGTTTAGGAAAAAGGGGAAGGTTTTTAGGCCAGGAATATTTGTCATATATTCTGACCTTTCCATTATTCTTTCTTTCTCATCATTTAAACTTGTTACGATCCAAAATCCACAAAAGATAAGAACCGAACAAAAGATATTAACTTTAGATGATAATGTAGTTTCTTTTAATATCTACAAATATTGAGACATGACAATAATACAAAAATTACAACTATTAAGCCTACATTTAGTACATGTAATTAAATTAGCAAAGACTTACAATTTCTCAGCTGGGAAACTCTTAATCCACAGAATATGAATGCAAGGTATGAGTCCAGAATGTTCTTGAAGTGTAGAGTAAGTTGGCTGCTAATCCACAATGATAATTCCAATAGTTAATCCAAATGGTGTGGTGTCCAACTGGTAAAAGAAGATTCCAGAAGATCTAGCCGAAGAATGTCCAAGATAATTCAGGAAGTTATCGATGTCGACGACGATGTCGAAGACGATGTCAAAGACGATGTCGATCACAATGTTCGACTGCGATGTCGATAATGATGTCCAAGATTAAGTCCAAGATGAGGTCCAAGACGATCTCCACAGGTTGATATCAATATGATCATTATCAGATGGTGATAACTGAGAATTTACGCAATATATGCTCCACGATGTAGTCAGGGTATAAATTCTGAAATTTCTGTGGAAGCTTCCAGCTTATATACAATCTCAACCCTTAATTAGAATTTTCTGCCTTCTACTACAACATTCATGAAGGTTTGGAACTTTCTTGTAAGTTCCACATACTTCTATTTGTAACAAACAAAAGAAGGGGATTCCAATGATCTATTTACAGACTCATTGCAATGTTACACTCTTACTGAGAAGTTCATGCAAAGGTCAGGTAAACAACATGTTCCAGCATGTAATTACATTGTTACTAGCATACAGTACATTACATCAGACATAATGCAATGATCTAAAATGTTCTTCCTCTACTGGATGTGCATTATTCAATCTGTAATTAATGATTCTTTCACTGTTACAGAGTACACTGACTTTTTACATCTGAATAATGATTTCTCTTCTAGAAATTTCTATGTTCATAAATACATAAAGAAAACTGGAAAATAATTTCCTTCCAGAAGATTCTTCAGTTATGTAACAAACTTAGTTCTCGGTTAGTTCCCCATTCCCTATAAGAGCACCGGGCACGTGTTTTAGACCAATTAACCGGCTTGTACTAAACAGTCGGGTCGCGGCGTGGCGCGGTGCGGCTCGCTGGGTAGAAGTTTTCGAACATTAAATTGTATGGTGTCTTCAAAGGGACAAATTGAAAAAGTGTCCATCTCAGTATCATTTTCCCGTTTTTAGGCTAAAAACGAAAAACAAGGGAAGAAAGAAAACAGTAGAAGGATAAAGAGGGGAAAAAGGAGAAAAAACGTGAACGAGAGAGAGAGAGGATATAAGGGTAGGAAAGACCGAAGAGAAGATGAAAGGAAACAAAGAATACAACAAAAGGAAAATTGGAGAGAATAAATAAGTGGATAAAAACAAAGAATAACATAAAGAAAGATAGAGACATGAATGATAGAAGGATAATATATGAAGAGTAACATAAGGAAAGATATAGAAGAGAAGATGATAATTTGAATAAAATAATAACATAAGGAAAAAGATGAAAAGAAAGAATGATAGGATAAAAAAGAAGAATGGCTTGAGGAAAGTAAGTAAAGATGAAAGGCAGAAAATTAATTTTTTCAAAGAATATCATGAAAGATAGAGAGAGAAATGATAGGATGAAAAAGGTATAACATAACGAAGGATAGAAAGAGAAATGATAGAGAACGATAAAGATTAACATGGGGGAGAAAATGATAAAGGTACACAAAGAATATCAAAACGAAAAGAAGGATGGAAAGATAATTCATAGAAGGATGAAAGTAAGGAATAACAAAACGAGAGATAAAGATAGAAATGATAAAAAGATATAAACATGAGGAAAGGTGGAAGAGAAGATGATAATAATAATGACCACTTATATGCGCTCATATCCCGGTTATGGCCGAACCGCCAAAGTAGCTATCAACATGCCCGCAAATCCGGGGGGGGGGGGGGGGGACAGGGGGACATATCCCCCACCTTTTTGAAGATAGGCGAATGTCCCCCCCCCCCCCCACCTTTTTTAATAACCTTTTTCTTTTTTTGGGGGGGGGGGAGTTGTCAGAAACAATTTTCAGACATTTCGGACAGGTACAAAAGTTAAATCATGTAGTGACCCCCCCCCCCCGAATTTCAAAATGGATTTGCGCCACTGGCTATGAAGCATATCAGGTACATATTTACACCTTGATGGAGAGTGGCAAATGTAGATTAGTGTCTTGCCAAAAGACATTGGTGCCGTGGTGGGATTCGAACCCTGTACCTTGTGCCCTGAACGAAATGAAGATGAAAGCAAAAAAAAAAAAAAAAGAATAATTATAAAGAGTAACATCAAGAATAAAAGGGAAGACGAGATGATAAGAAGAATCAAAGAATAACATGATGAAAAGAAAGGTGGAAAGAAAAATATTATATAAGGATAAAAAAGAAAATACCACTACTACACCCTTTTTTCTCTTTTTTTTTTTTTTTTTTTTTTTTTGCTGCTCAAAAAACAGATACCATACATAAAATTACTGGAAAATGTTCGAAAATTTCTACCCAGCGAGCCGCGCCGCGCCACGCCGCGACCCGACTGTTTAGTACAAGCCCAATTAACCTAGATGGGCTTGTACTAAACAGTCGGGTCGCGGCGTGGCGCGGCGCGGCTCGCTGGGTAGAAATTTTCGAACATTTTCCAGTAATTTTATGTATGGAATCTGTTTTTTGAGCAGCAAAAAAAAAAAAAAAAAAAAAAAAGAGAAAAAAGGGTGTAGTAGTGGTATTTTCTTTTTTATCCTTATGTAATATTTTTCTTTCCACCTTTCTTTTCATCATGTTATTCTTTGATTCTTCTTATCATCTCGTCTTCCCTTTTATTCTTGATGTTACTCTTTATAATTATTCTTTTTTTTTTTTTTGCTTTCATCTTCATTTCGTTCAGAGCACAAGGTACAGGGTTCGAATCCCACCACGGCACCAATGTCTTTTGGCAAGACACTAATCTACATTTGCCACTCTCCATCAAGGTGTAAATATGTACCTGATATGCTTCATAGCCAGTGGCGCAAATCCATTTTGAAATTCGGGGGGGGGGTCACTACATGATTTAACTTTTGTACCTGTCCGAAATGTCTGAAAATTGTTTCTGACAACTCCCCCCCCCCCCCCCCAAAAAAAGAAAAAGGTTATTAAAAAAGGTGGGGGGGGACATTCGCCTATCTTCAAAAAGGTGGGGACATGTCCCCCTGTCCCCCCCCCCCCCCCCCCCCCGGATTTGCGGGCATGTTGATAGCTACTTTGGCGGTTCGGCCATAACCGGGATATGAGCGCATATAAGTGGTCATTATTATTATCATCTTCTCTTCCACCTTTCCTCATGTTTATATCTTTTTATCATTTCTATCTTTATCTCTCGTTTTGTTATTCCTTACTTTCATCCTTCTATGAATTATCTTTCCATCCTTCTTTTCGTTTTGATATTCTTTGTGTACCTTTATCATTTTCTCCCCCATGTTAATCTTTATCGTTCTCTATCATTTCTCTTTCTATCCTTCGTTATGTTATACCTTTTTCATCCTATCATTTCTCTCTCTATCTTTCATGATATTCTTTGAAAAAATTAATTTTCTGCCTTTCATCTTTACTTACTTTCCTCAAGCCATTCTTCTTTTTTATCCTATCATTCTTTCTTTTCATCTTTTTCCTTATGTTATTATTTTATTCAAATTATCATCTTCTCTTCTATATCTTTCCTTATGTTACTCTTCATATATTATCCTTCTATCATTCATGTCTCTATCTTTCTTTATGTTATTCTTTGTTTTTATCCACTTATTTATTCTCTCCAATTTTCCTTTTGTTGTATTCTTTGTTTCCTTTCATCTTCTCTTCGGTCTTTCCTACCCTTATATCCTCTCTCTCTCTCGTTCACGTTTTTTCTCCTTTTTCCCCTCTTTATCCTTCTACTGTTTTCTTTCTTCCCTTGTTTTTCGTTTTTAGCCTAAAAACGGGAAAATGATACTGAGATGGACACTTTTTCAATTTGTCCCTTTGAAGACACCATACAATTTAATGTTCGAAAACTTCTACCCAGCGAGCCGCACCGCGCCACGCCGCGACCCGACTGTTTAGTACAAGCCTGCAAGATGTAAGCATATTGACCAGACCAAAAGACACTGTTAAGGAGTACTTTGGGAAAGACAAAAATATCCGTGTCTGGAAACACTTGCTTTTCTTCAAAACACTTTTAACATCATGTAATACATAATGCTTAAGATACTAAATACATCAACACAGATTCCCTATAAAAGTGATATTGACCTCATATTAACTGGACCCAACCACAACTTAGTCACGTGCACTATTTAGTCAAATAACCGTCTCAAATTAAATAGCAATACATTGTCCACTCTCGTCCAGTCCTTCATCCTAATATTAGAGCGCCTTGAGCATCTTGCGTGGTGGATATGAGCGCTACATAAACATGATAAATATCCAATATTATTATCATTATTATTTCCCACATTCATGCCCTTCATTATTCGTGGTGATTTAAGCATATATTCGTTGTAAACAGAAACTATCTATGGTATCTGTTAAATTCTGTGGTAATTTCGAATTTTAGCCCGGCACTAGCATCTTTTGGCAAGACATTAATCCACGTTTGCCACTCTCCTCCCATGCAGGTATGGGTACCTAGCAGGATTTATTCCTTGAAATGCACAAACTCTGGGGGCGCATAGGGACGTTGTATCATAAAGTGATATGCGCATACAAGAAAGTTTTATTATTATTGTTACTATCATTATTTCAATCTTAATTTTCACTTGGGTCATTTTAGATATTATGTTTTCAATTTTATGGGTTTTTTTAATTTTAATTTTTCTTTTCCTTTCTTTGTTCTTGTGGGGGGGGGGGGGTCATTTTGATTTTGTTATCTCGTCGTCCTTTTCGATAGTAACATCAACGAAAGTAAGTATGTACAAATGTTCGTGTCGTGCTGGATCATGGTCATATAGACTTTGTTCGTGTTACACTGCCCTTTTTCATCTTATTCTTCTTATTCTTCTTTTTCTTCTCCTTCTTCTTCTTCTTTTCTCCTCCCTTTTCTTCTTCTTTTTTCGCCTCCTTCTCTTTTTCTCTTTTTCTTTTTTTTCTTCTTCGCCTTCTTCTTTTCTTTACTCCACTTTCGGAGCATTGCTCTCCTTGTACCTTAGGGGAATCTGATACTTCTATTCCGTTTGCCACTTTATCGCATATATAAATCAAACTTACTTATAATGTTACTCTATACGGGAACCTAATCATTTCATACAAGATATGCTTTTTGTTTAACCTCCCCACATTTTGCTTTTTTTTTTTTTTTTTTTTTTTTTGCCTGTCGTACCTATATCTCCCAAAACTTTCTATTTATACATCATACTTGATTTGAGTTCTTTATCCGTATGCTTTGTAACCGACACTTATGCTTGTAAAATCTACTTTTTTAAATGTAAAAATGGAACAAATAAACTTCAAACTTCAAACGAGCAAACACTTTCTTTGTTTACTTCAGGCTCTTGTGTTTGCCCGCGTCCAGGATGAGGATTTCTGTCTGGTATATTCCTTGCCAGACGAATTTGGGAAGCTTTTGAGTGAGGAGCTGTCTGCAACAGATAGAGACGTAAGTGGCTCAAAAAAATGATTTTGTCATCGGTAATTTCATACGAAATCACTTCTTTTCTTCTTTTTTTTTTGCCATTTTTTCTTCTTCTCGGGTCAAAATCTAATCTAAATCTGAAGCTCTTTCTATTTACAACTAACTTATTTTCCTTAACGATTCTATGCGACTTATGGCAGCATGGCCAATGTCTGTTTTTCCTTCCTGATCGGCGAAATATGCATATTAATGAAATACAAATCGAAAAACTTTTTCCGTTTGTTTTACTTTGATGTACATGTATTTAGACTCATTTTTGTGAATAATTCTGTAACGGAATATAACTGTACAGTAAACAATGAAATTGAGTTGATTTTGTGACACAACCTGTACATAATGATAATACATCCACATTTCTTTTGATATGGCTCTTGTATTGTTCTTAGGTCATCGATGTTGCTTGCGAGGTCCTATACAATGAAAACTACGTTGTCACTGGCGAGATACCTGTTGGGTTTGTGAAGAGCACCAGCGGACCCATGGTCCATGGCATGTGTGCTGGACGGACCACCTACTGGCTTGATCTGGTCGAGAAGGACCGCTCTAATGAAAGAAAGAAAAGAGGTGGTTGCCCCCCTGTTTGCTATCCTCCTGATCCCGGTCCTATAGGTTGTCCCCCTGTTTGCTCTCCTCCTGATCCCGGTCGTCCTCGCCCTCCAATTTGGGTTAAGTAAATACCAAAAAAAAAAAAAAATGCTCTGAATTCTTTGCTTTAAAATAAAGTTAACTTGCAAAACTTTATAGATATGCTGGAATTCAGCCGCAAAGCCATACTTCTTTTCTTTACTAAAATATGATACTCAGTACTGGTGAAAAATTATTAGAACACCTCCCAAAATGAACAAATTTAATGTTTATCAATATATAGTTGTTTATTACCACAATATCTGGTTGATAAATTAAGAAATTGGGTATTGCCAGACTATATGAAAGCACTAGGCTGTCACGATATCCAGTATAAGCAAGATTTCAGTCCAATTTTTTGCAATACACCCTACCTTACCAAATATAGCCATAAGAGCTTGAAATTTCTCGAGTATTGTGTTTATGTCTTTCCATTCTTTTTTTCAAACCTGAAAAGCTTTTTTAGCATTTCTGAAATTCATTATAAATTGATTCTCTGTGAGGTACTTTGTTGGTATTTGTTTTGATTCGGTCGTCCCAAGTTTTGTGGTTTAGCTATAGAAATTTTACTAAATATAAACAATGTCCCTGGTCTTTCACATGATTTGGTTATACCCTAGTGGCGGATCTACGGGGGGGGGGTTTAGGGGGTTTAAACCCCCCCCCCCCCCCTTGGGCTGCCAAGTAAACATTTATTTGGGCAAAAAAGAGAAAAAATAGAGCATGCAAGTATGCTTAAAATCGCAAGCTAGCAACCCTAAAAATGAAAAATCTCCCTACTGTGGGAGGGGGATACCCCCCTCCCACACCCTCCCCCCTCGCTCGCTTCGCTCGCTTCCAAGTAAACATTTATTTGGGCAAAAAAGAGAAAAAATAGAGCAAGCAAGTATGCTTAAAATCGCAAGCTATCAACCCTAAAAATGAAAAATCTCCCTACTGTGGGAGGGGGATACCCCCCTCCCACACCCTCCCCCCTCGCTCGCTTCTCGCTCGCTTCTCGCTCCCTCCTTGGAAAAAAGCTAGATCCGCCCCTGTACCCTATTACGCGATTCAGCAACCCGAAAATGTGGATATTTCAAACTAAATACTGATAACCCAATCAAAATAAAATTTGGTATTTTTAGCAGGTGTTCTAATAATTGTGACCAGTACTGTACATCCAAAACCTGTGTCGAAATTAATACGGAGGTGGACAGAGATTAAGCTTACAGGGGGTGAGGGTACAAAACATTATTCTAAACATCACAGAGGAATAAAAAGCCGGGTATATATACTATATCTACATGTGTGTGTGTGTGTGTGTGTGTGTGAGAGAGAGAGAGAGAGAGAGAGAGAGAGATAGATAGAGGGGGTGAAAGGAGAGATATCTGTACCCCATGTGCACTTGAAAAAATGTCCTTTTTATTTTTTTTATATCATTTAGCTTACTTAGGACTGATATTTTCATTTATATCACTACGAAGATAAGTAAAGTATATATGTTATCACTTTTAGGAAAACTCCCATATACCTGCTTTTTACTGCTGTACTGCTGTGATTTTTACAACTTTCATTGTAATGAGCTATAGTTTCTTATTAACATATTTAGCACTCTAATGAAATAGAAATTAGGAAATATATATTCTAGAAATAATTATGTTCCCCACACAGTGATCTAAAACTTGTGTCTGGAATCTTGCGTTGTGTCTGTAACCGGGGTACATACATGTACTTCTCATGTAACACATTCTCAATGCTTTCAACAAATAAAGTTGGCCTTTTACGGTTACTAATGATGTTTCCTTTTTATTTTCTTCATGTACATGTACTTCCAGTTACCAAAATATTGCGTGGCCTGTAACTTTCAACCTTGAGAGTCAATACAGGAGGGAAGGATGGTATGTCCCTCTGGATCCGAAGCCCCCAAACAGGCTTTCCCTGTAGGGAGTATCCACTGGAGGCGGAGTAGCCCCCCCCCCCCCCCCCCCCGCCCTCTCACTCTTGGTGGTCTTCTTTTTTTTTTAAGATGATAAAAAGAAATAGGGAAACAGACTAAGAAAATAAAAGGGATTTGAGTAAAACAATATGATTTTAAAAGAAGAAAAAGGAAGGAAGAAAGATCAGAGAAAATCAGTACAGTGGGGGGGGGGGTGAGAGAGAGAAGGGGGAGGGGGAGGAGGGGAGAAAGAGATAGCGTGAGAGAGAGAGAGAGAGAGAGAGAGAGAGAGAGTGGAGAGAAGGGGATGGTACTACCCGCAGACGACCTCGCTTTAGCTAGGATTTTAAGAGTGGAACGCGATGTTTGTGTCTGGTTGTACCAGGAGTGGGACTACAGCCCATAAAGACCGGTAATGTCGGTCTGGAGGGTCTTCTGAAAAGTTATCAGAAGGGGCCACGAGATGTTCAACCCATGAGACCGATATTGGCCTTTTGACAACTTTTCTGAGGGTTCACTAGAGCGACATTACTGGTATAAAAGACTATCAAACTCGTGGGCTGTGACTGGGATGTCCGGGGTGGCTTTGTGGGAGAGGGTGTGTTGGTACGTGTGTGGTGGATGTGCCTGATGAGTACGTGAATTTGTGTAGCCATTTCCCCCTGTTCTTCCTCCTTTTTTTAAAGGCATTGATTAGTTGTCCGTAAATTAGAGGGTTCTCTAAGTTCGCCCCTAACGTAACAAAGGGGGAAAAGGAAAAAAAAAGGTCGAAAAGGGAGACGAGTTAAGGGGAAAATTTAAGAGAGAGAGAGAGAGAAAAGGAGAGAGAAAGAGAGCTGCGGTGAAATGGGGTATAAGGTTGAGTCCGAAGCCGATTATCGATAGTTGGCAGAATTCTGCTTTCTGGCAGAATTTTGACCGCTTTAGCATAATTTGACAAAATTTAGTAGAATTTTATCATAATTCTGGTGTTTTTGTTGTTTTTTTTTTGCTTGTCAGAGAATTTTCCAGTAAAAATACACCCCAAAAATGCTGATAACCATTTTTTTTTTTTTTTTTTTTTTTTTTTTTGCTTGTCAGAGAATTTTCGAGTAAAAATACACCCCAAAAATGCTTGTCAGAGAATTTTTGAGTAAAATTTTGATTTAGCAGTAGGATCTGTATTGTTGTGAGAGGGTGGGAAAGTGTGTGTGTTTTTTTAGGGGTGAGAAGACATGAGCCCTTGAAAGGTGAGCCCCCTTGAATGTTTGCCCCCCCCCCCCCCCCCAATCCCAAACTGCTTCCGGCGCGCCTGCAGGTGATATAGTTATAAGAAGAATCCAGGGTTTCGCAAAAGGGAAGCACAATGCCGAAAAATATATCTGGCAAGCAAAATAAAAACGAGAAAGATCATTACATTTTCCAGGTGACTTTTGTGTCGAAAATAAGAAAAAAGGGTACATTTTGAGGAAAGTTGGCTTAAAATTATGCTTATATGGTTTTATTCAATTCAAGTCAGTATTATTTTATCAATCAAAATTCAAAGTAAGAGTTAAATCAAGCCTCCACAAAGTTACCGAATCCTTTAAAACTGCGTCGTAGCGTAGGGAATGCAACAACGTAAACATGTCTTGTAAAGACCCTCACCGATAATTATAACGAACAAATGTACCAATAACGATAACGATAAAAGTGGTCAGACCTCACTGATTTTCGCATAAATTGTTGAAGTTTGACCTACTATGCAACGATTTCCCAATCTATTTTTCACATATTAAACAGAAAGTGGAAAAACACAACCAACAACTATATCGTTGCGAAAATCGGTGAGGTCTTACGACTTTTATCGCTATCGCTGTAAATATTATTATGCCCATTCTTCTCCTTTTATTTCTTAGTTTAAATCCCAAGATATCTTTTTATCTATTCAAATATCATACTGCTGTAATTGATTTTCGATATTTTCAAGATTTGTTTCCTGATATCAGCCATATTTTCTTCTAATAGCCAAAGTCGTTCCTATATAGTTATAGGCTTTGTAATATGTTCCATTTATGGAAAGTAAAAACTTCATTTTCAAAGGAATCTGTTAATGATATTTTACCAATTATGGAACATTTAACCAAAAGTTATACGTTCCTACAAAAATAGTTCAATTTAAAAAAAATAAGAAGTGGCCTTGTATTAGCAGTGCCAATAAATTTACCTTTCAAACCTTTTTTTATCTCCCCCCCCCCCTCATTTTGCACACCTTCAAACACGTTTTCTCAATCGTTTATCTTTAATTTTGTAATGTATTTGTTATTATATTCCATATACTAAGAATCTTTCCGTTAGAGTGGTCAAAAGGTAATCACGTGATAAAACGTAGTTTTCCCTATCAATCACCCGAGAAATAAAGTTCGTGACCTTGACGGAGATAGTACTTATGTGTTTCGCTGATCTTTTCAGTCCATATAGAGTCACAATGCGTTATTAATATTTTGTGTACGCGCGAAATGAAAGTGCATGACCTTCAGGAATAGTCGGAATGAAATTACGAATAGCTCCAAGCGTACTAAAACAGCTTAAATAAGCGCGCATTGCCCATTCGCGCACTTAAATAAAACACGTACCCCGGATGGAGTTTATGTGATTTATTCTGTGTTCTTTATACAGGGTAGTCTCTTCAGTACATAAAAACTGCTTTGCAAGAGAGCTCTGTATTACATAAAACAATTAAAGTACAATGTAGAACAATTTCAGAACAATAAGATAACAGAACAATACAAAATAAGAATATGTTAGAAATATTAACAAGTATAAAATTGGATCACGTCTTAAATACACAACTCAAATATACATTTATTAAAACCAATAAAATACCACAAAGGATCAATGGTTAGTGATCCGTTTCCATTTACAGATCCCTTCTTCACTCCCCCCCCCCCCCCCCCCCCCCACCCCAACATCATACTCATTACAGCAATATATATGAAAAGGGTGTCGGCAAGGTTAAAAGTTAAAGCTTAGACATTTACATTGTTTCTTGAAAGACTCAAATGATACACAAGTTTGGACATGGATAGGTAGTCTATTAAAAATCATTGTTCCTTGGTAGGATAATGTTGACCTCATATATTCTGTATGTGGTGTTAGTACAAAAAGAGGGCTGTTTGCAGCATATCTAGTAGAATAACAAATTGGTTTACGGGAAATAAGTTTCATTAAATAATTAGGTACACGGTTATTGATTAATTTAAATATCATTACAAACTTAATCCGTTGTTGCACAGATTGCCAATTAAGTGAACGTAACAAAAATGTGGTTGGTGTGTATCTATCAACATTTGAAATCATTCCAGCGTATCTGTTATGTAATTCGGGCCTTAATGTCTTTTTGGAGAAGTAGACAATAATTGTATTTCTCGTACCAGTTAAAGGTTTCAGATGTGAAATATAAAGCAAATAATCACCTTTTGGTTTCAGGCGATGAGACGTACTATATCACTTCCTCGGCGATCTGAATGTATACGCTAGATAGCCACATGCAGACCCATGCAGATCGCCTCGGAAGTGATAGTTGTATTATCACCTTCACCAACGGTAATTATTTGCTTACCATTTGTTATGTTTGATTAATGCTCCATTACATGAATAACATAATTCAAGGGAGCTTTGCTATGCAAAGAAACTACAGGCTTTGCTGTAGTTCTCTAATTTCATTTTAAGTCCTGAAAACTTTCGCCATATATATATATATATATATATATATATATATATATATATATATATATATATATATATATACTAGCTGAAGCAGCCCGTGGACATATCATCCACGGGCGCTAGCTGCATGTGTTTATGATTAATCACAGTACCGTATATTTGTCACAATAATCAAGTGAATAAAGAAAAAAGTCGGGTAATGTGTTATTTTTTACCAAGAAGTATTTACAACATGTGAGTATGTGTTATTCATCCAAATCTTGCATGAGTTCTGAAAAAAATACACTTTCATCTTGATGAAGACTAAATGACGATTGTTTTACTTTATGAATGACTGAATAATGATATTTATTTATGTTACGTCGGCCCGGTGGCCTGTGGATGACACACGATCTCATTTACACCTGGGCGGGATTCTCGCACACAGAGCATGGATATAATTATGTTCGAATAGTATATCCATGAACAGAGCTAGAGTGAGCGATTTGATCTTGCCATGTTTCTGTGGTTTAATACTCAGAGAAATTAAGGCCATAAAAACATAACATGCATAATTAGCGGTACGTCCCCTGTAAAGGGTGCAAAAATTAGGGAAAAAATTTTTTATTGTCATTTTCTTTTCAGGGGGATTATGGCCCCCCTTATAAGTCTTGGGAGGACCGACGGATTGACATTTCCCTACCGTACCCCCTCCCCCACCCCATCGGCCTCCCGTCACCCCCAGCGCGAGGGTTAGTATCCTATACGTATTCATATCATAGTGGAAATATTTTCGAAGGAAATTTTGTTGGGGGTGGGGGGGGGGGGCTCCTTCTTTACACCGTGGCAACCGATATTCCTAAGTGAAATAAAGAGTCCTAAAATATGAAGTGGTCGAAATCCCCCCCCCCTTTTTTTTTTTACATCTAACAGTTACATGTTCCTCCCGGCTTCACCCTGTCTCATTGAACATCAACCCCTACCAAAAAAAAAAAAAACAAAACAAAACAATTGTATCACAGAAAGAATTAAGTTCAACTAAGAAACAGCCCCCCAAAAAACAATTGTATCACAGAAAGAATTAAGTTCAACTAAGAAACAGCCCCCAAAAACAAAACAAAAAACAAACAAACAAACACACCAACAAACAAACAAACAAAAAAAAAACTTTGAAAGTTCAATTTATAAAGTAATGAAATGCTTACAAAAATCAAACTTCCAAAGGAGCCGAATTTTCACAAATAAAAGGCAGAAAAGGTTACGGG
This sequence comes from Heliocidaris tuberculata, assembly GCA_025618425.1. Taxonomy (NCBI): domain Eukaryota; kingdom Metazoa; phylum Echinodermata; class Echinoidea; order Camarodonta; family Echinometridae; genus Heliocidaris; species Heliocidaris tuberculata. The sequence goes on along the minus strand of CM046837.1, from coordinate 35,550,296 downwards.
CACCTGAATCGATCCGACTCGATCGCGACAACCGCCCCCCCCCCCCCCCGATGTTTCATTGAGGCCTGTACATCATCTACGTCATCTACATCATCCGCGATAATACATCTAACAGTTACATGTTCCCACAAAAAAACAAAAACAAAAAAAAATTGTTTCACAGAAAGAATTAAGTTCAACTAAGAAACAGCCCCCCCCAAAAAAAAAAAAACAACAACTAACAAACAAAAAAACCCGTTGAAAGTTCAATTTATAAAGTAATGGAATGCTTACATAAATCAAGCTTCCAAAGGAGCCGAATTTTCACAAATAAAAGGCAGAAAAGTTTACGGGCACCAGAATCGATCCGAATCGATCGCGACGACCGCCTCCCCCCCCCCCCCCCCCGCCCCCACGGATGTCTCATTGAGACCTGTACATCATCTACGTAAATCACTTGCTGAATTAAAAAGCAGATTTTGATACTCTAAACAGGGAAACCCGTCTATCTCTGATTTTTATATACCATTATTAACGGCGATTTTATATCTTGCTTAAGGTATTTTACATCCTATTTGAGTATTACATCATCATCATAGACCTCTTTTTAGCCAAAAAGGAACTGTAAAAGAAATTTAACCTACTTTGGAACACACTACCGAACTATATCCCCCCCCCCCCTTCCGCGGATCTATCATCTCTGAATTTGCTACCCTTTTTCTTGATTTTTGGCTTTGTTGATACCCTAAACGCGTAATCCGGGTTATGCGCTTATTGTTGAAAAGGTATCCTTTTTATCCGTTTTCATGTACGTGTACCGGCTTCAATGAGATATGTCACCACCCCCCCCCCCCCCCTCCCCCCCCCCCCCCCCCCCCCCCCCTCCCCCCCCCCTCCCCCCCCTCCCCCCCCCCCCTCCCCCCCCCCCCCCCCCCCCTCCCCCCCCCCCCCCCCCCCCCCCCCCCCCCTCCCCCCCCCCCCCGCGTGAAACCATACAGTTACACACGCACTAAACTGTTATGTAACCATGAAGCTACAAATATAGTATATGGTCATGGAGCAGTATATGTACATGTGCGAACAAATAACACGTGTGTTGTATACACTGAAGCCAATACACATGCGGATATGGCCTTGGAGAATTAATACGTCACGTTGTTCTTTGGCAATACACCAATGAAGTTTCTCCCCTTCAAAGGTAATCGGTATGGGTTGGGGGCATAACAGAAGGTACTTTTCCGTGCTACGACAGTGAGCTGTTCCATCGACAGAAATATTACTCCCTCCGGAAATTCAATGTTTAAAAATGAATTTATGAAATATGGACGGCACTTCAGCACTTAAAAAGTGCCTCCCAACCAACTGGGGACTATTTCCCGCCCGTGGGTATCAATAGGTAGGGACCTAAAGAGCCAGGGGAGGCGCCTATTCGAACACAAAAAAGACCCCAAATCCTTAGCGTATTATATATAAAGATGTTTTAGGTGTTCAAACAGCCCCCGTTTGGTGTTATTTGAAGACAAAACACCCCCTTTAGAATTCCTGATAACCCCTTTTTTTTTTTTTTGCTTGTCAGAGAATTTTGGAGTAAAAACCATCCCCTTTAAAAAAATCCTGGATACGCCACTGCTCTGACATACGGTAGGATAAATTCATCGTCAAATGTTAGCTGTAGTTAAAAGAAAATGGCAAGTATACTATTTTCAATCTTGAAATAAGCAGCGCTCAGTAATTTACTGCTAGACATTTCGCTGGGAGTTCAACCAGCCAAGTCGTACTACAGCTCAGCCTAAGACTGTGTGCACTGCCGTGATGACAGATTACCAGCGTTGTAATGCAGAATGTAATCAGTTTTCAACTAAATACAGATCGAATAGGGAAAAACAGAGCCCACAAATACTGTACTCAAACATTTTTTGTTCTCAACAACGTCACTCACTGCAGGTTTCTTCCCCGGAGTTCATGCAGCAAAGGTAGCAAAGGCTGCAGTGCTGGTACCGCTAGCTCAGAGCAGAGTGCAACGACGCCGAGACAGACAAATGACAGAGTCCGGCTAAAAAGAGAAGAATTTCATCAGTTAACTATACAGAGAACAAAGGGATACACAAAGTCTGTTAATACAGTTTCTAACATTATTTAGTTCAAAATAATATAACTCAAGTCCAAAATCATCTTTAGAATGTATGAGTTCGCTCTGGAATTCCCGGTCAACTCATGTTGAGTGATGTGCATTCAGTGTATACGTTGTATCGTATGCCCGCCTAGGTCTAGTATGGTTGTATGCAATCGCGTCGCATGCATTGAGCTTGCATTTAGATTGCACCGCAGTCTGGTGGGTGCTGCTCCTATATGGTATACTTAATCACAAAGCGGACTATGATACAAATCGTACGTGCATACCACGGACCTCTATTGAACATACCCATGGCATAATTATTTTCTTACGTGAGTTCCCCCGGTGAGAGATACAGAGTCTGCACTACGTACCGTTCGCCGGACGCACGCGCAGTCGTTGTCTGATTCGGTCGACGGCGAGGCAAAGCACGCGGGCCAATGGGGTTTGGTCGTTCAGGAGATCGCTCACCTGCTGCCAACGCGACGTCGTCGTGCAACGCGAAGGGGGCGACAACCATGCGGACGGCCAGGCCGACCGGTCAGGACGGAAGGCGGCTCGCGGCGGGCAGCGGGAAAAAATTCTATAGAGTCCAACGGACCCCCTCCTGCAGCGCGTGCAAAGTCAATCGGGGCGGGCGCGGGACCTCCCGCGTCGCCTTAGCGTATTAATTATTATAGATATATAAATATAAAAAGAAGTACAATGTATCAGGACTACTCGCATGGAGGGTTAAGAATTATGAATTTTAAATTGTTTGTAAAGGCACAGCGTTTGATGTGGCTGAAACATTTATTGTATGAAGAAAGGGATGCTGGATGGAAATTGTATTTTGACTTATGTTTTGAACAGATGGTGGGAGATTTCTGTTCTCATGCGACTTTGACACTTCTAAATCAACATTAAAAATACCACAATTTTATTCAGAAATGCTGAAGGCTTGGCAAGATATGAGGAAATATAGATACTCTGAAGGGGAGGTTAATCATAATATTTGTATAAGAGGTAAAATGATCTGTGATATTGATCTATTTAATAAATGCATACGCACTGTAAATCACATTTTTGACAATGGTCATAAAAGCCTGTGGTTTATTTTCAAAATCTTGGGATTAATGCGAATCAATTGCTCCAGATAGTTGATATTGCTCATGCCATACCAACTAGTTGGAAAAATGCTACTCCTTCCGTCAAATTTATGAAAATTGATTTTGTTGACTTTAATATAAACATGAATACTTTTACTTTATGAATACGTTAAATCCCAACAAAGGCAGCATGTGCTATACACTGTACACCAATTCCAATTTCCTTTTTGCTACCAATACTGTACAATTGTACAGTATTGGTAGCAAAAAGGAAATTGGAAAAAAAAACATGTTAAATATAGTCTCATGTTGTTCTCCTTGTATCAAAAGATGTCTGTGAGAGATCATTTGGTATTCCATCCATGATTTCTGGTGAATTTCAGTGTAAATATCTGCAAGGAATGCTTGATCACTGTCATTATGCTAGGACCCTTCCACCCCGACGGCTCCCCGCACAGCAATCTTGCGGCTTCGCATAGAGACAGCGTGTGTCTCTATGAGAAGCCCCAAGATTGTTGTGCGGCGAGAGACAGCGTGTGTGCACTGTGTGTAGCTACTCATCATTGGTTTTACACGTGTGTTTACAGTATATAGCACATGCTGCCTTTGTTGGGATTTTACGTGCATAAATTAGTTTTTGCCTCTTATTTGTTTAATATCAAACTTTAGGAGGCGAAATCATCACAGTGTCTTAGTATTGCTAGTATCTTGCTATTTATCAACAAAAATTGAAGAAATCTGACGAACAGTTTTTGAGGGCTTACCAAAACTTTACATGACCTTTAAGAGTTGTAGTCAAGACCAGACCATCCGAGACCGAGACCAAGACCAAGACCAGACAGTACGATGAGGCCAAGACCAAGACAGGATTCGTTATAATAAGCTGACATTAATCAAGTACGGTATTAGTATAGGCCTACTCGTTATACATGTATTTCTCTCATAATTATTGAGTATCTTCTCCTGTGTATTGGGGTCAGTCGTAATATGATTTGAAGAAATTATAAGTTTACAATGTGGAATTTTATTGCCAAGTAATGACAAATGTAATAAATTATATATATTGAAAGTGTACTTCTTGACTGTGTTTCGATCAAAATAACATGTATGCTAGAAATTTAGTGTGAGAGTGAGAGTTCAATGTCATAACCAGTAGGCCTCCATGTACAAATCAATTACATACTGCAAAGAGGACAGAGAAACATTTCATTTCCTTTAAAAGTTGTAAAAACCCACAAAATTGAAGGTATATTCATAAACAAATCACGATGGGCGGCTAAACTGGAAGGGGGTTCAAGGGGATATACTTACCACTATATCCCACCTACTCAAAAGAGCCCCTCTTTCATGATTGCGTGACTGCGTCCTATTCCTGACTGATACCCGAGGTACACAATAAATTAATTCTCCTACACTCATGAAAAAAGCGTTGTCTTCTTTTTCGAATTTTGATGTTAGAAAAATGATTTAACCACGTTTACTGTATCTATTGAACGCTGTATTGATTACTGTAAATCGATGCACCTTAGCGTATACTTCAATGTTTCGAATCACTCATTAAATCTAATTCGACAACCGGAATCATTTCACCAACCCTGTCGCAAGACGATTGACCAACATACGAAAAGTTCTTACAAAATATGTCGTTTTGAAATTAAATAGGAATGCTGTATTTTTGTTTCTATATGACATACCCCTGCCGGAAAGAACACAGTGTCCCACAGTGTGTTCACAGGTGTGAAACACAGTGTGAAATCATCTTCACACTGTTAAATTCGAGCGTTTTAACATTAAAATTGTCAATCACATCTTCACATTGTGAGCGAGTAAATTCACACTGTGAAATCGAACATCACTATGTGAACACTCTGTGGTAAACCACACTATGGAGGTGTCCACAGTGTGGAATTTTCTTCACACTTAAAAATCCGAGCGTTTTAACATTGTGAATCACATCTTCACAGAGTCGACTATGTGAACACACTGTGAACACACTGTGGGACACTATGTTCTTTCAGGCAGGGAGTACTCTATGATAAAGATCACGAGTACGTCATGAGTATGTGACAGAATCCTGGATTCGCCACTGGAGACTCAAAATATTATCATTATTATCATCATTATTTCATTGATAACAGAACAGCGAAGGGGTGAGGGAAGAAAAAAGTAGAAAGCGAATTCTGTGCCGTGTAGCCCAGAACTGTTTTGCAGTCGCTGCATTGGCTCCCTGTTAAACATCGCATTATTTTCAAAATTTTGTTGCTCACTTTTCACTGTGTTCACGGCTCTGCTCCCCCAATACAATACCTCTTTAATTCAAAATTACACCCCCGCGAGAACTTTGCGCTCATCTACTTCCACTTCTCTTGTGATTCCTAAAGTCGCAAAATCTTGGGGGAAAGATCATTTGCCCACGCATGTCCTAGATTATGGAATAGCCTTCCTGAAGACATAAAAAAGTGTGTAACTTGTGATTCTTTTAAAAATCATGTAAAAACATTTCTGTTTAATTCTTAATTAATTTCTACATGCGCCTTGAGCACTCCACAGAGTGGATTTGGCGCTATATAAGTTACATGTATTATTATTATTATTATTAACTAAAAGGCGGAATTTCATACTGTTCCTTTCTAAATCCATGGTTTCCTTGTTGCTGTGAACGCCCCAGAAACAATTTTGGGTTAATCTAATTACAAGACACTTCTGGAACCCCAGACTGTGAATGTGGACGATGATACAAAGGGTAAATATATTTCTGTTTCTTTTTGAAAGTTGAAACCAAGTGTCTGCGATTACTGAAAAACAAAAAATTACGTCTAATGGACCGACCTTTAACATCACTATCCGAGAAAAAAAAAATCAGCTTATCGATTTCTGATATTCATTTTTTAAATGTAGAAAGGGATGCTATACTTATAGATCGAAAAAAGTGTATTGATGTGAATATTCAATATGCTCATGTCTATAATAACATTTTGTTGCAATTCACTGTCACGTAAATAATGCAAATGTATATACATATAAATGATAACGTAATAGATAATAATGATTAGATCGTATGTAACGCGTTCCATGACTATGAGGAAATACCAGTGTGCTCTACATGAAATGATACGAACGGTGTAAAATATTCTCAATCTAGGTTGAATAAGATGTCAAATGTAAAATACAAATTGGTATTTACAGGACCAAGCACATTCCATCCTCCTGGTGAAGGAGAGCATCAATCTGTAGGCCTGCATATTGTATTTCATGCATAGTATACGTTCTATACCACGCATGCAACACAGCATACACAGAGATTTTACATCCAAAAACAAATCATCTCCATTTACACAGAAATTTCTGTCTGTAAACATGTACATCTTCATGTGAATACATGTATCTTACTCAACTTGTAAGATACATGTATTCACTTGAAGATGTACTTGTGAATACATGTGTCTTACTCAACTTGTAACTTCTTGTAATAAAAAAATACAAATTCCATCCCCAAAAAAGAAAAGAAAAGAAATGGAACGAAACGTTTGATCGAAAATACTTGAAATTTAAATTCAAAATGACACTTATTTTGAACAGTTAGAAAATAAGACCAGATGGACATCTGATTTCTCCTCTAAAACTACTTTATTTGCGAAGCAATACAAAATGAAAGGAATAATGATAATATTCTTCAAAAACTGGGTAAGCATTTATGGTGAACTTGTATATGACAAACAGAAACAATAATAATTTTTGTCATCAATGGCGTCAATCCTTGGCATCAACTCATACATTTAGTAATAGATTACGTAATGGAATGGTTTTCAACACTGATTATAGCTAATAGCGGATAAGGTGAGCTCCTCTAGGAATAATTTTGCTGGCTCCTTCACTTTCCATTATGTCCCCCACTAATCAAAATGAACTGATGTGCATGCCCCTGACCTTACCCTCCCCCCTACATAACAGAAGACAATCAACCATCCAAATCAACTAAATTTTATTACTGGATGTCTTAAATTGTTACTGTCTACTTTAAGAGCTTTTTAAGGCGATATTTTGCTATTGCTCATCCAGAAAAAAAAAATCAATTCAAACTTCGGATTCTACACTTTTCTACGGGGAAGGAAAATATTATCTCACATACCACTACAATATGTCGTCTGATAGTTTGTCACACATAATATTTGTTCTGTTACGATTCTTCTTTTCCTTGAAATATTCAATCCAATGCAATTTTTTGTGGAAAATCTATGTTTTTCAACTTGCGTGATAATGAAGAAAAAAAAATCTAGAAAACTGTATGTTTTCACCACGAGTGATAATGAGCAATGATGAGTATTCTTACAGCACCCAGTCACAATGATAAATGGGATGCTTTTTTTCCGGTCTCTGCAATATTAACACTAGTGTTACAAACACTCCACTTTTAAGGAGACTACAAATTGTCATTCATTTTATGCCTTCGTGAAACCATAGTTAAAGGCCATCGTAGAACAGTGACTTCCAAATTAGTCTTATAATACAGACATTTAAGAACTGTGGGAAGAAGTCTACATGACCGACTTACAGACACTACGCAAGTTTCCAGACAGAAAAAAATAAAGATCACTATGGGGTTACATATTTCTAGAACTTCAGAATATATTTCCTAATGTCTATTTCATCCGGTTGCTCAGTGTGTTAATAAGAAAATGCAGCTCATTACAACGGACATATCATTGCAATGTAAAAATCACATCAGTAAAAAGTAGTTTAATAACCACTGTATGGCCATTTTTGTTTAAATGTTTATGCTGTAATTAAACAGTTTCATGATGGGAACAAACTTACCTTTACTGTGATATAAATGAAAGTATCACATCCTAAGTAATCTAAATGATATAAGAATATAAAATGATTTTTTTTTTTCAAGTGCAAACGCGATACAGCCCTCTCCATGCATATGGATAGAAAACAATATGGCTATGCGGCTAGATTCCAGCAACTCTCTACAGCTTTAGATTATAAATTTTATTTCAAAGCAGAGGATTAAGAAAATATTTCCATCATGTAGTGACCTAACTCATTTAGGTTCACTAATTGATGCAGACTTCATATGCATCGCAGCCATTATCGGTACACACTACGACAATGTAGCAATTTCCTCTTCTCTCTCTTATATTAGAGCGATCCTCCTCGACTCGGTCAAGCCAGTAAGTGGTCCGACCAGCACACATGACATAGACCATGGGTCCGCTGGAGCTCTCTACAGCCCCTAAATATTAGAGTAAAAATTTCCCCTTGAAGCCCAGGGACCGGATTTTGTCAGAAGGAAGAGCTATGGATATACATTCCAAAAATATAAAAACTGACAAAATTTTCCATCGGGAAGGGGGTGTCAGACCCCCTGAAACGAAAACCCCAAAGTGCCCTTTGACAACACTTTGCCCCCCCCCCCTCCCATGCTCTGTATGTAAAGAAAAAACATTTTCTTACCTTCTGACTATGATAACTCAAAAGTGTTTTATTCAGATCAATTCAAACTTTCATAACATAATTTTGAGCATAATAATCTTCTTGCGGTGCAATCTGGTGTTAATTGGTCTTTTGATTACAATAAATTATTAAATTGTGAAAAATGTATTGCTTTCTCAAAAGTAGCCAGGAAATATTGTCAGGATTATGAAAACAACCTTTCTTGTCAATGATTTAGATGGTCTAAGTAAGTGTAAGGGCTCAAAAATTATGGGTAAAATAGGGTGACTATTTCGGGACAGGCTCCTGGCCTATAAGCATTTGTGAATAATATTTTATCGAATCAAATTGTAAGGGCGCAGCCATCCGCATTAAACATGTTAAAAGGATACCTACAAGATGAACAGAGATGACGACGCATACCAGTTGTCTGACATTCATGACGCGGCGATCGCCAAAACGGTACTTTGTCGATTGCAGGTAAACAATTTTTGGACTGTGCTATAGAACATATTTCAGACTGATATGCACTGAGCAACATTAAGTCGAAATTGACTACATATACCCGGGTGTCCAAAAAAAAAAGCGGAACGGCGGATTTTCAGTACTTCGCCTTCGAAATGTATAAATATATTTTTACATCATTAGGTAAAGCATCTTCTACCGAAGAGAATGATATCAAGATCAATGAATTTGGAAAAGTAATTTTGATTCTATGTCCGTTTCTTAAAATACAGTCATTTTCAGTCATTTTCAAATTTCGCACGTTTTTTGCGACCGATGATAGTAGAAATATGTCGGGAATGGCCTTTCGTATGGCATGTACAATAATTAGCGTCGTTTCCACTTTTCCCGAGCTACAGCTCACTAAAACCCATTCCCGATAATGATCTTACACTCATCGGTCGTAAAAATCAAGCGATATTTGAAAATGACTGTGTTTTAAGAAAGTGGCATAGAATCAAAATTACTTAACCAAATTCAATGATCTTGGTATCATTTTCTTTTGTAGAAGATGCTTTACCCAATTATGTAAAAAAGTATATACTTTTTGAAGGCAAAGTACTGAAGTACTGAAAATCCGCCGTTCCGATTTTTTTTTTTGGGGGGGGGGGGGGGGGGGGAGGGGGACACCCGGTATAGACATAGATATTGACATGTGAAGAAAGAGAGAACAGCTTCTTAGTATTTCGTACAAAAAAGATAATACAATATCATTTTTGAGCCACTTACGTCTGTTTCCGTTGCAGACAGCTCCTCACTTACAAGTTTCCCAAACTCGTCTGGCAAGGAGTATGCTAAGCAGATATCCTTATCCTGCACGCGGGCAAAGACCAGAGCCTGAAGTATACAGATAATGTTAGAAGATGTTAAGTGTTTGCTATTTTTTGTTAAATGTTGTTACTTTCCAAAACGACCATAAGATAGCAATATCAAAAAGAAATCCCCCCCCCCCCAAAAAAAAAAAGAAGAAGAAAAAGAAACAACAAACAAACAAAGACAAAACAAAACAAAACAAAACAAAAACAAAAAAATCAGAGCATAACCTTTACTGTAGTGGTCTTATATGGTGTGGTTTGATCTGGCTGTAATATGCATGATATGCGAAGGTGGGGATGTTTTGTGTGGATAGGGCTCCCCTCGAAGATGATTCTGATTGTATTTCAGCGACAAAAAAAATTATGACAGTGAAGGATAGTATTAAACCCTCGCCTTCGTCAGAGGAAAAGCAACCCTTTCAATGAGTTGTCTACCTACCCGATCATAATCAATCACCAAAGTAGCTGGTGAATCTCCACTGAAGTTGCCTGGTGTCTGGACTATGACCAAATTCGATTTGTGGTCGTAGGTGAATCTTTCATGGAGAATCTGTCCATCCCTCAATTTCAGATCTCTCTCTCGCCTCTGAAACAAAAAAAAAATCAATATTGATTAGGATAGCTGGCTTTTTCTTATTTTTTGCAGAGGGCAATCATCTCGCAATTCCCGAAATCATCCGTATTTATTATGTTAGGCGACTTAGTGATCGAGTAATTGAGTTTGTGCAATCTGGATCCTGCTGGAGACAGACTTGCGATCAGTCACAAATTTCAGTCAAACGTATGTGTAATACTAGTGTTCAACCATCATATTAATCTGATTCAATTGCAAGTATACAAATTTGCTGATAGATTCAAGACAAATACATACCCGATACACTAGCATGTGTCTATAAAATATTGAATTAGCCTAAATACCCCGAATATATAGGAAGGACCGGAGTGGACTCCTCCCATTTTCATTTGAGAAATTTGTCTTGTAGCATGCAGGATGGTTAAAAACTATTGGCTTTTATGAGGACTGTATTCATTTATCAGTTACATTAAAACTTCCATAAGTTGATGCACAAGTTGATATATTCACACATCCCACTGGTAAAATATGAATGATCGTGTTTAGAGAGAATTGACACTTGACAGAAATCAACTTAAAAACACACATAAACGCAAGTACACACACCCACACAAACGTATGGCTAGATGGAGATCCAAGATATTGAGATGTCTGATCAAAAATTGAGTACAATACACACCAAGTCTTTGTCCATCAGCTTGCGGTGATCAGCCTGTTGAATTGGACATTGTGGCACCGCATCTGAAGCGACGCTGCCGTATCTTACAGCCAAGAACACGCAAACCGTTACTGCGGTTGTAAAGAAGACAGCAAGAGTGATGATTTTAACGATCTTGATCTAATCCATACTTTACATCCCATGTTTGCAGATAATCCCTACAATTGAAAATGTTGGGTACAACTGAGGGTGTAAATGGTGATATGGTATAAATGGTGATATCCATCACTTATACCTGATCATCATCACCACATACATCACTGTGAATGATTGTGTGACGACGAGGTTTCCAAGAGAATAAATCCAAATTGTGATGCTGATGCTCTACTACGATTTACGTTCATAGCACTTTGGAATTAATTATTTATTCGCCATGGACTAAAAATCCTGGACTACAACATTGTTTCAAGTATAATTTCTACAATATACGTGTGACAAAGACTGGCCGTGGTCATAGTGTAAGTCCCCTGTTTGTTCCATTGGTAGACCAAAGAGAGAGACTTGGAGTTTTTCCAATTGTTCCAGGACCACATAAGATCACAAATCAACAAAAAAACTTCAGTGTACGCAACTTTTCTAGGTCCGCTATTGACTACATGGGAGTGTCAAATGGACTAAGTCCGCAGACCGCCCTTACCTATCCCAACCAGGTGCATCCAATGCCGTAGGTTTGTGTGACTAAGACAAGAAAATCTCATTCATAATAAAAACACAAACGCAAAAAATTATACATGTATAAGAACGCAAATTACATTACACTAGACCAAAAGAATTCCACAGGTGTTGAATCACACTCCGGAGACTCGAGACCGCACAAACTAAAATAAAATGCGGCACAATACAAGATTACAAAACAACTGCCTCTCCACCCCCCTCCCCTTCCTATTCCGAATTTAATCGCGAAGGGTCAATAATCACCCCCACCCCCTGCGTCCTCGATGAGATTACCTTTTTTAAAAAAACTTTACATGAAAAGTGGGAATTTCAGATTTCATTTTCTTCAAAAAAGATTGAGGGGAAATTCCTTGTTACCAACCAGTACAACTGAGTGATCATACTTTTAAACGCTCAGTTTATTCAAGATGCATAGAATGTAATGTCGGATGTGGGTATGTAGCGAAAGGGATTTCCACTTGCTTTCATTTTGGTAGTCCGCTTAAGCTAATTGCAACAGAATTAATTGAAACAGAATTTATTTCGTTACACTACATTGCTTTTAATAAATTCCCTGTTGATTGCAAGTAAATTTTGAATATAATCCAGTCGAATCCAATCCGAATATATTTTATATAACGCCTTTCCCTGGCAGTTACAAAGCGCTGCACACATTGCTCCACTTGAGGTCACTTAAACAATAATTCATTTCACATGTAAGTTAATGTATCCTCTTTTTCTTTATATTTCTTTGGAAATGCAACAAAAAATAATGATCAAAAAGAAAAATCTGAATTAATTTTTGGAAATGGGACTACATCTGAACATTCACAGCTTTATGCGCTGCTGGAGGATTGACGCCGCCTGTGACACCGGATGTAGGAATGTAGCGATAGGGATTTTCCCTTCGCTCTCCGTTGTAGTTCCCTCAAAATAGTTCATTCACCTACTGCTAATTTGAAAAAGAATCTATTTCGTTACACTACATTGCTTTTAATAAATTCCCTGTTGATTGCACGTAAACTTTGGATATAATCCAATCGAATCCAATCCGAATATATTTTATATAACGCCTTTCCCTGGCAGTTACAAAGCGCTGCACACATTGCTACACTTGAGGTCACTTAAACAATAATTCATTTCACATGTAAGTTAATGTATCCTCTTTTTCTTTATATCTCTTTGGAAATGCAACAAAAAATTATGATCAAAAAGAAAATCTGAATTAATTTTTGGAAATGAGACTACATCTAGGGACCGTTTCATGAAAGATGTCAGCTCTGACAAGTTGTCAGACTCTGACAAGTTCAGTAATATCCTTGGTTCTGATTGGCTGAGAAGCACTGGCCACTGACTGTTACTATGGTAACTGTCAGAATCTGACAACTTGTCAGAGCTGACATCTTTCATGAAACGGTCCCCTGAACATGCACGGCTCTATGGGCTGCTGGAGGATTGACGCCGCCTGTGACACCGGATGTAGGAATGTTGCGATAGGGATTTTCCCTTCGCTCTCCGTTGTAGTTCCCTCAAAATAGTTCATTCACCCACTGCTAATAATTTGAAACAGAATTCATTTTGGTACAGTGCATTCTTTAAAGGCCAAGTCCACACTAATATCAAGCTGATTTAAATAAACAGAGTAGAATTAAACAAGCATAACAATGACAATTTCACTGAAATCGGATGTAAAAGAAGAGAGTTACTGCATTTTGAAGTTTTGCATTATTTCTTGAAACAGTGATATGCATAACATGGGCGGTATGCAAATGAGTGAACCGATAATGTCACACATTTACTTTTCCTTTATTATATGAAATGTCATATATTTCAATTTTTGCTTCAATAATGTAAAACATGGTTTGACTCCTAATGGAACATGTAAAATCATCATTATAACTTATTTTGATCAGTTGATACAAGGGAGAGATTCTTTATTATCACATCCATAAAAATTGAAATATTTGAAATTTCATATAAAGATACATTGTCAATGAAAAGACAAGGAGGGGACAGAAAAACAGATAAGCAAATAATTACCGTTGGTGAAGGTGATGGGACAAGCTATCACCTCCGAGACGATCTGGATGTAGCTATCTTTCCGAAGCGAAGCTGAGGAAAGATAGCGTTATACATTCAGATCGCTGAGAAAGTGACAGTACATGTACGTCTCATCGCCTGAAATCAAAAGGTGATTATTTGCTTTATATTCTACATTTGAAACATTTAACTGGTATGAGAAAGACAATTATTGTCTATTTCTCCAAAAAAAAAAAAATTCACAGTAGAAGTTAAAACCACCATAAACCGTACCCCTACCCCCCTACCTGGGTGCACACAATTGTTTTATCGTTTTTAAGCGCGTAATTGGGCAATGCGCGCTTATTAATTTTAGTACACCTATGGAGCTATTCGTAAAGGTCACGCACTTTTCATTTTGACTATTCGTAGAGGTCACGCACTTTTCAATTTGACTATTCGTAAAGGTCACGCACTTTTCATTTCTCGGTACCCCAAATATTGATAACCCATTGTGACTCTGTAATGGACTGAAGAGATCAGCGAAACACATAAGCACTATTCTGTCCAGGTCACGAACTTTTCTTCTCTGGTCGATTGATTGGGAGAACTACATTTTATCACGTGATTACCTTTTGACAATCTAACAGCAAGATTCTTAGTATGTGGAATATAAATCAGAATAACATAAAAAGTCTACAAAACAAAATAATGTAACTTGATACACATTCAAATATTTCAAGATCATTTATTTTTTTACATCTATACCGTTGTGAAGAGTCATGTTTGTGATCAGTTTCCATCCCTGATTCCCTTCTCACGACCCTCAGTATCTAAAAGTAAAATTTAAACATTCGCACTGATTCTTCAAAGATGGAACTGATAGAAAAGTTTAGAATTAGACAGGAAAACTAATCTGCTATTGAAAATTTTACACTGTCTGGTTTAAACAAATAGCTGAATAAATCATGCGGTTTAAGCAGGATTTGATACACTTTCAAAAATGCGATTTTGTCCTCTTCCAAGAGTCCTCGATGTCATTAATAATTACCCATAGTTTATATTAGCTTTCTTCTCTTGATCTATCTTGCTTTTGCGGGTTGTTTTTTTTTTCTCTCCCCCCCCCCCCCTCTTAAATTCAATTCCATGTATCCAATCAAAGGGTATTTTCAAAATTCTAACGCTTACATTTAAATGTAAACATGGCACTCGTGCAAGATCTCATTCATACATACCATCCTACTAGGAATCTTCGTTCCGCGGCTAAAGATCTCTTAGTTTCAAGTAAATATTCCACAGAAGGATTAAGGTCAAAGATCTTCCCAGCACGCCGGACCAGAACTCTGGAATAAACTTCCAAATTACATGAAAGAAGCACCCACATTTGGAACAATTTAAGGTCATCTTAAAAACAGATTTTTTTTCAACTTAAATTATGCTTCTGGTAAACCATATTTCCTTTCTCTCTCTCTCTCTCTCTCTCTCTCTCTCTTTCTTTCTTTCTTTCTTTCTTCTTTTCCTTAAAGAGAGTAGAAACATAATGATTTGCAATATGCGCTAAACAAGAACTGCATATCATTATTATTATTATTAATAAAGGTATTTCATATCTCACCCCTTTAACACTTACAAAGCACTGCATCATACATTGATCCCCTAATTTTGCCACTTCAATTTTTAAAAAATCTACTTATAAGTCGAAATAACCTGATGACTAGTGTTTAACTGTGTAGCTAATGCCTTTAGCTACCAAAGTCACTATTAATTTTTTATACATGACATTCACTGCTGTTCAAGAAATGGATGTGTATTGATTATAAATCATTCTTTTGTAAAAAGTGGTGTAAATCTCTTTCTCTCTTTCCTCCCGATAAATGACATCAAATCAGTACGTCGTGTTTGGAAGAAGGCGTATCAATATTTTCCGAAACAAGAGTGAAACCTAAAGGTTGCGTGTAATTAACCTATTAATCATAATTAGCTTATAGTTGATTACAGAGGATTGTTATAAGAAATTAATGAATACCCAGTAAAAGTAGCAATTTAAGTCATTGGACAGGTACATAGAGTAATTACTCAGATTATACCTTTCTTGGATTCGTGATCATTCGTTTCTGCTCATTTAGATACTAAAAGTAATCGTAATGTACAGGTGTATAATCTTCGTCTTGGTAATTTTATGCACCTCTAGTGATGATAATATTACTAAATCCGTGGAGCCGATCTATGAACAAGGTAAGTTATTGTGTATCAAATTAAAACTCATTATCATGAGGAGTGAGTCATATATGCAAATAGACCAAAAACCTTTTTTTTTTTTTTTAATATGTAAATATACTGGAGGCATAATTGATATCTTAACTCCATAGCTTACTATTTTTAAACATTATATAACAGATCTGGGATGCAATAAATACATATACGTTAGATTTCTTTCAATTTAGAGCCCTATGGTTAAACATGAGAGAGAGAGGGGGGGGGGGAGAAAGAGAGAAGGGGAAAACAGGGGGACGGGTGTTCAAAGAGGACAATATGGTGAAGGATTCCAATCAAGGCACTTCTGTTAGAAGATCGTGTGGAAAAAAAGTTGGTGGTGAAAATTTCTACAGGGGACTTGCCAACATATATGTTTTTCTCTTTTGTTTTCATTATTCAGAATGGGATTTTCTTGGCTGCTTTCCTCGCGGATGCTTAAAATTGGACCACACCGTGAACACACCAAAGTTCCTAACTTCCCCCAACTCTTGCACATTGGAATGCAATAAGCTTGGATTTAAGATAACAGCTGTCTACAACAGGACGAAATGTTCCTGTGGCTGCGAGATAACTTGTTTACACCGCTATCCCGACAACACCTACTGTGGACTACCATGTTATGTTGACATATCGCTATCTTGCGGTGGTTATACTGCAGCTTCTGTATACACAGGTAATACGTGTAGAACATGAATAAATAAATAAATAAATAAATAAATATGTGTATGTATGTATATATATATATATATATATTATATATCATCAGATGTCCCATTTGAAAGGGAAATTGTTTGAAGTTTGAAGTTTATTTGTTCCACCTTTACATCAAAAATGATTCATATTTTACAAGCATTATTGTCGTTTTCAAAACGTAGGGGTAAAGAACTCAAATCAAGTACAATGCAAGGTAATCAGGAAGAAAGCTTTTTAGAGATATGGGAACGACTGGCAAAAAAGGAAGAAAATGTAAAATGTGGGCAGCCTTTAAAAAAAGCTCTGCTTGTATATAATTAGGCTCCCGTACACTGTAAAAAATAACTGTAAAACTACAGTTTTTTGGGCCCTTGAAATTACAAGTTATTGCCCTTATTTCAATTTTACAGTCTTTTTCCTATAAAACAACAGCAATTTTGTTGGGGTACCGGAAACCAGCATATATTTACAATCGCCCAACAAACTTGCTGTTGTTTTACAGGAAAAAGACTGTAATTTTATATCGGGCGATTGGTATTTGGTATTTTTGGTATTTTATTAAGAAACTTCATTGACATTGACATCAATATTTTGTTTTTCAATACAAAGGATTAGTATAAAGCAAAGTAACAATCATATGGAAATGATTGTAAATATATGTTGATTTCCTTTAAAAAAAAAAAGGGGGGGGCATTCCCGACATCCTGACTGCCAGGACATTTCCCGTGAAAAAAACGGCTTTTTTTTTTTTACAGTGTATAGAGTAATATCATAAGTAATTCTGATTAGAAAATAATAAAAAGTGAAACAGATTAGAAGTATCAGACTCACTAAACTTACAAGTTAGGGAACCAGCGAGAAAATTGGACACTGACTGAGGGCGACGTGCCCTAAAAAATCTTACGAGGACCAAACTACATTTATAAAGAAAAAAAAAACCCGCTTTAATGCACAATGTCACCGGGGGCGAATGTTTAAAGGCCAAGTCCACCCTAATATCAAGTTGATTTGAATAAATAGAGTAAAATTAAACAAGCATAACCGTGAAAACTTTATTTGAAATCGGATGTAAAATAAGAAAGTTACGGCATTTTTAAGTTTTGCATCATTTCATGAAACAGTGATATGCATAACATGGGCGGCATGCAAATGAGCGAACCGATGTTGTCACACACTTACTTTTCCTCATGTATTTTATTACATGAAATATCATTATACTTCAATTGTTTGCTTCAATAATGTAAAACATGGTTTGACTCCTTATGGAAGATGTCATCATTATTGTAACTTATTTTGAAACAACGGAGAGATTCTTTACTATCACATCTATAAAAATTGAAATATTTGAAATTTCCTATAATAAAATACATAAGGAAAAGTGAGTGTGTGACATCATCGGTTCACTCATTTGCACACCGCCCATGTTATGCATATCAATGTTTCTTGAAATAATGCGAAACTTCAAAATGCCGAAACTTTCTTATTTTACATCCGATTTCAATGAAATTTTCACTGTTATGCTTTTTTAATTTTACTCTATTTATTCAAATCAACTTGATATTAGGGTGGTGGACTTGGCGTTTAATGACCTCGCAAATGTCTTTAGGCCCAAATGGTCTCCACATGGGGGTGCATTGTGGTCCTGTCACAATTACGTAAATACCTACAAACTTCACGATTTAATCCCTGCATCTTTTTCTGTCTTCCTTGATATGGTAACAGCCCCTCATGGCCTCTATTTAGAGAGTATTTCAGAAATTAAAACGTCTATTTTGTATAAAAAACGTGAAATTATACATCGTTAATATAATTATTTCCCTTTTCTTTTCACAAAATGTTTTACGCTTTCTAAATTCATGGTTTCATGCATGTTGCAGTGAACTCACCGGAAACGTCTGCGGGTGAATCTCATACTTGCAAGATGGACGATGATCAAAAGGGTAAATATATCTGTTTCTATTTGTTAGAAGTGGAACCCAAGTAAGTGAGTGCGTGCATGCGTGAGTGAGGGTGTGTGTGTGGGGGGGGGGGGCGGCGTACTAGTAATTGTATTTTACAGAAATGTATAAATTCGATCATATTTCTACTTTCTGAAAACCGACCTTTAAAGTCACCATCCAAAAGACGCGGCTCAGTATGGTAATGAGGTCCGTCAGAGTCGTTAGTAGGGGCATGGGCCTGCGAGGTAGGAGGATAGAGAGAGGACCTCAAGACCAAGTCCAATCTGGCCAACCACTCCCCCCCCCCCCCCCCCTCTCTCTCTCTCTCTCTCTCTCTCTCTCTAAAGCTTTATACTTTACTCTAGTTAAAAGCCTTAAAATTCTCATTCTTGATTTAGCTGATAAATATCAAGATTATTCTACGCTGTAACACGGTCAGGTTGGGTGTCGACAAGCTTTAGTGATATAATTTCGATTTCAAAATCATTCCTGATATACATAGATCAATAAAGGTCGAGCACTGAAATATATCTCGCATGTATCTTTTAATTCAGTTTGTAAAATCATTTCAAATTCTTTTTCTTTCTTTCTTTTTCTTTTTTTTTTTCTTTTTTGGCTGAGTGAACTAAAAAATGAGTCTAACATTTTTTCCAAGTCCGATGTCAACGGATGGTCAATAATAATAGTACTTATCATTATTATTATTATTATTATCTTATTATTATTATCATCATCATCATTATTATTATCATCTTCATCATTAATTCATTATTGATATAGTAATAAGGATAATAAAATTGTAATACTACTACTAATAACAGCGATAAAGATGATAATATTCATAATAATAATGATAATTATAATGACAATAATATCCTATTTTCATGTTATTTAAGGTCCACAATTAAAAAAATGAATACTTACAAAATGAGCCAAAACTTGATGCTTGATACATTTGAATTAGAATTCATATTTAATATCAAGCGGAGAAATATTTTTTCTTAATTTGACCATAAAAACTTAAACGTTATTGTTACAGTTTCGCTGTCTTTATTGTATCGATAGGGCTCACTGGAGATGAAGATGGTGTGCCTCTTGGAGTTCAACTTTTCGTGCCAGTTGGCGTTTGCCTTTTCATCATAGCATTTGGCATAACAACTTACAGGCTAGGCCGAAGATATGCCAGGACACCACATTTCGTTGCTACCACAACAGTTCGTCAACGCAGGCGCGTGGATAGGGATGCTAACGTTTATGTTAACGTAGAAACTAGAAGTAATCAATCTCGAGAATCAACTGTTAGACTTTCACTTCATGATGAATCATTGGATTTGGACCGTAACTGAACTCCGGATTGATCAAGGAAATACCGACAAAGTAGAGAAAAACGATGTCGTTTGTGCGAGTCACGTACAAATAGAGCTATGTGGTCTACCGTCTTCTCACTCTGTTTACAGCGGGAAAAATCTCAAGTTGAAGAACGAAGAGTCGTATTATTAAACAAGAGATCCTTGATCCATGGGGGTATTCTACGGACAGCTGCGAGGGGGTAACTAAAGGGGCAAACAAGAAACTTAAGTTATTGTGTGTTGAAACTTTCCATTTCGCAGCACTAGAAAGCTACTCGTTATAATAACAATGGCTTTGTGAGGATGAGGCAAACACGACTCCCCCCCCCCCCCCCTCTTCATAAAGGCAAAAGTCTACTGGTAAACCGGTAGACTTTCTAAAATCTTAAGATTTAAGCTTCTATCTATGTAAGGGTGTATAGTGACCATGTAACAGAATTAGTAGGTTTTGGAATGGGGAAACATCGTCTTTTAGAGCACTAGAAATCTGATCGCAATAACGCAAAATTTACTGTCGTGGGGCAAGGGGGAAAAATACTTTTCCCTCCGATAGATGGAAGCATCTGCTCTGTGGCGTTACTAGGTATTCTGTATCCCGGGGCAAACTATCAAATCTGCGCGCCCCTCCCCCCCCCCCCCCCTCATGCCCAAACTCAATTAATGGGCGTTTTTAATTTAGAAATAATGGCACTACGTGAAAATGAGTTTTGATGCACATAAACCGGCGTTGTTAGCCCAAATTTGATGAGTTAAATTGTATAAGCGAGGGAGCAACGTGACCGAGCGGCAGATTTTTTTTTTTTCTTTCCTTTTCACCCCTCAAAATGAAAATTCTTGTGTATTTTACCCTTACAAAAAAAAAAAACAAACAAAACAAATCCAAGGGAATAATGTGACCTAGTAATAGATGTTTTTTGTTGTTGTTTTTTTTTAAAATTCCTATTTTGGGGGCGCAAAATGAATGAAAACCCTGCAGAAATATATTTGAGGAATTTAGTAAGGCAAGTGCAAGGCAAATTTATAATTTCTTTCGAATGTTCTACACTCTGAAAGTGCTTTTTATGCATTTTTTATGCCCCATCAGAGGGCGCAAAATTTAA
Organism: Heliocidaris tuberculata; assembly: GCA_025618425.1. Taxonomy (NCBI): domain Eukaryota; kingdom Metazoa; phylum Echinodermata; class Echinoidea; order Camarodonta; family Echinometridae; genus Heliocidaris; species Heliocidaris tuberculata. Next base: position 35,529,055 of record CM046837.1, on the reverse strand, counting down.
CAAACTCTTGCCTTATGCGGGGGGGGGGGAGCAAATAGAGACAATTAATGGTTAACACTTCAAAAACGCTATTAGGGGCGCGAAATAGCTGGATTTTGAACATGATTTATGCTAGGGAGCAAAGCGACCAAGCTTTAGAAAATGTTTGCATTTCAAACCCTATAAACCACATTTACGCATTTTGTCTTGCATTTCTCCCCCTTTTTTCTCTCTCTTTTGCATTTTTTGCGCCCCCCCCCCCTTCAAGTGCCGCCCGGGGCACGTGCCCCCTCTACCCCCCCCCCCCCCGTAGATATACTGCATCTCCTCCCTTGCTCCTGGCACAAATAACAGAAGGAGTTTTTGAATATGAAATATGAAGAACTTTGAGTTTACATAATACACGAAGGAGCATAGCGACCGACTGAGAATAGTTTGATTTTGACATGCTGCGAGTTTAGAGCACTAATAAACTTTATGTATCGTTGTAAACCTAAATTATTAGTGTGATTTTTTTTCTTGGGGGGGGACCATGGGGGATGGGCGAAATTCGATTCCCCCCCCCCCCCCCCCCCCCCCGGCTCCCGGCGACTATATATACAAAAGGTTCAAAAACGAGCTGCCCGTGTAGTGTTAGGAGAAGGATTTGATGTTTCTTCCATTGACATGTTCGCGCGTCTAGGATGGATGCCTATTCAGACACGTTTCCAGTTTGGACGTGTAGTGATGATGTATAAGTGTTTACATGATATGGTACCAACATACTTAAAGAGAGATTTAAGTCATGTTAGTTTATTACATGGTTACAATACAAGACCAGCTGAAAAAGATGCCTTGTGTGTACCAAAATTTAGGACGGACACATACAAACACAGTCCTTTGGGTTCGGGAATTAGAGTATGGAACCAACTTGAAAGTTCTGTCAAGAAATCACCAACATTGAACAGTTTCAAACATAACTTGAAAGTTCTGCTATCTGCAGAAAACGTTTAAGTGAATATCGCTTACATGTATATTGATTCAAATACATTACTCGATGAAATTTACTTGTTTATTGAATGAATGACACCGCTTATTATAGTTATTGGTGCCTTTATTGGTAGTTATGCTATACATTATACAAATATACCAAGCTGTGAGAAAGTATAGTGGAAAATTATTTATCTGAGGATGGACTGGCATGGTACTATTTCCAGTCCCTCCGAAGATATATAATTTCCACTATACTTTCGAACTAAATGCTTGGTATATTTGTTTTATATCTCTTCTTTACAACTAATTCAAAATAATCCTCTCCTCATTTGTTTTTTGCAGCAATGTAGTATCTCGCCAAAACGCTGTCCAAATCTTGATTTGAAAGTTCCTCAAAAGTGACGTTGGTCACTCTGCAGAATTCACAAAAAACAACCAAACCAAACTTGATCACTTTCTTCGTATTTGAACTGTCAGTGGAAGCAATAAAATCGTCGATATCTGCCTCTTGTAAGAGGTCAAAGCGAACCTCTTCGGAGGCCACCATGTTTGTTTACATATCCGACCCGAACCGATTAGCCCAGCTGATCTGGATCGAGCGCTATATAGCGCGCGGCTAAAGTACCGGTGACTTGCGCCGATACTGCGGGCGGCAAGGTTATGAGCAGTCCGTATAAGGACTCGCTTAGCGGGGTGGTCTGTACTGTTGTGCGTTCGAATTTGACACAGATTTTGTCAATGAACAGTAAGCATGCGCAGTAGTGCCTTGGAAGAAAATATTAAATAGAGCATGCGCAGTTCTGCCCAGGAAAAAATAGTTAAAGCTATTCGGAGTTCTGGCAGAGATTTGTTTTTCCTAGTGAAATTATATTTTATCACGTGAGCACCAATTGACCAATCATGTATTTAGAATACTCATGAATATTCATAGAAGGGATATAAACTCAACTATTATGCTGTATAATGAACATCCAAAGTGTATTGTTTGAATAACAATACTATCTTTTAATATATTCTATGTAAATATGTATATATCATTTTTGGTATCCCAAGTGGGGATTTTTATTGATCCAAGATCATCTCTTTACTTTGTTTATGAGCTTTCATAATATTATTATATTTTCAGGGGTTGTCAAAAGTATTTGATGTCCTTTCATCTCATTTAAAAAACTAATCACCGAATGTATATATATATATATATATTTATATATATATATATCAATGATTTTAGAAATATGCACCAAAATATCATTGAATACGTTTTTGAAAATTTCCGTTTATTACGAGGATACAAGATAATATGTACATATATTTAAATATCCTCTGTATTTTGTTTTGTTTTGTTTCTGTAATGAATTTATATTGTTACTTGATATCTTTGTTATCAAACAGGGCATCATGGAAGACCACCACTATTGGTGAAAATGTGCTACCCTGTATAAATATCAGAAATAAATAAATAAATAAATAAATAAATATTGTCTTCATTATCAAACTGTATACATTTCAGTGAATGTTCTTTTAAACGCTTTATTGAAGATGCATAGAATATAGTCACACCTACAAGACCGACGCCAGACCGAACAAAAAATTACATTGCAACCAATGGCCAAGAATCGGTTGGTTTGGAGTGGGTGTGGGGTCGGTTCGGCGGTGTGACTGATATTATGTCTGATGTGGATATGAAGCGTAATATCACAGTCACACCTCCAAGCCGAACCCACACCGACTCCAAACAGACCAATTCCTGGCCATTGGTAGCAATGTAAATTTTTGTTCGATCTGTTGTCGGTCCGGCTTCGGTCTTAAAGGTCATGTAAAGTTTTGGTAAGCCCTCAAAAACTGTTCGTCAAATTTCTTCAATTTTTGTTGATAAATAGCAAGATACTAGCAATACTAAGATACTGTGAAGATTTCGCCTCCTAAAGTTTAATATTAAACAAATAAGAGGCAAAAACTAATTTATGTGCCGGGACAGGCACGTAAAATCCCAACAAAGGCAGCATGTGCTAAGCTGTACACACACGTGTAAAACCAATGATGAGTGGCTACACACAGTGCACACAAGCTGTCTCTATGCGAAGCCCCAAGATTGCTGTACAGGAAGCCGTTGGGGTGGAAGGGTCCTAGCATAATGGCAGTGATCAAGCATTCCTTACAGATATTTACACTGAAATTCACCAGAAATCATAGATGGAATACCAAATGATCTCTTACAGACATCTTTTGATACAAGGAGAACAACATGAGACTATATTTAGCATGTTTCTTTCCAATTTCTTTTTTGCTACCAATACTGTACATGAGCTTTAATAGTGTGACTGTGGTGGATTTTCCCCTTGCTCTTCGTTGCAGTCTAGTCGAAATAGTTGGTGCATCCACAGCTCGTTTTACCACAATCAAAAGCTGATTTGATGTGTCTTACTTTTTGAATTTTCACATTTTTTCTTTAGCGCATTTCATCGTGATCTATTTTGTTTTTCCTCTTTGCCCCTATTGATCGCACGCTTTAAAAAAAAATCCAGTTCCAATCTTATCCACTTGAATTTTATATAGCGCTTACTTCCTTATCCACTTGAATTGTATATAGCGCTTACTTCCTGGCACTTTCAAATCGCTGCTCATTATTGCTCCACAGGTTAGTGACACTTTAAATTGTATTCACTTTTAAGTAATGAATTTAGATGAGCTCATGGAAAGTGTTAAACAGTGCAGTTTCAGTTTTTATCTGCGTATGACAATATTCATTTGACATTCCTGATATTCACTAATGTCCAGTAAATTCAGCTGTATTGATTGTAAAACAAACTGTGGTCAAAAGTGGTATCTAAATTCAATTATCAATGATCGTAAACCAGTGCATGAAAGAGAGGCGTAATTACAGGGAGCATGGGGCACGCTGCCACCCACATCGAATGGAGAAAGAAAGTAAATATAGACCTAATGTTCCTTCTCATCTCTGTCTCTGTCTTTCTCTCTGTCTTTCTTTCTTTCCCTTTCATTTTTTTCTTTGGTTTGCCTTCTGCTTTCCACTCGTTTACATAATGTATTTATATTAATTGTACTAGGTGTTAAGAAAACAGTGGACACGGTTGCTCTGAATATTTCATTAGATTTTTCACTTTTTGAAAAATCCTAGGCGACAAAATCTGTGTGTAGCAGTAATTAATTCACACACAGCAATTGCCATTGGGTGTTGCATTTGTCATTTCTGCCAACCTTTTGCTGTCCAGTGTCATTAATGATTCATGACTCTGGGTTGGAAATGTGTTCTGGAATTTCAGCCTCAACACATAATGGCCATTGTTGTATTTTGAAGTAACTGACACACTCAGATTTTGTGGCCTTGCTCCCAATTAACTTTACATCCATCAACTTTACAATGTAAAAACCTCAGTCTGATATATGTATAATTTTTTAGTTTCCACAGTTTTTTTTAAACACCTAGTATGATCATTTATTTGTGTTGAGGACGTCAACTCAAGCCGTGCTTATGATGACCCCCTTTTCTATGTATGGTTTCATGTGACCATACATGTTGAAATCAAAATCAAATCAAATCAAACCAAATCAAGAAAAAGAAAAAAGAGACAGAAATGAGAGGATGAACACGAAAGGAAGGCGACAGGGCTCCTTCACTAATCCTTTATCGATGACCTTGTTAATTCAGGGGGGGGGGGGGGTGGTGTACTCGTTTTTCCGAAGGTTCATAATTCCAAAGGTTCGTAATTCCGTAAAATGCAACAAAGCCCTACATAAATTTTCAGAATTATGAAACTTCGGAAATATGACTTTGTTTTCTAATTACGAACCGTTGACATTTTCGGAATTACGACGCGTCGGAGTAACGAACCTTCGGAAAAACAACATGTAACCGTTAATTCGCATTTCACTCTTCGAGTAAGACCCCCCCCCCCCCCCCCCACGGTGTAATGCCGCTACTCCACTAGTGGTGAATACCCCGTGATACCATTAAAACAACTTTGCAAATAGGACTGAAGTGTCATTGGTTTCTAATAAATGACTGAAACTTCAAGTTCGAGTGTATTTGATCCATTAATCACAATCAACTTGCAATTGATTACAAAGGATTGGTCCAAGAAATGATTAAAAACAGTTTTCAGTAGCAGTAAAATCGTTTGACTGGTATACAGAGTAACTGTTCAGATTACACCTTGGTTAGATACTTCATACTACCTTTCTGCTCAGTTAGCTACTGCGGCTAATCAGAATGTATAAGTTCATAATCTTAGGCTTGCTAAGTTCGTGCGTTACCAGTAATGATAAAAATACGGAATCAGTGGACGCAACTCATGCACAAGGTAAAATATTCTGTATTATTTCAAAATTCAGTTTAATGAGCCAACAGAATGATATTGATGATTGTTATACAAATCGACTAAATACTTTAAACACGAATATACATAGATTTAGACCTATCTGCATAAGGGGACGGGGAGGGGGTGAGGCTTCAGTCCCCCCCCCCCCCCCCTCCCCTCCCTTCCCCAGGATTTTGAAAGTGGCGATATCCGGGTGCCCGGATATTCTCATATTCGTGCAGGAAGGTGCCCGAATATATATGTAAATATATATATATTGGGGGTACATTTTTACATCAAAAGTGCCAGAAACTCTCAAGTTTCAGGCAAAAGATATCAGAGACTATTATTATTGAAATTATTATACTCTATCGTAAAGATAACATATATTTTAAGGGGACATTTGTGTGGAATTTTTTAACATTTCATTTCCTTTATTTTTCCATTATTCAGAATGGGATTATCTCGGTTGCTTTCCTCATGGATGCTTAGAATTAGACCATAGTGTGAACATACCACGGTTTCTAATTTCCCCCAAATCTTGCACATCAGTATGCATTCAACTTGGATTTAATATAGCAGCAGTGTACAACCGGACGAAATGCTCCTGTGCATGCAAGATGTCTTGTTCACACCAGTACTCGGCCGAGAAATACTGTGGAATACCATGCCGTGATGACACAGCGTTATTCTGCGGTGGTTTTACCGCAGCTTCTGTGTACAAAGGTAAAACGCATGTAACACAAAAATACGCTTTATAAAATAACCATTAGTTTGGGAACCAGCGAGAAAATTGGACTGGGACTGAGGGCGAAGCGCCTCTTAAATTCTAACAAAGCTCTAATATAAAGAAAAAAGAGCCAGCTAATATTTAAAGTTTTTCACTTGATTTTAATGCAAAAACATCACTGGAGGCGATAGTTTGATGGACTTGAGAATAAATTTAGGTCTCCACATACTATATCACAATAATGTGTGACCCTTAAACTTAACGATTTTACCCCTCCTTCTTTTGTCTGTCTTCCCTGAATCCCTGAAATCATAAAACGGTCCCTCCTGGCCTCCATTTCGTAACCATCTCATAAATTATAATATTTATCTTGTAATACACGTAAAATTGTACAGCTATATCATCCAACTCTTTCCCATTTCTTTCACACAAAATGTTGTATGCTGTAATACATTTTTTTCAATTCATGATGCTCCTTTCTAAATTTATGGTTTTTATTTGACAGTGACCATTCCAGAAACGTCCTCGGTTAAATTTGATAGTTGTAAGACACCTCAGGACGACCAGTCAATGAATGATATGAAGGGTAAATATTTTTGTTTCAGTTTAGTTCATATTTGGTTAAAGTTGATCAAGTGTGCACGTGTGTGTGGATTTTCGTGTGTGTATGTCTGCATGTAAACATGGTAAAGCACCATAATTCGTAAACAAAGAGGCTTTCCCCATTTCTTTCTCACAAAAGTAACATACGTCAGCTTATGTGTGGGGACGATGTGTAGGCGCAAGCCCTCCAAAGAGGTCAAAATTTTGAGCTAGCTTAGCGAAAAAGTGATTGGATGAAACCTGCTGGAAAATGTAAAGCCTAAACCTGTGTATAAAGAATAACTAATGCCAGATAAAATGACTGGTGGGTTGTGCCCGCCTGACCCCCCAAACGCTAGATGCACATAATTGTTGAAAAATTGTAATGAAAAAATAATAAGTCAAATAGATTAGCGAGAAAAGTAACTGTAAAAGGCTATAATTATAGAGTATAGCACCCTGTAAAACGAATGACCACTGCCAGACGTGTGCACACCAGATGCCCGAAAATGCAAAACGCTTGTTATTAGAACATCTTCCAAAGTGGGGGGGGGGGGGGGGGGGGGCACTAGCAAAAAGGGGCAATTTCGGGAGAAAATGGGGCATCTACAAGGGGTGAACAGAAAGCGAAAAAGGGACCATTTTGTGACATTGGTATTACCCTACAGTCTAATCATCATAGTTATTATCAAGCATTGGCTTCTTCTTCTTCTTTATTGTGGTTCTGGTCACTACTTCAGCTTCCCTGATTAGCAGTTGTGTGTAATGGTGTGCGAGCGAGCAAAAAAAAATCGGACTTTTTTTCTAATGCTGAAGTCCTTGACTTGTACATTATTTACAGTGATATAATGAAAATCACAAAGAAAATTCCAAAGAAAATTCATGTCGGGAAATGTCGAATGATCTTTTAATTTGTACATTACTGTTAACCCTGTCGTTTTCTTTAGGATTACACCGATATACATGTATACTAAAAATCTACTTAATTTCATTATATACTGTAAGAGCGAGTCATTGGGACATTTTCAGAAAATATTGCCCTTACTTGGTGTAAATTATTGGCACATTCGAGCGGGCGGAATGAGAAATCCTTTGCTGGGGGGGGGGGGGGGTGGGGGCATTGTGCCCCTTTTGCCTCCAGCTCCACTGCCTTACATTGTAGTTGTAGTAATAGGGGTACCTGTAAAACCTTTGAATCTACATTTGTAGATATTGCTCTATTTGTCCCCAAACAGTTGGAAATATAGGTAAAAAGGGGCACTTAAAAGAAGAGGAAAGGGCTCTTATCAGAGGTGGAAAGAAGCACTTATAAGAGGTAAAAAGGGGCATTTATGAGAAGAGGAAAAGGGCACATATTAGAAGGGGAAAAGGGCATATATATATATATATATATATATATATATATACATATATATACATATATATATATATATATATATATATATATTAAAGAGAAAACGGGGCAATATTTAGATTTGAAAAGGGGCACTTATCAGAAGTAGAGAGGGGGCACTTATCAGAAGTAAGAGGGGCACTTATCAGAAGTAAAGAATGGACACTTATTAGAAGGGAAAAGGGGCACCTATTAGATGTAAAAATGCACTTATCAAAGGAGGAAAGGGCATATATTAGAGAGAAAACGGGGCAATGTTTAGATTCGAAAAGGGACACTTATCAGAAGGAGAAAGGGATACTTATTAGAGAGATAAGGTGGCAATTATCAGACTTGAAAAAGTATCACTTTTTAGAAGGCAAAAAGGGCACTTATTAGAGATATAAGGTGTCAATTATCAGATTTGAAAAGAGGCCTTTTTCACTTTCCAGAAGGCGAAAAGGGCACTTATTAGAGAGATAAGGTGGCAATTATGTGATTTGAAAGGGTCACTTTTCAGAAGAAGGTAAAAGGGCACTTATCAGAAGGGGAAAGGGCTCTTGTTAGAAAGGAAAAGGGACACATTTAGTAGTAAAAAAGAACACTTATCATAGAGAAAGGAGGCATTTTTCAGAAATAAAAAGGGCACTTTTGGGGTACTTGAAAAAGTGAGGCACTGTGCCCCCCTGCCATCCTCCCCCCGGGCGTGCTCCTGAATCATGAATGACCCCTTTTTGATATTTGAAGATATGTATTGTGCCCGCCAGACGCCCATAACCGAATTTAAAATTAGAAGAAAATAAATTAAACAATTAGATTAGCGAGAAATATAACTCGAAAAGTGGTGGAAATTATTGATTATAACCCTGAATCATGAATAACCACTGGAAGACGTTCTAAGAGGCGGGTTGTGCTCACCAGACGCCTTCAAATGTCAAACGCTAAAATTGATTTAAAATTTTGGAAATTAGATAAGATTAAATATCTAGATTAACGGAAAAAGTAACTGGATGCCAGATGTTTTGAGTGGTGTGCTGTGCCCGCCAGATACTCCAAAATGACAACGCTAAAAATGCATGGGAAAAAAAATAAATGGAAGAGCTACATTAACGAAAAAATTTCATTGCGTCCGCCAGACTCCCCCGAATACCGGACGCCCATAATCGAGTTAGATCATCGGTAGAAGTAGTTTAATGAAATCTAATGGGAAATGTAAAACATAACCCCCTATATCAACGAGTTTTCGATTTGCAGGCCGACATATTTAACTGATACGAGATTACGTCATTTTGAAGATCTGCGCTTGCGCCACGTCGTCTCCTTCGGAGAACCCTTCCCTAATTCGATTCAATTCAATTAAAATTAACATTTATTTTCTTCCATCGTTTTTGTGGACACTTAGCATTTGTTTCACATAGGAAAGTGTAGTACGAATAACATATTTAGAATTAAATAACTTTAAATACAAGTTAGAAGGGGCGAATCCCATTAAAGGGAATCGGTAATTTTGTGGAGGCTTGATTTAATAAATTGTTGAATTTTGATATCTGTCCTGTATAATGATTTTCAGCGGTGGTATTCTGATTCATTTTATCTTGATTTTAGTGAAATAATTTTAATTGTCATAACAAAATGTACGCTTATGGCGCATCATTGGTTAATGCCTGCGCGAAAGTGGCTGCGTACGCGGAATTAATCTGCGCAAACACCAATGGAAATGTTGCAATTCGAAATTTGTTATGACAATTAAAATCTTTTCACTAAAATCAAGATTAAATAAATCTCAGAATACCACCCCAGGAGGATAAATAAATAGCCAGGCATAGAAAGGTTTTCAAATATACAATGTTATTATTAAGATATCTATGACTGAATACTGCCATTTACGAAACCGTAGGGGTACACTTTAGTGTAACACTGCAGTCTATGGGGGAAATGAGTCTGGCATTTCCGGTCACTTGTATATGTTTACTTTTGTGAAGCAGATAATGATTTTGAAATGCATTTCCCCCAATTTTTACACTATATTACATACACTGACAGCATGTAAGGAAAGGCAGCTCAGACTTTATCAAGCCTCGGTCTACAAATTTACCAATTCACTTGTAATGAGTACGCCTGAAAACACAGGTACAATACAGAAAGAAAGAAATTAAAGAGGGATAGAAAAAGAGAGGGAGAGATGAGGATAGGGAACTAGGAGGAAAGAGGAAGGAAGAGAACTGGAACATAGTAGCAATTGACCTACTCGTATAGTACGCATGTACATGTATAGCATTACAATGGCATGATATAAGTGAAGATTACAAAATGCAAATATTTACAGGCATGACAGGTATTCTTACCAGTGTTGGGTCCAAGACCAGAGGGTCCGAGATCAAGATCAAGATCAAGATCAGACAGTCCGAGATCCAGATCCAGATCAAGATCCGCAGCTCAAGATCGAGATTAGAACATCTGAGATCAAGATCAGATATGTCCGAGATCAAGATCAAAATCGAGGTTACTGATGCCGATCTCGAGACTGGTCTCGAGATCAAGATCGATCTAGAGGTACCCAGCACTGAATTGTGTTTTCGCCGATTGGTGAACAATTTCAAAAGCTTTTTCTTTTGATAATTTACGTAATAACAATGTTGATCTCGAGCGATCTCGAGCGATCTCGAGCGAAAATTCCGAGAACAGAAGCTCCGAGATCAAGATCAAGATCAAGACCAACACCTTCGAGATCAAGAACAAGATCGAGGTTACTGATGCCGATCTCGAGACTGGTCTCGGGCCGGACTGGTCTCGAGATCAAGATCGATCTCGAGGTACCCAACACTGATTCTTACAGAATGATACTGCAAACAGGTTCAGATGTAATACAATCTCGTACGACATTGTAACGTTCAGTCCCAGGCAGCAGATAAAATAATGAGGATAAGAATGCAGTGGCGGATTTAGATGGAGGTACTTCCGGCCCGTACTCCAACCTCCTTTGTAACCAAAGTGAACATTGTGTCCCCCGCCACCTATTTGTGTTGAAATTTTCATGTGGAACTTGCCTACGTTTCATTTCCTTCATTTTCCATTATTCAGAATGGGATTATCTTGGCTGCTTTCCGCGTGGATGCCTAAAATTTGACTATAGTGTGAACATTCCACAGTTTCTAACTTCCCCCAACTCTTGCACATCGAAATGCATGCAATTTGGATTTAATGTAGCAGCAGTGTACAACCGGACGAAATGCTCCTGTGCATGTGAGATGACTTGTTCAATACACCGCCATTCCGACGACAATTACTGTGGATTGCCATGTCATGGTGACATAGCGTTATCTTGTGGTGGTTATATTGCAGCTTCTGTATACACAGGTAAATCGTGTAGAACATAAAGACATGTGTGTGTGAATGTATATATATATATATATATATATATATATATATATATATATATATATATATATATAATTGTGAGAAATGAAAATGAGAGAATAATGGTTGCGTAGCTTAAATCAAAGTTCCCCAGAGCTGTCCTCCCTTTTTGAATTTGATTTTGAAAAGGGAGGACAGCTCTGGGGAACTTTGATTTAAGCTACGCAACCATTATTCTCTCTTTTTCATTTCTCACAATTATAATTATTTCCACGAGAGTTGCCAAAGCTGTTGTATATGTTATTTGTTTACAGTTATATATATATCTATATATTATCAATTAGTACATTTAATGCTAGAAAGGGGGAGAGAGACTGAGGGCGATGAACTACTTAAGCCATCAATATATTTAATACATTTATATACGAGGCCCCAATTTCCACATAATATTTTGGTAGTCATGTGCCTGAATGGTCTACGCCCGATAGACCGCGGGTCCGATAGACCGCGGGTCCGTAGACCGCGGGTCCGATAGACCGCGGGTCCGATAGACCGCGGGGCCTATAGACCGCGGGGCCGATAGACCGCGGTGTCTGAAATGCAAGGCATTTTCACATCACGTCTTAAAAGCATAATGACTCAAATAATTCATGTTTCTTAATCCCGGGGGGGGGGGGGGGGGGGGGTATCTTCCATTGAAATCCGTACAGCATCCACGAACTTGAAAACGAGTAAAAGGGTAGTTTTTCAGGGTCGGGCGCGGATCCGCGCGGATCCGCGTTTAGAGTGTCAAAAAACAATAAATATATAATAATAATTAAAAAAAATAATACTTGGTTCTTTTATAGCGCATTACACATAGCAACACTGCATGTCCCTATGCGCTTCATACAGTAAGAACGAAATAACTTAGAAATAAGAAGGTGCATACAATGTAATGTTGGACACTGGGTTCATACTCCAAGTATTAAACAGATATCTTTTAAGGGAGATTTTGAACTTATCTAAGTTGCTTTCATATCTCATGATACCCTTTTCATATAAAAGGGTATCAAAATCACACTTCTGACCAAATGCAGGGAAAAAGGGTATGAAATTTAACACGGCCAATCCGCGAAAAGGGTACAATTTATTCAGAATTTGAGAATTTCGGTCGTATATGCTCGCCCTGTTAAGGGTGTAAAAACAAGCCGTTAATTATTTCTCTCCGTGTTTAGGGTATCAAAATCAAGAATGAAAAAATATCCCTGTTTAGGGTATCAAAATCACAAAATCTGAATCCTCGTTTATGGTGCTTTTCAGAGGGTAAAGTTCGAGGATGCTGGACGGGTCTCAATGGAAGATCCCCCCCCCCCGGGATCTTAATCAATTTTTCTATTTTTTCCCCCTTTTTTATATATTGATATTATCAACAAATTATGCTATTATGTATGTGTCATTTAAAGGGAACATATGAATTACAAGTTAGTCTTTTGAAAAAGATTTCTTTCATATTTCCCTCTTTGATTTTGTCTGCTTCCACGTCTCCTTGCCCATAATGCTGTATTTCGCTGCTATCATGGCTATTGTTTGTTCAATCTTGGAGTGTCATAATTATGTAAGCCTACTATAGGCCCTATGTTTTCTTCCGTATGAAAATAAATCAAACTGAACTTATATTTTTGATCATTAGCTTTTCATCAGTTTGCCGATGACACAAGCATATTCTTTTGTTCTAATAATTTAAATAATACTGTCCTTGTTCTTAATAATAAACTTAGAAATATATCTGACTAGTTAAAAGCGAAAAAAATATTTAAATATTGTATTTGTTATGAGATGGGTTTGATGAAGGCAGTAAGTACTGTTTATATGAAGAAGTTGATTTTCAAAGATGTTATTTAATAAAACTTTGAGTTTCAATGAAAAGTTTCAAATTGCACGTCCTGTTTATTAGCTTTAGTTTCTTTTATTTCAAATAAAAACACAGACTTGAAGTCACTTATTGCATAATCCATTGAACATCAAAAACTTAATGAGCGCATCAAGGAGGGGGTGACGATCCACCTCCCATTTCTCTTTAGAAATTTTAAAAAAAAAGTTTTGCTGTTAGTGCTTTCGATTGCAAGAGGTGTATAGTGATTTGAGCGAATGTGCGGAATTACTGGTGACTGGCGTGTACATTGAGACGCCGCGGTCTATCGGCCCCGCGGTCTATAGGCCCCGCGGTCTATCGGTCCCGCGGACTATCAGGATTCCCCCGCCTGAATATGTAATTTTTGTCATATTCACTCACTTCGCCCACTCGCAAAAAAATAGAAACTGGAAAGTTGATGTTCGGGGGGAAAGTGGAAAATGCGCCTGAAGAAAAGCAACAGGGCCAGCAATTTTGAAAATTTGTCAGTTCCTTTTAATGCAATAGCATCGCTGAAGCCAATAGTTTAATGGCCTTGCAAATAAATTTTGACGGTTTCCACAAGCTGTTTCCAATTTTGGTCCTGTCAGTCTGTCACAATAATGTAATGCACTTAAAATTAACTGTTTTACCGCTCCTCCTGTTTTCTGCCTTTCCTTGACATCGTAAAATGGTCCCTCATGGCCCTCCATCCCTTATCAGTTTCATAAAAGAATATCTGTCTTGTAATAAAGTTGAAATTATATAAGTATTTAAAAAAAAAATTTAATCCAACTTTTTCCCTTTTCTTTCTCACAAAATGGTGTATGTTATAATCATGATAATATAGTTTGTTCAGTTTATGCTGTTCCTTTCTATATTCATGGTTTTACTGTTGCAGTGACCAATCCAGAAATCTCCTCGGGTAAATCTAATAGTTGCAAGACTCATCAGGATGACCCGTCTGTTAATGTGGACCATGATACAAAGGGTAAATATATCTGATTCTACTTGTAACAAGTTGATCCAAGTGTGTGCGTGCGTGAGGGTATGTGTGTGTGTGGGTACATGGGTATAAGTATATGGGAATGTGTATATGGGCTGATGTGTGAGTGTCCTGCGTGATGGTGTGTGATGGCGTGCGTGTGTGTATGTGTGGGCTGATGTGGGTTGTGAATGTGTGTAACTAGGTATATTGCAGACGTTCATCAATCAGTCTCATTATTTACGTCTGGGGACTGGGGACGAAATTTTGAACCGAGGTCCATCAGAGTCAGGTTGTAGGCGGTGACAGAGAAAGGACAACAAGACCACGTCCAGTTCCGCTCCCTATATCAATCTGGCAAGCGACATCGTTTTTTCAGCATAATTTTTATTCAGCTGAGCTGATGAATAGAAAGATACTATAACAATTTAAACCAATATGAGGTGCGGTTGGGTACGACTTTGTTGAGTAATAGTTTCGATTTGGAAGTCCTCTTTGGAAGTCTCGGAATATCATAACATCTGGCACATGAATCTTGTGATAGAAAGAAACATTTTCAGAAAAATTATTTTCAAATTCCTTTATGCTGAGTGAACTAAATATTATCTTTACTGGCTCATATTGCCCAAGTCCAAAATGGATGGTCCTCTCGCAAGAAAGAATATGGTCTTTATTGTAAGACCAAATGTGCAACCTTTCTGAAAGGGGGATTCAAGGTTTTTGTTAAATGGAGGGGGCACTGATACGAGAAAAAATCTGAAAAGCAAAATAGTAAAAGTAATAATAATAATAATGATATAATAAATTAATAATAATAATGATAATAATAATGATGATAATAGCAATAGTAATAATAATAATGATAGTAAAGATAATAGAAAAGTTATCACATTTTCAGGTGCATTTTGGGGCAGAAATTTAGAAAGTACGTAAAAAGGATTTTAAAGTTTAAAATCTAATTTGAATTCATAACATTATTAAAAATCAGGCCGAGGAACATTTATTACTAAAACTGACCAATGACCATCAAACGTTAACGTTATTATTACAGTTTCACTGTCTCTATTGTATAAATAGGGCCTACAGAAGATCCAGGTGGTGTACTTCTAGCGATTCCACTTTTCGTGCCAGTCTGTATTTGCCTTTCCATCGTAGCATTTGGCGTGACAACATTCCAGTTAGGAAGAATATGTACAGGGACACAAAATCTTGTTATTGCCAAAACAGTACGACAACGCAGACACCAGAATAGGAAAGCTAGCGTTGTTATTAAATTAGAAACAAGAAGTAATCACTCTGAAGATCGAACCGATAGCCTTTCACACTGTTATTCGTCATTGGACAGCATATCCTTAAGTGAACGGGGAATTACGGACAAAGAAATAGCACCGGAGCTCGTTTGTGGGAGTAACAGACTAGGACACCTAGGTGGTCTTCGAAATCTAGATTGGGGCCCTGACAGGATAAGAAATAGTAGCGGACTACATCTGTCCTCAGAGGAAAGACTGACCCAAAGTGAGGGAACTCGGCGTTCCTCCAAAAGTAGTAGTTCAGGGAGTCTTGATCGATGGGCTTATTCTACTGACCGGGAGAACATTTTGTCAAGCGAACAGCTAGTGTACATCAAACCAGAAGCCCATCATCTTGGGGCAGTTACTTCCATTCACGTTGGCAGAATCGACGTCAAGCTCCAATGTCCACTTTCCAGAGAATCTCCTCATGCTTCTCACAGAGTTAATTATTCACGACAGATCAACAAGTTAATGTCTTTCAGTAAAGCTGATTTAGAGACAGATCTAGTCCTAGAAGCACACACCTCCTGGGCATCAACCACACCTATAATCAGGACTCTTTCTGAGGAACTAGCCACAAAAGTTTTCTCCTCTTCTGATGTTCTCGATTCTTCCCCTGGTTCATCCTCTATTGATGATGGCTTCATAGCCTCAAGATCATATTTCTCAGACCCATTTTTGTCGCGAGTGCGTATTTCACATAACAGGGGAGAGATTGACAATCATCATGATCATGTAACTGCGGACACACTGATAGCACGTAACAGGATAATTGCCACTCTATGATGCTATCAGACGTGAACTTTGACATTCTGCATGTGCTTTAAGCATAGCAGTGCGGTGCGCGGGATTTTGTCTAGCCCCAACCGCCTTATGCTTTGACTTTCATTTACAAGAAGAAGAAAAAAAAAAAAGGAAAAAAAAAAACAGGTAGATTTTTTGCCTCATATAAAGTTTAATTGCCTTAATGCCACTTATACAAAAATGACCAGAGCTGAATTGTATTATTTTGTATTGCATTGTGTGACACTTTCAGACGTTGTGACACTTACATTACACATTCTAATAACTTAAAGTGTATATACATATTGTAACGAGATTTGTATTTCTCTAAAATGGGCAGAATATTGTCCTTATTCTGGTGGAAGTCCCAAAAATAAATCCCCGTTTTATTTGTAGTTTGTTGTCTAGGATGACCGAGAGTCAGGGAGAAAGAGCACACATCAGACAGAGATTAAAAATAACAAGTTTATTATGGTGAACTCAACACATTTACAAGGTAGACAGAATCACTGGAGAGAATGCCTTGCTAACCAGAGAGGCAAGATAGCAGGAGCTGGAGCTCTCTCTCTCTCTAATAAAAACTGGTTATTCACCGCGCTGCTAAAACACACTCTCTGATCTGACAGTCTGACCTGGTCTCCCCAGATAAAGTGTGAGGTCTGTCTTATATACCCCCCTTCAAACAAGCTGCTCTGTCAGAGAGAGAGAGAGAGAGAGAGAGTTATGAAGGTCGTAAGAAAGACACTTATCGCACAGCAGAGAATATAGCGAGAATGACGTCATTGAGCACATGAAGGACAAGGCAAAGTCAAAATGAGGAAAGCATAGAGTAGAAGAGTCTGACCTCGTGAAGGTCGAAAACAGAGGAGAAGAAGCGAATATGAGTAACCTTGTGAGTTGTGAAAGTCAGAAGTACATAGCAAAAGGAGTGAAGAGAGTATGAGATGGGGCTAGCTAATTTTGCAATGACGTTAGCAAGACATTCTGTACATAGACCAGTGCAATAATTATGATTTGTTTCTATACTCACTAAAGCAGTGAAAACAATAAAAACACATTATAACTTCAAATATCATCAGCAAAAATGCGTGACAATTATAATGCTTGAACACCACAGGTCTGATAATTATATAAGCAGTAGATGCGATACAGTTCTATATTCCGGGAAAATTAGACTGGGAAATGAATGTAAAAGACTTCTATTCTTTCTTTAGTAGGAACCTATATAGTATGTTCCTCCAAATATACAATCAGACTTTCAGCATCAATAGCTTTCAAAGTTGTGAATTAATCTGAATATGGTTCACGATTGTAGAAAAATAACTACTTATCTGCATCGCAGAGAAAATCCCATTGAATGTGGTTCAGTAGTCAGGAAGAAATGGGGATTTTTGTAACGTATGTCATAAGTCCCTTCCATCCTAGATTTGACATAAGGGAGAAGCACAAAGCACAATGAACAATATCACTCAAAAGGTCTGAAAAGGAACTTACTGTTTCATTTTTGTCTGCTGTAATTTTTATGGTAAATCATCATTTATCATCATAATTATCATCGTTCTTGTTAATTATTAAGGTTATTTTGGATATTTTCTTTTCCAAAACGATATAAATCTGTAAAAAGATAAGCAATTTTCAGAGTTTTAAACATGATACATACATGCCAATTTTCCATATGAAAAAGTAAGGCAAAATTATGAATACAGTGTAACTTTCACATATATTAAAGTTTTCATGAGAAGAAAGGAATCTAGGGCTCCTCAGATTAGTATGAAGGCGGAATTGGAATCCTTCCTCTAAAATAGGAATGGTTGGTAGGTATGATGTAATTTGTAACTGAAAGTGAATGATTAAGTACTAGTATCTGAAAAGTCTAGTAACAAATGCAAGATTGGACAGAAAATGTACAAACACTTTGCAAAAAAGGGAATCAGAGATTATACTTTCTGAGAGTAATGAGAAACCTTCATGTCGATAAAACTATCCTGGTTTTGTTTTACCGCTCTTTAATCCAGAGCATACTCACGTACAACCTGGTGTGTTATTATGGAGATGGTACACAACAAAACCGAGATCGCTTAGACCGAATGAGAAGAATGGCTCAAGGAATTATAGGAATGAACTATCTTCTCTTAGTTGTTTCTTTGAAGAGAGAATACTGTCCAAAGTTAACAAAATTATGAACTATCAAAGTCATTCTCTTAACGGATATCATTCATTTAATCGCTGTGGTATTAGGCTGCGCGTGCCGCCTACAAATAGAACACGTTTCCGCCAATCATTTGTACCCAACTCGATTCACATGTGCAACCAACTTGTCAGAAGGGAATATAGGCCATAGTTCATTTACTTAGTCTTTACTGCACACCTTTATTTCGGTACGTAAAGTTTCTATCATATTTCTTATTTTAAAAATATGAATGTCTATTATTTAACGTTGCATTGAAAATTGATGGATGATTGAGCAGTAGGTTTGCATGAGGTATATAGGAATATGACAAGAAACGAAGGATAAAGAAGATGAGAAATCAGGAGAAGAAGAAGGAAATAGTACTTAAAAGGAAAAATAAGAAGAAAGAAACAAACTTAACTATTATTTCTCAAATTATATAGTATTTGAGCACGATTTATGATTAGTTATGTATGAAAATGTTATACAGTCAGAAATATAATAAGAAGGAAAAGATGATGAGAAGGAGAAATAAGCTGAAATGAACGAATAAACTGAATAGATAAAAGAGGGAAAGGAGTACAAGTACACATGTACTTCAGTAGTAAAACATAAATGCAAAATCAATGGGCAAAATCAGTGCCATACAGAGAATCTATTTGTTTTAATGTATTCACATGTCTGTTATGTCGTATTGTATTTTTCATGTTTTTTTCTGTAATGCTAGTGGAAATCAAATTTCCACAATTTTATGTGGATCAGACTGAATAAAATTATCAAATTATTATCAAATTATCAAAACAAATTATGAACCTATATTAATAAACCTGACTTGTCTTGGGTTTGGGGGGAGGGGGTTGTAGGAAGATATTATTTACATATTTATTTAGCTTAGTCTACTTTGAGCAAAATATTTCCATTTACATGTGTATACTATGAACATCCAAGTGACAAGAGATGGAAGAAAGGGACCTATGACATGCTTTACAAAAATCCCTGTTTCTTCGTGACTACTTGACCAAATCGGATGGGGTCTTCACTGACTTCAAGAAGAATAGTTGCAATTTCATAATCCAGTATGACTTTTTATTATTATTTTTTTTTATTATTATTTTTTTTGTTTTTGATAACACACACGCACACCCTGGTATCAATATGCCTTTAGCACTTCATTTATTTGATGTATGATAAAAGAGCAATTTAGATAAAATGCCATGCTCAAGGGCATAAGTGCCGTGCCGGGGATCGAACGCCCGATCCTCGCATCTCCAGTCAAGCGCCTTAAACCACTGGACCACGGCACCTCCACCTAATATTTTATATTGCAAAACGATTTTTTTTCGTAATCGATAATTAAATGCCGATTGTATTTTTTCAGGGACATACTGTATGTCCTCACATTCCTTACATTAATTTTCCGGGGTATTTTTCTTTAACAGCAAATCAGTGTTGAGCTGTAAAGTGGCGTAGCGTTTGTCTTGTTATGGGGACGACTCGCTAAAAAAAATAAAAATAGAAAAATAGCGTAAAGAATGCATATGACGGTAAACATTTTAGTATTGATTTATAATATTCACTTATGTATTATTTCTACTGAATATGATTTTGTTTATATATAGTATGTCGAGTCTAGTCAGTTTAAAAATGTGGAATATGTATAATATATAAATAATATTCTATATGCATTTCTTAATTAATTAAAGATTACTTCAAATGAAGCGCTTAGGCTGTTTTCGACACACATTGGATTACATATGTCTTGTAACTTGCTGTAAGTACATTTAGTCAGTTTGATTGATCTTTTATGTATATTAGTTTTGTATATTGCATTTTAACGAGAATAATATCCATATATTTATAACTGTGAAACACTAAAGATTGATATAAAAGAAACTTTTAGCAATCATAGAGCATTGTATACCCCCCCCCCCCCCCCAAGTTTAGGTTTCCTGCCTTTATGATTTATGACGGAAATCATTCGACAAATGTATAGAATGAATGTACAGTTGGGATTCATTTATCTTCACGAAAGATCCCCAGAGAAAGGTGACCGTGCGTAGTTTTTCAATTAATCTTTTATAGAAACAGGTTATCCATGATAAAGGTTATATTAACAGGTTGTATAATCACCAAACAGCTCTATCAGTGCAGCATTTTTGGCTCTGGTGCTGTGGCGAGTACCACTGTTAAGTAGTTATATGTAAGAGAACTTTTTATCATTTCCTTTTTTGTTATGTATTCTGTTATGACTTCGAATTAAATCATTTGTAAATAGTTCAATGACAAACATGTACCGTTCTGCAATTGTCTTCTTGGTGATGGACTTGCTCTCTTCAGTGATTATAAAAGCGATGGACGGTAGATCTGTGGGATATACACTAGGTAAGAAAATCGAAACCAAATGGATGTACCCTACAGAAAGATATAACTAATTCATTCTCATAAAAACATATATTATGCCATTCACACATGAGGCTTCATTATTTTGAAGGGATTGAAAAGGTCAGGCAAAATGTGAATCGCGTTTGTATTTGCTTTAACATACAACAAGAAACGGTATGAATACTTGCAGTCATGAATAGAAGCTGTCTAACGTTTAAACAATTTAAACATTATCGTACAATTTTTCGTTCACATGTGTGTCGTTTTTATAGCATTGTTTTATCTCTTAAGAGCAATGGTTTGGCATACAGTGAACAAATTGTTCTTATTATCTAAAGCTTTCATTTCCAAAAGTATTCCCTAAGTCAATGGAGCAAACATGCGCGGAAGCAAAGTGGCCGAGCTGTTGAAAATTTCGAATCCTGAAAAGGCATTTACCCTGCGGATTGGGGGCGCATTATCCTTAATGATCATATTTTTCTTTGTTTTCTCCCTTTGCTTTCTTTCTTTCTTTTGCGTTTTTCCGCCCCCCCCCCCTCCAATGCCGCCCGAGGCACGTGCCAACCTCCCCCCCCCCCCCCCTCCTGTAGATACACCACTACCTGACTCTGCCATAATACCTGATAACGATATTTCTAAGATTACAATATAGGTGTTTTGATATTCACAGATGGATATTACTTTGGTTGTTACCCCCTTCTCTGCTTGAAATTCGATTACGACATCAACATTTCGGAATTCATATCAATGAGGGGTTTTTGGTAGCAGGGCTTTACAACGGAACAGAATGTTCATGCTCTTGTGAGCAAGATTGCCTAACGAAGCTAGATGATATATTTTGTGGACTACCCTGTCAGCATGGTCAGGATCATGCGGAGTCGTTTTGTGGTGGTTACACAGCAGTTTCTTTGTACAGAGGTACAACTTTGCATGTTCAATTAATAATTCTTGTTGTTGATTATCCATGCAATTTCGGAAATAACATTTTTTTTTAAAGAGAATGTATAGGATAATTTTACTTACGTACTTCGGAACTGAGAATAAGACTGTATCAGTTCTGTTCAGTCGTGCAATATATTCCTCTTGTCATTTTGTACAAAACTGTAACATTTCAGTGATTAAATCTGTTGGAATAAATTATGTGACTAATTGTGGTATTAAAAGCTCCTTTTCGATATCAACTTTGTCCTGTTTTGAACCAATAAAATTTTAAAAATTGTATAAGAAAACCTTAGTCGTGCTATACCGCCATCTTCCTACAAGGTCCATAGATTATTGCTCCTCTCTCTCTCTCTCTCTCTCTCTCTATTTCTCCCTGCCTATTTCTGTCAATCTCCAACTCCCTTAGATAATGGTGTTTAATGATTATAAGATGTGTAGAAATGGCATTATCAAAGCAATTTTGCTCTCACGATTCTGTTCAATTCCTTCCTTCTTTTATCATGCAGTGAGTTCTCCAAAAGAAGCATTCAATCTATCCAGTATTTGCAGGCCGACTTTTAAGAGAAACGGAGAAGGTACATGTCTATGTCCATTCGACGTACTATTTTCAAATTTACGTCTCTTGTGAGGCGATAACATTAATAACCCACGGTCAGCTGTAAACATTTTTTTTAGAATAAAATTGTCTATTTTAAGTGAGATGTTAGTATGATCAAGTTTTGCAATCTTCATGATTTTAATCACTTTGTTTTCATTGATAATTAGCGAGCTTTCGATTTGCACGTCGACATAGTCGACTGGTACGATCGAACCACATTTTGAAGCTCTGCGCATGCGTCACGTCGTCTCCCTCGTCCACTAGCCGAATCGAGGACGCGTGCACCCTGGTTTTGCCATCGTCCTAGATTCAGCACGAACGTTCATATATATGACGTCATACAAGCTCCAAATATGGATGAAAGTGCGACCCACACCGTCGTGAGAGATCGAAAGCCTATAACGCGAAGTGAACGGACTTGGCCTGTGCGACGTCTCCACGCTCTGGTGACTCGTCGCAGAAGTCGTTCGGAGCAGAAATCGAAAGCTCGCTAGTAACTGACAACTTCTGTGCGGACGTACAGCATGCCCCTCCCCCTTCTCTTCTTCACCAGAATCTTTCTTCTCTGAAAGTAACTTCTCTTTGTGGCCATAGGGAAATATGCCATATTGCTATATTGCTATATACCCCCTGTTCTTAAAGTGCGGCCCACGGGCCACTTGTGGCCCGCGATACAATTTCATGCGGCCCGCCCAAAATATCTGAGTAAGAAGAAAAAAATCTTGTTTTAAGAACTATATTGATACATAATATATCATCCTAACTATTGGTAATTAAAGTATCAAATTTTTTGCTCGCTCGCAAATAGCGTATCATATTTATCTGTTCCCTGCCCTACCACATATTATTATAGTTCGGGTTCGGGTATTCTAAAATCGTTTAATCGTCCTTAGATGAGCCATTCGGGTATTTATGCATTAACGTCTGTGGCGGGGGATGGGGCCTGGAGCCCTCTTCCCCGAGAATATCAAAAATTTTCCTGCATTCGGGCACCCACCATTTCATTTTTGGGCAGTGAAATGGTCTCTTTGTAATTTTTTATATCTAATCTAGATTAGCACATTTTGACGACGAAATTACATTTTCACAATTCTAAAGTGTCAATTTTTTTTTGCTCGCAAGCTTCGCTCGCTCGCTGAATGATAATATTAATTTTAAAAAAACAGAAAGCTAATAAACAATGTATTCGGGCAAGATTCGTGAGTCCCATGCTTTGTATGTATGTATATATATATATCATACTCTGTGGCCCGTGACGTAATTTCAAGAATATTTCTGGCCCTCGTAACAAAATAATTAAGAACCCAGGCTATATACCTTTTGAAACTGGTATGTCGTTAGCATCTTGTTAATGGATTTTCGTGTCTGAAAAATGTAGTTATGATAATCATCATTTAATCAATGAAGGGTCAATTACTGGTTGCCTGAATTATAGATAGTTCTAAGGATACGTGAATATTATCCTGAAGTTCAGCTGAAAGGGAGGAATCTCCATATAATGCACAGTGATTAAGGTTTTAGCAATTTTGATTGGGGGTGTCGGACCAAGATGCTAGTAAGATCAAGCTTTACGATCTTAATCACTTTGTTTTTCATTGATAATGACAACTTATGTGTGGACATACAGCCTACCCCCTCGGCCCTCCCCCTTCTCTTCATCACAATCTCTCTTCTCTGAAAGCAACTTCTCTTTCTTGTCATCCGGAAATTTGTCATATTGATATACCTTATGAAACTTTTATGTCGTTAGCATCGTGTTAATGGATTTTCGTGTCTGATAAATGTGGAGTTATGATAATCATCATTTAATCAATGAAGGGTCAATTACTGGTTGCCTGAATTATAAATAGTTCTGAGGATATAAAAACATTAATCTTGAGGATCCGCTAAAAGGGAGGAATCTCCATTTAATAGACAGTGATAGAAGTGCTTATGGTTTTTAACCATTTTAAATTGGAGGTGTCGGACCAAATTTGCCGACAAAGTAGCAGAAATTTCCCTACAAGAAGAAGAGGAACAACAACAACGACAAGAACAAGAAAACGAACGAGAATTGAAGAATAATACAGAAAACATGAATTGAAGAACAATGCGTAGATGAACAAGAACAGGAAGAAAAAGAAAGCAAAGAAAAAGTTATCAATTTATCAGATTTACAGAGAGAAAATATTTCATTCCCCCCCCCAAAAAAAAAGATAACAAAAAAAAAAACAATACAAAAACAAACGATGCGCCTGGTTATAACAACGTGATAATTCTTTGCTAAAAAACAAGAGTTTTCTAGTCATCCTGTTACCCACTGAAAACACTTCTGAAGAGTAGAATGTGATATTTAACAACTAAACGCATTCGACACATTGACATTCGAAATGTATTTTTATAACCCTATTTCAATTTCAGCAGATATAAATTTTTCTTGTGTTTTCTGACATGCAGACGATGTGACTCCTTTGGTTCCAATTCTCGTGTCCAGTGGTATTTGTCTATTTACCATTATAATCATAATTGGAATGGCAGTTTATCGCCTAATATGTAAGAGAAGAGTGAATTTAATAACCAATCCTCCAAAAGAAGAAGACAACGGCAGTCAAAAATGAACTATTCAGCGCGTGGAACGGATACGAAAGACCGTTTTGAAAACTCCGATTGGGGTTCGCGCGCATTGCAGACAATTTATGCTAGATGCCGCCCATGGCAAATTGAACTCCAGTGGTTCCAAAACATCGGCAGTAGAACTAAGTCTCCCCAATAGTAAAATACGACATTGCACTTCTTCTGCGACTGACAATGAAGCAACATCAGATCCTTGGTGTTATTCCACAAACAGAATTAGCGTCACCGATGTTTCAACTGATGATTACGGGTACGTCGACCTCGACATAAGGCCACGCTGGAAGAGCCCTGATGAAGCTGATGCTCCCAGCCAATGTGACACTACCGGAGACTTTTCAACGGCATCACCTTGGACTAGAGATAAGTCCCTATCACAAAGTGCTCTTTCAAGCGTGATGACGTCTTCAGAAGATGGTGGAGAGGGGTATCCTCTTCCAGATTCGATTCGCACGGGCTCTCCAAAAGTGTACTATTCATGCAAAATTCATAGGGCACAGGCAACCCTTGGTGACAATATTGAAGAGAGAGGTCTTTCACACGAATCTGTTTCGAGATACACATCACTTGGAGAATGCAATTTACATATTCCCGAGGCAAGAGGGTCCATTAGTAAGCTTGCTGAAGGAACTGTTGAATGCGTCCCGGGTTCTCTTTCTACAGGCCGTGCGACATTCAAGTGCTATTTCAGTAGTACTCCCGGAGCGCAAGTATCGCCAATGGAAGCTGGTAAGGATTTTGACTCAACCACAGACCCCCCTTTCACATCCAACGTCCAAAAGGAAGTCTTCTTGTGTTAGCGAAGCAAAGGCTACTTCCAACGAATCTGGAAACAAACTCGACTCCGAGTTGCTAACCCTCATGTTCGAAGTGCACGATTGTTCACGGAATAATCCTGAACGAATGACGAGGCCATATGAAGCTCGCAAAGATAGAAATATTGATCTTCTTCCTGAAACTGGGCTACTTCGTAGAGGATCGTGGACTAAGTTGTTCAGTCGTCGTCATGTTTCTACGGTCAAAACATCTCTAGATAGGGTAAACCCAAATTAAAAGCGGGGAATCACAACCAAAAGAGGTGTCGTCTGATGTACCGTGTTTCATCATATACCCTAAAACGAAGGTGAGACCCAGCATCCGAAACATGTTAATTCCGTCAAATCCCGAGAGCCAAAAGGGGCTGAGTGAAATAAATACTAAGTCAATATACTCTGAGGATAGAAAAGTAATGCAATGAACCATCAAATTAATTAATAAAGCTATTGATGCAAGGGCATAGACTATTAAAGGGTACCAATCACAAACACACACACACACACACACAAATTGTAATAATTCTTCTGTATGTTAGAGGATTCATTAAACTATATTCAAAATATGAGGTTCAAGTATTGCTTCTAGTAAGAGATATTGCAAGTTTAATTACATTCTCTATAAGCGTCAAAGCGCATCGTGATTGGACTTCTCGACGCACCCGTACACGCTCGCCAAGATAAGGGCTCGCGCGGAACCCACCTCAGAGTTCGGTTCCGTGGGGGTACCTTCATGTAATCCTTCATTTCCTTCAAACTCCTAAATTGTTGACCTATATAGAAAGCCAGATAAAATATTTGATGTTGATTTTATACTTTCTTTCGATACACAAATTATTTTTTTCAGGTAATTGGTACACTTTAAAATTACATTTCAAGGGGGTAAACTCTTTAGACGTAGCAGAATTTACTTTTTTTGCTGGCCTCTAAAGGTAGGCCTGTGAAGTTAACTTGTTTCAAAGCTGACACACGTTCTTCGTCAAGGTTATATGATTCCGAATGAAAAGAGATGGTCCCAGTTTTTAACAAACAAGGAAGAAGTAGGACAATTAATGTGCGCTGATCGACCTTTGCGGACATGGGCAAAATGCGTTGATCGAAAATGAAGGACTTATATATAGTTAATTGTGTAGCTATTGCACTTCACAATTCTTACCTCTCGCACTTTTACCTCTGACAATGTTACCTCTGTGAGAATATTTAGGTTTTTGAATAGAGAAACTTTAGCTTTCAGGGCACTAGAAAGCTGATCGCAATACCACAAAATTTACTGTCATGGGGAGGGGGTCAAAACTACTCCCCCTTAATAGATGTAAGCATCTGCCCCCCCCCCCCTCCTCTTGGTATATAATTATAATAAACAGGGGGGTTTTATATGAAGAAAAATTGCGTTCATTAACACTAGAGGGAAAGCAACTGAGTGAGAAATCTTTGAATTTGAAATGATGAAAGTTTTCATTTTACAGCACTAATAAGCTTTTTATATAATTATAATGATAATACTAATAATACTATAGATTTCTAAAGCGCACTTTCTGATGCGAATATCGCTCAAGGCGCTACAATATTGGTTTTAAGGAAAAAAAATATATATAAATAGGCTACATAAACAGTCAAAGCTTAAAAGAAAATGAAAAATTAATTAATTAAATACATGTACAAAAAAGAACAATAACTATGTGTTAATAGAAACCGTTTAAGTTTGATTTAAAAGGCTTCTAGACTATATTTCTTGTACTACAGGATAGCTTTATAAACCCAAATTATTACTTGTAATTTTATTTTCTTGCGAGGGTGGACCTTGGGGATGGGCAAAAATCGCTTTCCCCTTGAATGATTAAGGGGGGCAACTGCACCAAATTTGTAGCCAAAACGGTCTTCCAGTATCAAATCAAAATAAAATGAGAGTAAAATGTTTTATGCCGCCAAATTCTGTTGAATAAATTTAGTCAACATAAATCATCTTCATAAAGATTTGATACACATTCAAAATATGATTTTCTTCTCTCATTTGAGGCCTTGATGTCGTACTTTTTTTTTCAATTTTTTGTAGCTTGTTTCATCGTGATCTATCTTCTTTTTTTTTCTTTTTTTTTTCTTTTTTCTTTTTTTTTTTGCTCGTTGCTCCCGTTGATTGCACGCTGTCTTTTTGTTAGTGTGTGTGTGTTTTTTTTTTTTTTGGGGGGGGGGGGGGGTTTCACATCAAATCAATCCTTTCCACAGGTATTTTATACAGCGCCTATTGCCATGCACACTCTAAGAAATATAGGCTCAACTTTGCACCTTTAGAGGTGCAGACGAATGTCACACTGGGAGCACCTTTAAAGGTGCAATTTTCGCACCTTTTTTAAAGGTGCAAATTTGCACCTTACATGAAGGTGCTATTTTGCACCTCAAAGATGCAGGATTGCACCAAAAAGGCACTTATTTGCACCTGCTTAAACTGTAAAAAGGTGCATTATTTTGAACCTGAAAGGTGCAAGATTGCACCAAAAGGCGCTTATTTGCACCTGTTTAAAATGTAATATAGGTGCATTATTTTGAACCTGAAAGGTGCAAGAATGCACTAAAAAGGCACTTATTTGCACCTATTCAAATTGCAATAAAGGTGCATTATTTTGAACCTGAAAGGTGCAACATTGCACCAAAAAGGTGCTTGTTTGCACCTATTTAAATTGTAATAAAGGTGCATAATTTTGAACCTGAAAGGTGCAAGATTGCACCGAAAAAGCGCTTATTTGCACCTGTTTAATTTGTAATAAGGTGCATTATTTTGAACCTGAAAGGTGCAAGATTGCACCAAAAGGCGCTTATTTGCACGTGCTTAAACTGTAAAAAAGGTGCATTATCTTAAACCTGAAAGGTGCAAGACTGCACCAAAAAGGCACTTATTTGCACCCGTTTAAATTGTAATAAAGGTGCATTATTTTGAACCTGAAAGGTGCAGGATTGCACCAAAAAGGCGCTTATTTGCACCTGTTTAAATTGTAATACAGGTGCATCATTGTACTCAAAAAGTGTGCCTTTTGGGTGCAATTTTGCACTTCACAGGTACACTATTTACGAGTCCCACACCTCAAGCACGCACACACGCACCACACACACTCGCACGCGCACTCACACCCTTTCGCGCACGCTAACACGCATGCGCATAAACACACACAGTGAACGAATAAAGCACATATCAAATATGATTACCATACATAATTATCAAAAAAGACAAGCTTTCAAAATATATGCTGAACTCATATTTACATTAACGTTTAATTGTCTTTTGTTTTTGTACATCAGATCAATGTACACTACCTGACTGGTTTTCAATATATTCTGAAGTAAAAAGAGAATTCCACAACAATACTTGTTTGCAAAATGTAAGAAAATAAATATGAATACAAGAATACGGTTTCAAATAAGTACGTACATTAGTAAAATGAGCTGTCAATGGATGGGCAAAATATCGGCAATAAAAAACACAGCAGCAAAACAGAATACTGTACACACTGTACATCTATAAACTGCATCCGTCGTAGGACACAATGAAGAATTACCTGTTTCTTTTCAACACCTTTCAAGAATTGCATGTTAAAATATTTTCTTTTAAAAAACATCATACTTTACTTACACTTTCTAATACTTTGTTTCATTACTTAAAAAGGAGGAATACTTGAGGCCTGCTAAACTAACACTCAAATGGATTGTGGGCAAGAGAGCATAACTGTTAAACTGAATAATGAAAATATATAATGATAATGATGATAATTAACATAATAGGAACAACAACAACAATAATAATAATAGTCACCATCTTCATCACGACCGTTGTTTTTTTGTTGTTTTTGTTGATTTTGTTGTTGTTTTTTATAGCCCAGGTTGAAAAGCAGTAGCTTGGAAAATAATATAACATAGCAAATAAAATGAAATGTATACAACACATGCTATTAAACCATCTTCTGCAAGACGAAATATTTCACTTCTATTGTATTCACCCTTTCGAGTGTCATCTTTTAAAAAATATCAATATTATACATCGACTTGAACTGAGGAAATTACAAAGTGTGGTCCACCAGATGAGCATACTTTCCGTCATACATTACCTAAATAACTGACATCGACTGTAAAAGCATCGTGAAGAGAAAGAGCCAAAAATCTGAAAGATTTTTTTTTTGTACTCTTTGTTCTTGGTGGCATTTTGTGGGGCACTTACTGAACCCAAGTAATACCAAAGTATGATCAGTAGGATGTATACACCAGTGCAAATCCAAAATCTTGCACATATATCACTAGCGTCATGTGAGGTAAAATAGTTGCACAAAATATGTGCTTAAAAAAAAAAACTACTCAACAAAATTTGGATGTTTCCCACAGGAATAGTTTGTCTGTATACTTCCAACATTGTTTTTGCCATTGTATGACAAAACACGTGCTGACGGAATGTATAAAGGAATTATGCTACAAATGAGTACAAGTATTACTGGATAGATGAGATGTACCCAGCAACTATATATAATAACGATGAAATGCAATAATACGAATTAGCAAACACTGGAAACAATGAGATAACCACATACTCTGTACATTCTAATCTCAAAAAGTATTTATCACAAATGCAAGTATATAATGCTGGAGGTTTCAGCAAATATATATATATATATATATATATATATGATCGCTTTACTCACTAATGTATATCTAAAGGGGAAGTCCAACCTGATATCAACTTGATTTTAAAAGAAGCATAAAACATAAAGAAACAGATCACTGAAAGTTTGAGCAAAATCCGATAGGAAATTTTTAAGAAGTATCCCATCTTATCCTTAAAGGGAAAGTCGGCCCTGACATTAAAGGTCATAGGCAATCTCGGGAGCAAGCGCCATACTGGCAAGAAACGTATCTAATAGAGTCACATACTATTCTCATTTTATCATAAGACACAGGAACGAGATTATTTAACATTCCATTCACGATTTCAAACAAATTTTTAGCGTAAATATCTTTAAGAAACTCTTGGTAACGGCTTTTCACTGCCTCACGCCAAGACCATATCCACCCGAAGGTTCCACAAACAATAAACCCAGCGCTGCGCACTGTATGTAGCGTATTCTATAACACACAGCAATCCTCATGTAAGTAACGTGTGTGGTCATTGTTTGAATTTACATCCTTTTTTTTGGGGGGGGGGGGGAGAGGCAGGCGGTTTTATAAATTTTCACCTCTCATTCGATAAATATTTCACCTGAGAAGGAAAAAACTTCAAATCATCTTAGTGATGTTAGTATGCTGCTAAAGTAAAATCGAAGAAATCTCACGAAAAGTTTTTGAGGGCTTCCCAAAAAACTATTACTTTTAAGTTGGTTAAAAAAGAAAGAACAGATTTTTTTTTTTTTTTTGGCAAACAGATCAGTGAACGATCTCATTTACAAAATAAGCATTCTAATGCCCCCCCCCCCCTTTTTAATCGTCCCATTTTTTGTGAAATATGACTTACTCTAGAGGTTGTATCGTTTTTTTTTTCTGTTTTTTTTTTTTTTTTCACAAATATTCAAAACCACCCTCTGTATGTATTTATTTTTTATTGGAAGGGAGTGGGCCTCTGGAAATGCACAAAACTTCTACACCTATTTCATTGAAATGGTTTTCAATGAAACAATACAATATTACAGGTCACGTGTCAGATTGAATAAGGGATTTTTTTTTTAAAGAATGGTCTGAGTTTTGTCAACATGATAAGGTTCATAAAAACTTGAAAAGTTTGACCTGTAAATTACTGATTCAACTTTTTTACTTTTGAAATGTGTAAGGAGTATCAGTGCATTAATTTTGTCAACACAAAAGATACCGTGTGAATATAGATGCCACCAAATAAAATGAAAGGTACACCTTTATTTTGTTTTATCTCAAATGGAATCAGGCAGTTCTTACGAAAATGAGATCATACTGTTATGTACTCCATCTTATCTTTAAAAGGCAAGCTTACCTTGATACTAAGTTGGTTTTAAAAGAAGCAGATTTTTTTTTCAAACAGATCAATTAAAGGCTTGGCAAGCTGATAGGAAAAAAGAAAGTTATGAATTTTTGAAGCTCTAATCAATCAAACACAAACTGGCAACTCCATGACGTACATTGCGAGCTCCTCTCCCATTTGCCCTGTACTGAAAAAATCGCAAATTTCAATAATTTCTCTAAAGAAAATATTTCATCATACATGCACCCTAAATATAAATGATTTCACTTATGCTTTTACACAAAATCTGCACGATACAAATCTATTCCCTCATCAAAAACGAAGAAAATTAAAATCTATGAACTTTGGTGTACAAAACGAATGGGAGAGGAGCGCGTAAATTCTGGGAGATGGATCGACAACAGGATCATCAACAGCGTGCAATAATCGCTTTTCCGCCCCTATTCTAAGTGATTACATACTTCTGACACTTCATATTTTCCCTGGGCTCTCACTGCTAGTTCTGTTAACTCATCCTTCTTCTTCCCTGCGCTTGAGATCCCTCGGTCAGTTAAATATTTCTTCAATTGGTCAACTCTCACTCGCGGCGTCTGCTATGTTGGAAATAGTTGTCGACCCGCGAGTGGGAAAATAGGCCTCTCATGGTACGGACGTTGGTGGCGCATGCATTGTGAAACGCGAGAATTTAAAGATGATCAGGTGCTGCAGCCGGTAGAGCGCTCCCAAGAAAATCATTATTTTCACAATAATGTTACTATGGCAACGATGACTCTACCGACATAAAAAACGATAGGCGTCTTCGCTTTACCTTCTGATATCGGTTCTGTGTGCCATATTTCAAGACAATCGGGTAAAAACAGCAGAAGTTACAGTTCTAGAATATTTCCAAAACAAACATGGTTACCATGGCAACAATGAACCCGCCAACACCAAAAATGATACATGTCTTCGTAGCTTTGTAGCTTATAAGCTTTTGATTTGTTCATAATTTGTCAATTTCACTTTTCGCTCCGGTTGGGGTCTTTAAAGGGGGTCATTAGAATGCATACTTTGTACATGAGATCTTCTTTATGATTATCTTAATGAATTAGGTTAATAAACCTTTGAATTTTGGATGGCATCGCAGTTTCCATTCCGATTCCCCCAACGAACTGCTGAAGGAACAGCAACGTGCTGCGACCTTGCTTGGGATACTCTAAGCCGTACACATAGTATGCCGCAAATGTACAGGTAAATGCCTGCAAGATTCCGGATGGCCTGCATATTTGAACGCCATCACACCATATCTCAAGATCAGTTGGCTGTAAATTATCTCCTTGAAGTACCATTGATGGTGTCGGTCCAGTAGGTTCCTGCAAGGTTTCGAAAGAATAAAAAGAAAAAGAAAAACAAGCGTACACATATAGCATTGGGGATGAACAAAATGGATTAAGTCCGACCTCGGTTGACGGTTATCCGGCAACTTCACGACGTGCACTAATCTTCATCGGAATATTAGAGTTATGCATCTCACTGGACAAATGTGACGTATGTAAGTTTAATCTGATAATGCTTGGACAACCATAGTTTTACGCGCCCTTTTTTTTAAAGTAAAAGCTATTTTTTATCATAGTTAAGGTTAGAAGTTACAACCTTCAGACAGTCAATCCTTGGTGCTTAGATTCCTGCTGTTCTATGTTCTATTCTGGCTATTAAATACACCTTACCATTCTCAAGACTACTTTGATCAAATGTGGAACTACACCCTCTAATATATCATGCATTGCATCAGGTGCTAGACACCTTGCAACATCAAATTGCTGCAACTCGCTAAGTACACTGAGGTATTATCGGGACTAATTTCGATTGCATTTAAGTGATACTCATGTATTTCACTAGTCCTCACCACAAAATCCTCTTCATCAAATTTATCTGCAATATCTTCTTTCCTAGCCATGCAAAATCTGCAAATGCGTCCAGCATTGAAGCAGGTTGAAAACCACCAATAGAATACACAGTTGTGTGCCTATGTCGAAAATTCTCATTCACTATTGAGTCACATAATTTTATTAGAGCAAACTATTACTTCTTGTCGACATTTTCTTGAAAACTATATTTGGGTTGAAAAAGTAATTTTACTTGAACTTACCAGTAACACTGGGAATCACCACAAAACTCGAAAGAAATTTTTTTCGTTGTTGAATTGGTTTGCTTTTTGAGGTCAGGGTTAGCGTACGCACGTGGCTAGCTAGCTAGCTTGGCCATTCAAGGAGTGATAACTCCTTGGGTCATTGCACAACCGCGGCATCGATCTCAGCCACGTTTTACACGCATACTTGCACTCATGCATATCGATATCGCATGCCAAGGGTGCACTTGCACGAACACAACACCATTGTGCATCGCACCTGCCATTTCTGCCAATAGTACGTGTCATTAATAATTCATGAATCTAGCTCAAAAAGAGGTGCTCTGGAATTTCCGGTGCCATGCACGCTGAATGGCAAGTGTTGTGCTCTGAATTGAAGGTCCCCTGTAACCCAAATGATGTGTAGAGATGCATACAACTTATAATTCGTTATTCAAATATCTCAATATATTTCATAAAGTTTTAAAATATTTTTGAAATCATTTTTCATAAATGCTAAGCTCCTCTCTAAAATATGCCACAGATCTCATTCCTGCAAAAACATCATCGGTCAGTCATAAGAGAACTAAGGAGGACAGTGGTATGTAGCTTTACCGGAGATGCCCCATCTGTTCTAATAGACCATACGATGCCTACATAGGAGTTGCTATGTCAGACAATGTAGCATCACATGGAAAAGAATGGTAATGAGGAGGTAGGCATAATGCTTGAAAGCATGCAATTCTATTGTGAGCATGTGCTGAGCTGCGGGAAGTTACATTCCACTGTCTTTTGAATCTTAGTGTAGTAGCTGACTGATGATTGGCTGTTGACGTCATTGCAGGAATGAGATCTGGAGCTTTGTAGGGTGGAGCTTAGGAGGTTGGGAAAAATATTTTAAAACATACATTAAAAATTCTATAAAACATATCTAGATGCTTGAATAACAGAATATCATTGTATGCATCCCTGCCATCAACAGCAATAAACTTGCATTTGGGTTGCGTTTGGGGTCTACACACCAGATTCTGTGGCCTTGGTTTTTCAAAAAAGTGAAAACCTAATCAAATATTCAGAGTATATGGTTGTAAGAAAAGTATTCAAAGAGACGTCATAAACTTTAGTCAAAATAAATTTGACATCCTTCAAGTTCACAATGTGAAAACCTCAGTCTCATCTACGAGTATTAACTTTTGAACTATTAACGAACTAAGTGTCATTTTTCCTATTACTAGGTGTAAAAAAAAACATTTGACACTTTGGTTTGTTAATAACTCAAAAGTTCTAACTCGTATCGGACTGAGGTTTTCAAAGTGTAAAATTGAAGGATGTCAAATTTATTTGGAATAAGTTTTGTGAAATATTCTTCATTAATATTCTTAAAATAATGCTCTGAATATTTAATTAGGTTTTCACTTTTTGAAAAATTGAGACCACAAAATCTGTGTGTGTCAGTAATTAATTCAGAACACAACAATTGCCACTGTGTATTGCACCTGGCATTTCCTGCCAACCTTTTGCTATCCAGTTTCATTAATGATTCATGACTCTGGGCTAAAAGACGTGCTCTGGGATTTCATCTGCAGTGCACAATGGCCATTGTTCAGCCCTGAATTAATTACTGATACACACAGATTTTGTGGTCTTGATTTTTCAAAAAGTGAAAATCTAATTAAATATTCAGAGCATTATTTTAAGAATATTACTAAAGCGAACTTCACAAAACTTATTCCAAATAAATTTGACATCCTTCAATTTTACACTTTGAAAACCTCAGTCCGATACGAGTTATAACTTTTGAGTTATTAACAAACAAAAGTGTCAAATTTTTTTTTTTACACCTAGTACTTCTTAAATGTACGCGCAATCAACCAAACACAGTGCATGTAACAAAATGCGGATGACCAGAAAATAATATTCTGGTTTTTTTTTTCCGAACAATGAATTCAATTCAGTTCATTTATTTCATTCTCCATAAAAAGATACAAATGTGATAAAGGTCATGGTACATGAGATATTGTGACGTAAAGCAAACTAAAGGTGTGCAATTCAAACAGAAGGGGTCGGCTCGCTATTCATAAGGACCGCTATTCATTTAACATGCGTTATCAGCGATCTTTATGACTTATGAATAGTTGTCCTTATGAATAGAGGTCCTCATGAATAGCGAGGTAATTTGTCTATGGTTTGCTCGCTATTTAGAAGGGCCGCTGCTTATAGAGGACCGCTGTGTTCATTTAGTCACGCGTTGTGGATAGCGGTCCTTATGAATAGCGGCCCTTATGACTTGCGAGGTTACCGCAAACAGGATACCATATTGTAAAACAAAATAATAATATTTACACGAGAGATATTTTATAGGAGAATTGTGTCAAAACAAAAAGAGCATTTAGCCATATAAAACGTTGACCCAATGAATCGTAAAAGCAAGTAAATCGCACACAAAAAGACAGACAGAAAGAAACACATACAGAAAGAAAGCAAATCAATCGATCTCATATACTCCTACGTACTCACACATAGTCACAAAATGGGATTTGAAACATTAAAAAAAAAAAAAAAAACACCAGAAGCACATATTTTTTTTTTAATAGAAGAATTACTTGTAATGCGATTTTAATGAGTCAGATATTGTGTTGCTTACTAAATAATCTGTAAATAGGCTATTTTCGTAATTTATTCAAATTTATACACGTTAACCCCCGGCGTTTGCCTAGTGTCAAACTATTACATTCACCTGTAAAAAGCTATTCTTTTTCAGTAGTCAGAATGTGAATTGCATGTATTAGACGTTGTTAGGTTGAACAAACATTTTGGCTTGACCAACCTAGCAACACTTAATTTATGCAATCTGCATTCTGACTATAAAAATACAGGTGGATGTAACCGTTCAATACATGGGGGTGTGACAAAGAGGTAAGCAAAAAATTTGAATGCAATACGATAATGGCCTATTATAAGGGGAAATTATATGGCGGTCTCTTATTGGTGGTTCGTGGATCCGAACTGTCTTAGACGTTGCGCAAAAAAACTTGCAGACCTTAAACTTGGAGTGTAAACGATTGGATGTCAATAGTAGGGCCTATTTGATAGTACTTGACATTTATTCTTGAATAAAATATTTTCCATTGCCCCGTTTACTTCAAGAACAAACGTTATTCGGGTAAAATCATAGAGTTCGCCGCATGTCTTGTGAATATATCTAGCAAGGATGAATGCGACTCAGACTAAGCTAAGTGGCAAACTTGCACCACCCATGCTGGAGGCGAGCACATAGCCGTGAGAGGTGCAAATTTGCTCCAATCCAGCGGTGGAATTGAATCTGCACCCTTTTCTGCAAAGTTGCACCTTTTCTGCACCTTCATTTTTTAGAGTGCAGTTTCAAATGACAACATACATTGCTCCACGGGTTAGGGCCACTTGACAATTAATTCACTTTTCGAAAGTCGAAACAACCTCATGAACAGTATTTGACGGTGCAGTTGCAGTTTTATCTATGTACCTGACATATGACAATATTAATTTGACATGTTTGACATGCCTGATATTCACTAAAGTCCAATAAATTCAACTTTATTGATTATAAACCAAACTGTTGTATAGAGTTGTATATAGATCTAAATCTAATCTTGAATGATCATAAATCAGAACAACAGTTTCGAAAAGTGGAGTGGCTACAGGGGTACGGTGCACACCGCTGCCCCCCATCGAATGGAGAAAAAAAATAAATGAAGAAAGAGAGAGAGAGAGAGAGAGAGAGAGAGAGAGAGAAGAGAGAGGATGAACAGAACATGGAAAGAAGATGATACGACTCAGTCTCTCCCTCACCCCTTGCCGATGTCCATTTTAATTCGCATTTCATCCCGGCCTCCCCCACGATGTAATGTAAAAATCTGTTGAATACCCAGTGATCAGCTTTGCAACGAGGGTATACTTGACATGGGTTTCTAATACATGACTGAAACATTGAAGTTGCGTGTATTTGACCCATCAACCGCAATAAACTTGCAATTAATGACCAAGGATTGTTTCATGAAATCATTAAAGACAATTGTATGTAGCGATATAAATCATTTGACAGGTACACAGAGTAGCTATTCAGATTATGCATTTACATTCTTCATAATACTTTTCTACTCATTTAGATTCTAAAACTAATCAGAATGTATAGGTTCATAATCTTCGGTTTGTTAAGTTCGTGCGTTACTAGTAACAATAAATCAACGGAATCAGTGGACCTAACTTATGCACAGGGTAAGCTATTCTGTATCATATCAAAATTCAATTTAATGTTCCAACAGATATTTACGCATGCAGTTCGACCAAAAACTAAAAACACGAATATACATAGATTTAGGCAAAGGCGCATAAGAGGCGGGATTTCGAAAGTGACGATATTCGGGAAACGATTCCTGGCGATATTCGTGCCGCAACCACTACTTCATATTCGGGCAGCGAGCTGCTCACATGTTCTTATATTCGAGCAGGACGGAGTCCGAAAATGTACTTTTTATACAATTTCACTACAAAATTGCAAAAAAAATTGCTAGTTCGCTTCACCCGCTCTCAAAAATGTATAAACTCAAAAGCTGATATTCGGGCAAAAGACACCAGCCCTCTTTTGAAAATGTGCCCGTACGCCTATATCTATCTAATATTATCAGAATGGATAGTTATTGTTTTAAAATCATAACACAGCAGTAGATTTCTTAATGTCAGTTTATCATTCTGGTTAAAGAAGATATAGCTGTAGAGAGAGAGAGAGAGAGAGTCAGAAAGAGGTTTATACATGTGGAAAAGCGGACAATATGGGAAAGCACAACTGTTATTGTTATAAATTGTTATAATCTAATGGAAGGATGATAAACATGATATATTAGGGGGCTTTTTTGTGGGGAACTTGCCTACGTTTCATTTCCTTCATTTTCAATTATTCAGAATGGGATTATTTTGGTTGCTTTCCTCGTGGATGCTTAGAATTTGACCACAGTGTGAACATGCCACGGTTCCTAGTTTCCCCTAACTCTTGCACATCGGAATGCATTCAACTTGGATTTAATATAGCAGCAGTGTACAACCGGACGAAATGCTCCTGTGCATGTGAGATGACTTGTTTACTCCCCTATTCTGACGACACCTACTGTGGATTGCCATGTCATGGTAACATAGCCTTATCTTGTGGTGGCTATACTGCAGCTTCTGTATACACAGGTAAAACTCATATATCACAAAGATACGATTTAAAGAGTCAGAATTTTCATTTGAAGGGGGTACTAGCGAGTAATATAACCAAGGGCTGATTTCGAAGTGCCAATTTGAACATCCGCTAATATACTTTCAAAGGAAACAAAGAAGAGTTCGCAAACATTAAAAAATAATTGCATTTAATGTAAAGCTTCACTGAGGGCGATAGTACAAAGGCCTCAGAAAAAGTTTAGAAAGTCTTCACTTGAGGCTGGTACCAATTGTTTGATCTTCTCACAATACTGCGAATAACAATTTCATCCCGCCGATTTTTTTTTTCTTCCGTGTCATCGCAAAACAGTCAATCCTGGCCTCCATTTAGTAACTCTTTTATAAATTATAATATCTCTACATTGTAATAAACGTGAAATTATATATCATCAAACTCTTTCCCTTTTCTTTCTCAAAAAATGCTATTTGCTATAATACAATTACTTCACTTCATACTTTTCCTTTCTAAATTCACGGTTTTCATGTTCCAGCGAAAGCTCCAGAAAGGTCCTCGGTTAAATCTGATAGTTGTAAGACAACTCAGGATGACCAGTCCGTAAATGTGGACGATGGACAAAAGGGTAAATTTATATGTTTCTATACTTGTAACAAGTTGATCCAAGTGTGTGTGGGTGGGGGTATGGGTGGGATTATTTGTGTGAGTGTGTGTGTGTGTGTGTGTGTATGTGTGTGTGTTTGCCCTTACATAGATACACTTGTGGGGTACAGAGAACAAAAGAGCACAATGATGGCCTTTATTCCGTCATGCTTGTGGGGTACAAAATACAATAGGAGAAGTGCTTGTGGGGTACAAAGTACAAAAGGAAAAAACAATACAGTTCCCCACAAGTCAATGTGTGTGAGGGTGTGTGTGTGCGTGGGTGTGTGGTGGGTGTGTGCGTGTGGGGGTGTGTGGATGCGATGGATGTGAGTAATCAAGGAGGCACTAGGCAAGCTGTACTTGGGTTTTGCAGACGTGAATCAGTCGATCTCATTATTTATGTCTGTGGACCGGCCTTCAGCTTCATCATCCTTTCCTTTTCCCTCACACAGCAATAATCTATTTAATACTTACATGAATATTATATCTTTACATTACTCTATTCTTTGTTGTTGTTTTTATTTTATGCGATCTTCTTTTTATCGCTTTTTTGTGTGTTCGTTTCAACCTTATATTACATTCAATCTATTTGTTCATTGTTTATATGTGTTTACATGTTTTGTAAATATGTTTTTATTATTTTGATACAGGGCCGCTTGGTTGACCAGTTTTTATAATTGAAAGGGCTACCCTGTTAAAATAAATCGACAAATAAATCAATCAATCAACCAATCAATCATCCCAAACAGGGGCGGATCTAGCTTTTTTCCAGGGGGGGGGGGGTTTGAGGGCTGAGCTGGGTATTGGGAGGGAGCGTAGCGACCGAGCCCGAGCGAGCGAAGCGAGCGAGGGGGGAGGGTGTGGGAGGGGGGATACCCCCCTCCCACAGTAGGGAGATTTTTCATTTTTAGGGTTGCCAGCTTGCGATTTTAAGCATACTTGCATGCTTTATTTTTTCTCTTTTTTTTTTTTCCTATGCACATTAAATGTTTACTTGGCAGCCCAAAGGGGGTGTTTAAACCCCCTAACCCCCCCCCCCCCCCCCCCCCGTAGATCCGCCACTGCAAAAGTCTAGACTCAGTTTTGAGCTTGGTCTATCAGAGTCGGTTTGTAGGGAATGAAAAAAGGGCCATAAGATCACGTCCACTCCTGCTCCTCATATACCTATCTGGCAAAGCCCCCATTTTATTCCATCATATTATTTGATTCAGCCGATGAATAGAAAGAAACTAACAAAACTCGCAAAAAAAATTGAAAACTCGAAAGTTGATATTCGGGCAAAAGACATCAGCCCCCTCTTGAAAATGTGCCGGTACGCCTATCTCTGTCTAATATCGGAATGGATAGTTATTCTTTTTTTTAAATCATAACAGAGAAGTAGATTTATTTATGTAGAGCCTTATGGTTGAAGAAGAGAGATAGAGGGAGTTAGAAAGAGGTTTATAGCAAAGCAAACATTATGAACAAGGATTTTAATAATCTAATCTAATGTAATAGAAGGATGATAAACATTATCAGGGGACGTTTTTGTGGGGAACTTGCCTACGTTTCATTTCCTTCATTTTCAATTATTCAGAATGGAATTATTTTGGCTGCTTTCCTCGTGGATGCTTAGAATTTGACCACAGTGTGAACATACCACGGTTCCTAACTTCCCCTAGCTCTTGTACGTCGGAATGTATTCAACTTGGATTTAATATAGCAGCAGTGTACAACCGGACGAAATGCTCCTGTGCATGTGAGATGACTTGTTTACTCCCCTATTCTGACGACACCTACTGTGGATTGCCATGTCATGGTGACATAGCGTTATCTTGTGGTGGTTATACTGCAGCTTCTGTATACACAGGTGAAACGTGTAGAACATAAATACATAAAATATAATATATATATATATATCATCAGATGGTACATTTAGAAGGGAAGTTGCCAGAAAGGTGGACAGAGTCTGAGGGCGATGCACCACTTAAACTCTTACAAAGCCCCTGATATTCTAAAGAAAAGAAAAATAGTCAACCAATATAAAAAAAAAGAATGGTCAATTTCTTTTGATGCAATAGCAAAACTGCAGCCGATAGTTTAATGGCCGTGCAAATAAATTTAGAAGGTCTCCACAAGCTGTTTCCAATATTTGGTTCTTTCACAATAATGAATTGCACTACAACTTAACGATTTTATCCCTCCTTCTGTATTCTGTCTTTTCTGACATCGTAAAAGGGACCCTCCTTGCCTCCATTTCGTATCAGCTTCATAAATTAGAATATCTATCTTGCAAAAAAACGTGAAATTATACGAGTATATAATCAAATTTTTTCCTTTTCTTTCTCACAAAATGTTGTATGCTATTATAATAGTACAATTTGTTCAATTCATGATGTTTCTTTCAAAATTCATGGATTTGCATTGCAGTGAACGCAGAAAAACCGTTCTCGGGAAAATCTAATAGTTGCAGGACACTTCAGGAAGACCAGTCTCTAAATGTGGACAATAATACACAGGGTAAATATTTTTGTTTCTATTTGTAACAAGTTTATCCAAGTGTGTGCGTGCGTGAGGATGTGCTTGTGTGTAGTCGTATGTGTGTGTGTCCGTATGTGTGATTAAGGCTTTACAGAGGTGTGTCATTTTTTTCTGATTATTTACGTATGTGGGTGTGCGTGTGTGAGACTGTATGTGGATGGGTTTTACCAAGGAGCTGTATTTGAAGCTCTTTGGTTTTACAGACGGGCGTCAATAAGTCTCCTTATTTACGTCTGGGACCGACCTTTAATGTCATCATCTGAAAGTAGGGGGTGACAGAGAGAGGACCATGCATACGACCACGTCCAATCCCGCTCCCTTTACCTATCTGGCATGTCTGGCAAGCCTCCAAATTCTTTTTTATTTTATTTTTTTTCAACATGATTTTTTAGTCAGCTGATAAACGGAAAGATACTAGCAATTTGAAACTGTAATAGGGTGCTCTTGGGAACGCACTTTGCTGAGTAATAGTTTCGATTTGGAATTCCTTCCAGATACTCGTGGAACAAGCCTCGGAATATCACAA
Source organism: Heliocidaris tuberculata (assembly GCA_025618425.1). Taxonomy (NCBI): domain Eukaryota; kingdom Metazoa; phylum Echinodermata; class Echinoidea; order Camarodonta; family Echinometridae; genus Heliocidaris; species Heliocidaris tuberculata. The sequence continues at coordinate 35,486,346 of CM046837.1, read as the reverse complement.
CATCTGCAACATGAATCTTTTTGATAAAAGTAGAAAGAAACATTTTCAGAAATGTGAACTAATTTAAACTTAATAATACCTTTACAGGCTCATTTTGCCCAAGTCCACAATGGATGGTCCTCTCGCAGTGAAGAATTATGGTCTCCATTATAAGACCAAATATGCAACCTTTCCAAAAGATGCGGATCCAGTTGTTTGTAAAATGGAGGGGACAATTTTCCGAAAAATAAATCCAAAAAGCAAATTCATAATGATGGTGATGATGATGATGATAATAATAATAATAATTATTATTATCATTATTATCATTATTATTAAGTATTTGGCGTCACCTGTGCCTGGGAGGGGAAAAGCGAACTGAATCACTGTAACCCTCGGGTCTCTCCTCCCGATATAACTGATTGGGATGTGCAGGTGTACCACTACACATAGTAGTAATACATTTCTCACATTTTCAGGTGCCTTTAGAGTAAAAATTCGAGAGAATATATACTGTAAGAATGATTTAAAGTTTTAAATCTAATTTGAATTCATATTTTCATACATTAATGACTACAATTGTCCATTGACAATAAAAACTTTAATGTTATTATTACATTTTCACTGTCTCTATTATATACATAGGGCCTACAGAAGATTCAGGTGGAATGATTCTGGCAATTCCACTTTCCGTGGTAGTCGGTATTGGCCTTTTCATCGTAGTATTTGGCGTGACAACATACCAATTAGGCAGAATATGTACAAGGACACAAATTCTCGCTACTGCAAAGACAGCAACTCAACGCAGGCACCAGAATATCGAAGCTAATGTCCATATTAACTTAGAAACAATAAGTACCGGTAATCAATCTGAAGATAGAACCGATATACCGTTTCATCATTATTCGTCAGTGGACAGGCAATCCTAAAGTTAACGGGCAGATGCACCCGATCTCGTCTGTTCGAGACAAGGGCCTCGTTGCATAAAACTTACCATTAATGGTAACTCTGCTATCAATGGTAACTACCATGGTAACATCACTAAACAGCCAATCAAAATCAAGGTTTCCATGGGAGTTACCATTGATGGCAAAGTTACCGTTAATGGTAAGTTTTATGCAACGGGGCTAAGGATATACCTATGTGGGCCTTCAACTCTTGAGTGGGGCTCGTCAGGCTAAGAAATAGTAGCGGACTACATCCGTTCTCAGAGGAAAGACTGGCACAAAGTGAGGGAACTTGGCGTTCTTCCAAAAGTTTTAATCCAGGGATACTCGGTCCATGGGGTTTTTTTTCTACAGACCGAGAGATCATTTTGTCAAACGAACGTCGAGTGTACATCAGACCAGAAGCCCAACATCTTGGGGCAGTTACTTCCATTCACGTTCGCAGAATGGCCCAATATCTAAAGAACCTTTGCATGCTTCTCAAAGAGTTTATTATTCACGGCTGATCAACAAGGGGATGTTTTTCAGTAGAGCTGATTTAGAGACAGATCTAGTTCCAGAAGCACACCCCTCCTGGGCATCAACCACAACTATGACCAGGGCTCTTTCTGAGGAACTAGCCGTAATATTTTTTTTTTCTCTCTCTCTCTCTCTCTCTCTCTGATGTTCTCGCTTCTTCCCGGATTCATTCTGTATAGATGATGACTTCACAGCTTCAAGATCATTTTTGTCAGACCCATTTATGTCCCTTCCCGGGCTCCGTATATTTCACATATTAAAGGGATGATCTTGTAAATTGGCTTATCCCGGATACATTGATAGCACGTAACAGGATAATAGCGACTCTATGATGCTATTACCAGACATTAGATTTGACATTCTGTATGTGTCTCAAGCATAGTTGTGCTGTAAGGGGGCTTGCCCAGCCGTGTTATGATTTGACTTTTATTTACAAGAAAAAAAAAACCCGGGAAGATTGTTCAACGCATATTTTTAAAGTTTGACTTATGCCTTAAGGCCACTTATGAAATAGTGGGCAGAACTGAGTGATATTTGTACCTTCATTATGTCACACTTTCTGACTTAAGCTTGAATTACACATTTTGAATATTTTGAAGTATATAATATGTGGGGGTGTACATGACAGTGATGGTACCGGAAACGCTTCGCCATCCCTTTTTACGCCATCCCTCTTTTAAGCCTTACACCGCTTGCGAACTTCTGACAACCAAAAAAAAAAAAAAAAAAAAAACTGCGGCCATCAACAACCATTCTGCAAAAGACATCTGTCCGCGATTAGTTGCCGATCGGTTACATGCAGATCGCCGATCATCAAAACTGATTGGCCACCGCTTGTAGGAACAGTCGTCAATTCAGCAATTATAAACAACCGGTCGTAGACTAGCTGATGGCCGATGTTCTTATACGGCAGTCGGAGATTTACCCATGGGAAGGCTATGAATCACTTGTGCAAAAATGTACAAATTATATATTTATGCCAGGTTATGGTAAACAGGTCACCAATTATTGTAATACATGAATAACTTGAATAATACATAATTGTATGGGTGCAAAGCAAAGATGTATTCGAGGTTGTCTCGATATATTGCTCAAATTAAACCAGCTCATGAAGAGGAAACAGCCCAGTATGGCTCTCCCATTTCTATAATCAGCTTGAAAATATATCAAATCATCTCTTTTATAGGCAAAATATTTGCATTAGGCAATACAATCAAAATTACCCTTAAGATGATGTCATGAACGTCTTTGGAATGGTGTTGATTACTGTTGGTTGTCGGCGCTGGGTAATGGTTTGGGAATCAGTAGGCGACTGGTCGTTTATTATTCCGTGATCAATTGTCGTCCTTAATTTCGAGCACTTTTCCCGCACTAAAGATCGTTCGGACATCAGTGTGAGACTTGTAGCCCACCTTTAGAAAACCAAGAAAAACATCTTCACAAACATTTCGGTCGACAAAATGCTTTCGATGCAGCAGAGTAAACTTCCAGCTGATCATAATGCTCCGACAACCAGTTGCCGACTGCTGACAACCAAATAAAGATTGACGAAAACCTCTTTGAGATCTCAGACAACCAACTACCGACCAGTGGTTGTTACTTTGTCGAAGTCGGAAACCGGTCGAAGGCCAGTGAGACCATGGCTCAAACCTTCAGCCCAACAAAATGGTTAGACAACCAGTCGCCAACACCTGACAACCTTCTAAAAACTGACAAAAACCTTCTTGCGATCTCTGACAACTAACTACCGACCAGTCGTTGTCGGAAGTCGGCAACCGGTCGTAAGGCCAGTGAGACTATGGTTTTACGATTGCCATGCTAAAGCCGGGGTAATAATATACAGGGCCCTCTGGGAGAACAGTATTTAGTAGGGCTACTGATGAGGCTACTCTGGATAAACAAAACATATCTTTATTAATATTAATATTATCATCATTATTACTATTCTTATTAGTAGTAGTATTAGTATTATTAGTATCATTTTTCTTCTTCGTCTTCTTATTATTCTTATTATTATTATTGTTGTTGTTGTTGTTATTATTATTATAACTATTGTATTTATTATCATTAACATTATCATTATCGTTATTATTAACTTGACAGGTCTGATAATTATTATAAAAGCAGTAGATGCGATACAGATACATATTCCAGGAAATTTAGACTAGGAAATAAATTAGTATGTAGGCCTAATAGACTTCTATGAGTAGGGCTTATGTCTGGTTTTCTTTCATTATTTTTTCTTTGATTACAAATCAGTGCTGAGCGATACATTGGCCTAGTGCTTGTCTTAGTCATTTGGGTAGAAGAAATGCAAAAAAGCCTGAATGATGCGTTTGACAGCAACATTTTAATAATGATTTATAATATCGATTTGCATATTAGTTCAATTGAATATTATGGTTTGTTTGTGTATAGTATGTCGAATAATGGATATACTACTCGAGTAGTATACCCATGGTCGAATCTAATGAGTATGAAAAAGTGTATAATTTGTAATATGTATAGAATAATTATGTGACAGGTATCTTTTAATGATGAAAAGGATCTCAAAATGAAGCGTATACATGTATTTATGTGTTGTCAATTATCGTACGTTCCATACGTATTGCATGTTAAGTAGAGCATATCCATTATGGACTATGAAATACTAAACTTTGATATGAAACATTTATCATTCATAGAGCTCTGTATAAAAACAAAATTTCCATTTCTCTCCTTCATGATTCATGACAAATTTATGAAACGAAAGTACAGTAAGGATTCAGATGGGATTCATTTATATTCATTAAAGACCCCTACTGAAAGGTGACTATGTGTATTTTTTTTAATTAGTCTTTCCTAGAAACAGAATAGCCATGATATATGGTATATTAAAAGTTTCTTTAGAGGTATATTCACTAGTCAGCTCTGTCAGTGCCGCAGTTTTCTATGGGCCTGTGGAGTGTAACACTGTTACGTGCTCATATGTTGGCGAACTTTGTATTATTACCTTATTTGTTGGTATTATGTTCTGCTTTAGTATTAAATCATTTGTGAATAGTTAAATGACAAACATGTACCTTTCTGCCATTGTCTTGTTGGTCATGGACTTGTTCTCTTCAGTGATTGTGAAATCGGTGGACGGTGCATCTGCGGGATATGCAACAGGTAAGAAAATCGAAAACGATTAGATGTACCCTACAGAAAGATATTAGCAAAGGCCACTTTTGTGAAAAGCAGAAAAATCTAAACTTGAGAAGAATTGGTATTTGTTCTGGCTGGTATATCGGCAAAGTTGAGATCATAAAAATACTTAGAAATTTTCATATTTTGAACAATAATAGACAATTTATGAAAGACCAGGTTTTGTTCCCTGTATGTACTACTACTTACGTATCTCATCACTATTTTTATGCTTCAGTGAGCAACTAACTACTTTACTGAGAGCTTTGAAATATCAATTTTGGCAAGTTTATAATTCAAGCTGGCTTTCTTAGTCAACCACAGAGTTTTGAAGGGATATGTCAGGACTTACAGAAAACAAAGCCTATTGTTTAACAAATTTGCCTTTTAATGATGAGAATATGAACATTTCTCAGCTTTTTCAAGACCCTCACTTTGCTCATATCAGCAAGAACCAATACAAACTCTTTTTCGACCATGGATTTTCCACCGTTTCATAACATTGGTTTTTGCTCACTCAAGACTCGAGACCATCAAAAGGTAAATAAATTTCATGAACATATTTTGAAATGTTCATTTGGAGAGACTTTTTTCAGCTGTCAACTTTTGACAGTTCTCAAGTTGGTTGATACCACCAAGAACAAAGAGCGAACTTATGTCAAGTTTGGATTTTGCAACCTTTCGCAAAAGTCACTTTGCTCATTCAAGCTTAACATATCGCTAAGAGATTTGTTTTCTCTCATTTGATAAAAGAGACCTAAAATATCGCAAGGTATGAACATTTCTTATAAATATTTTGAAATATTTCTTTGGGAAGACTTTTTCCAACTGTTAACCTTTTTTTCTTGGACGCACTGTAGAGGCTGTTTAATATTCAATCTTAATATTTCATTACCTTATCAAATAATGCAAACATTATTGTATAATTTTTCTTTTTTTTTCGTCATTTTTATTGCATTGTTTTATCTGTTTAATAAGAGCAATGGTTTGGCATACAATGAACAATTTGTTCTCGTTATCTCTATTTGATATTTCCAAAATTATTCCCTAATTCAATTTACGTTCATTTTTGAAAAGGGGGGAATGAACAGGATAAGAAGTATAAAAATAATAATATGATTTTTCTTTCTCTTTCCTCAACCGTCATCACCCCCCCCCCCTCTCCCCCTGAACGGGTTTCACGAAATAATATTTCCCTGAAAAAAAATCTCTCTCTGACAAACCTGGACCGGCCCTGATACCTGATAGAGATATTTCTAAGATTACAATGTAGGTGTCTTTGATTTTCACAGATAGATATTACTGTGGTTGTTACCCCCTTCTCTGCTTAACATTCAACTACAACGTCAACATTTCGGAGTTTTTTGTTTGTTTTTCTTTGTATGTTTTATTAAAACAAATCAGGAGAATCACATATTTTCAAGATTCTATAAATTAGAGAAAAAAACCAAACAAAAAAACCAAACCAAACAACAAAAAAAAAACCCCCAAAAAACCCCAAAAAAATTTAAAAAGGGGGAAGGCAGACAAATGGGGGTATAAACAGAAATAAAATATGAGGCAGCAAAACATTTGCAGATTATAGTAGGACGGGGAATACCCTGAGGACAAAAGCCACACCACAAGCCGATCAAGCGCCCGAGGTCCCGTCCAGCAAGGAAAAGAAGAATCGGGGCCGACTCGGATCGATATCAAAACATTACATCTGCCTTGCACTTTCAAAACCTTCCAATCAAATATCAAAAAAACATATTTAAAAAACAATTTCTGAGACAGTGAAGACTCCGTATAACAATGATCTGGTAATATAGCTCCATGTTATAACAGAATTTCTGATATCTACTAGAGATAAGACAAAGCTACACTCCAGCTCCCCAAATTCCACAGATTTAATGAAACCTGATATGAGAAGCCCCAGAGAACCCCACTGTATAAAAGCATAAAATCAAGCAACTCTGAAGACCCTAATGACCTCGTTTAATACACCGAGTCTTCACCGTACCTTATACGTCACACTCCAGGAATGACAAGCATTACACGATATTAGACCGGCCGCGAATCACGAATCCCATGCCAAACAAAACATCCGGACGCCCAGACGGCCAGAGCGAGTCAGAGCCGCCAGGGAAGCCCGTTGGTGACACTGTACATGTACATCTACATAAAAGTAACATTTTCTGTGCACGAGTACAATACACTGTAGTCGAGCGGTTGCAAAAATGTACATACATCCATATATTACAAAGAAGGAGGGGGTATTTACATAGAAAGGAGAAAAAATTAAACATCGAAACGCCATTTCTTAAAGTGATTAGGTACTTTGTTTCTATTCTTGGCTAAATGATATTCAATTTCTTTGTTTCCTCACAAAGGATTTAAAAGACACAAAATAAGGAAGATTGTCATTAAATTTACAACAGTATATATGATATTTCAACAGCAAGAATAAAAATGAGATGAATCTATCACCACAAACTCCAAATAATTTTTCGAAATTAGAAATATTGGAGTTGGACTCACATTTTTGGCGAATCATTGTGAGGAGATCATTTACTATGGTCCTCGCCCTCTTGTTCACTTGTCTATTTATTTATCTCCCCCCCCCCCTTTTTTTTTTTACTTCACAGTACACTCTCCAAAACCAACAGTCCATCTATCCAGTGTCTGCAGGCCTACCTCTGAGGAAGACAAAGAAGGTATAATGCCAATTTAATCCATTCCATTTCAGAGGAGGTACATTAGAACATCAGTATTGTCAAAACAGGTGTAAATCATAATCAAAATGGAATGTCAAAATATAATTAACGGTCTTTAAAAGCATCGGCGGATTTTAGGAGGCACACTAGCCCGTTCATAAATCCGAAAATGTTAAAGAAACCCTTTATCATTTTTTTCGGAATTACGAACCTTCGGAATGATTGACAAGTATCTTATTTTCGGAATTATGAACCCGTTTCATTTTAGAAAATAGGAACCCTGTTTAATTTGCGGAATTACGAACCCCTTTTTTCGGAATTATGAACCTTCGGAATAATGCAACAAAATTCCCTTTTTCATTTTCGGAATAATGAAAAATGGGAATTTTGTGTTACGGAATTATGAACCTTCGGAAAAAAGGAGTACCCCCCGGAAAAATGGTGTCTAAACTGTCGTCTTAGCTAAGAAAAAGTGCTTAACGTTTTTAGAATACGGTTAGGGCATATTTCTTATACTAGACAAATTCTTTGAAATTTCCTTGAACTTAAGAAAAATATCTTAGAAGTTTATTGAATATGGGCCCTGGTAGAACGTTATTACTATAGCCCCTCCATGAGAGCCTAGCTAAAATCAAGGGTAGCATTGGACAACCTTATGCTCTTGGTTTGTTTCTATTTATACTTGACTGCTACCAGAAACCATGATTTATTCCTGTAAATTGTTTTTTAAATTCCTATAATTAAGGCAAATAGGCATAATAATGTGCCCTCCCCGATGCCATTAATTCGTTTTTACTGGCGATGACATGTTCTCTTTTTAACCTACCAGCGGCGACGCTGCATGGGTGTGGTGATGTCACATCCCCCCCCCCCCATACATCCCGCCCTCAACTCAAAATTGCTATCGGCAAATGCGCCACCTCCGTCGGCAAAAGGAGGGGGAAAGGGCGAGGGAAAAGGAAAGAGAAAAAGGAAAAGAAGAAAAGAGAATGGAAAAGGCGTCCCTCTTCGCCAGTGGGCTGTTGCCCCATCCCGAGGATCTTCAAAGTTCAGCTATTGGGGCAGCGAGGTGCTAGAACATCTATATATTTGGTCCGCGAGGTTCCCTGATAATTATGTAACTTCTGTACATTTTCACTACGAAGATTTTTAAAAATTGATTTTTGGGGGGTTTGTTTTTGTTTTTGTCGCTCGCAAAAACTCTGTAAAGTTGATATTCGGGCAAGAGGCGTCCCCCTTCGGCAGGGGTGTCAGCCCCCCCCCCCCCCCCCCCCCCCCGCCACCAATGTACCGATATTCGGGCAACCACCACTTTATATTCCGGTAGTGAGGTGCCAGAATATCCACATATTTGATCAGCGAGGTTCACTGATAAGTATGTAACTTCTGTATTTAACTTCTGTACATTTTCAATATGAAAAGGTTTTTTTTTTTAATTGTCGCTCGCTCGCAACAGTTTAGAAATTGAAAAGTTGATATTCGGGCAAAAGGCGTTAGCCTGTCCACTTGCGAAAATGGGCCCGTATGATCAAGATTTCTACATCTGCGATTTTCTTTTATTATTATGGGTGCAGCATTAGGGTGCAGCATTTTTGTCGGCAAATTTGGGTGTCACACCCCCCCCCCATTCAAAATGTTCTGGAGACGCCCCTGCCTACATCCTGCCCCTCCCTTCATCACAGGCTCCTATGAAAGTAAAGATCCTCTGTAGGCCTTATGGACTACCGTATTGATTTAATACCTTATGAAACTTGTATGTAATTAGCATTGTGTTAATGGATTTTCGTGTAGAACAGGTAGATTAATTATACAATAAAGGTGCGATTATGTGAGTGCCTAAATTATAAGACCATGGTAGAATATGTGAATATTAATCTAGAAGTTCAGTTAAAAGGGGGAATCCCCTTTTTATAGACAGTGTTAGAAGTGAATGGCCGTAATACCGAGAAGCGTCCCTACAACAGTTTTAATTTAGGGTGACTGACTAATATTGCTGACAAGGTAGCCGAAAATCTCCCTATACCCCCTCCCCCAACAAAAAAAAAGAAAAAAGAAGATGAAAAGGAAGGTGGAGAAGAAGGAGGAGGAAAATAAGGAGAAGAACAATACCTAGGACAAGAAGAAAAGAAAAAGAAAGTTGGTTTTTTTTTTCAAATTTGCCGACAGCCTACAAAAATGTCGAATTTGGTGACAGAATATTTTTGATACTCCGCCAGCCCCCCCCCCCCCATAGCGACGACCCTGATTTTCCAAATCTGATATTATTTTCCAATAACGATAGGTTTTCTTGTTCATTCTCTCACAAATAGAAAACACTTCTGAAGAGTTTAATGTAGTAATTATTGTCAATAATACGTACACAACACCTAAACATTAAAAAATTGCTCCTTTATGTTTTTATATCCCAACATTCATCATGTTCATTTTCACCAAAAATGATTTCTTTTGTCTTCTAACTTGCAGACGGCGTGTCTCCAGTGATTCCGTTTTGCATGCCCACAAGTATTTGTCTATTCACCATCATCATCATGATCATTGGATTTGCAGCTTATCGCAAAATACGTAAGAGGAGTCCAAATCTTATCCCCACCCCTCCAAAATTAGAAGACAACGGCAGCCAACAAATTAGCAAAGATGCTTCGCTAACGAGATATAAACAGAACAGAGATCATAAGATTAGACCACGCAGCCATTATGAAATTATGGATGCTCGAAGAGCCTTTCAACCACGACGTCCCGCATCTGTAGCGACGTCTATTCTGCGGTCAGCGAGCGATACGGACAGGAAAGGTAAACTACCACATTGCACTTCTTCTGCGACTGACAACGAGGCAAGATTAGATCCGTGGTGTTATTCCACAAAGAGGGATGTTTCAGCTGATGATTACGGGTACGTCGACCTCGACATATGGCCACGCTTGGAGAGCCCTGATGACACTGGTGCGCCCAGCCAAGGTGACACAAACGGACACCTTTCCCCGGCAACACCTTTGATCAGAAGTGGATCACAAAATAATCCTGCAACTAGGATGAAGTCTTCAGAAGACGGTGAAGAGAGGAATCTTATTCCAGAATCGGTTTCCACGGGCATTCCGGGAGTGTATTATATGCGCCATATTCATAAGACACAGGGAACCATTAGTGAAACAGATGATGAGAGTGGTCTTGAGCGTGGATCTGTTTCGACATACACAGAACTTAGAAGATGCTATTCACATTATATTCCAAAAACAAGACTGTCCAATGGTAGGCCTAGGCCTACTAGAAGGAATTCCGATTGCATCCTGGATTCTCTTCGTCAAGACCATGCAACCGCGGAGTACTGCAGTAGTATTACCAGAGTACCCGCCGTGTCTCCAACAAATGAGGCTGGTGAAGATTATGACTCGATCACAGACTCCCTTTCTGCACATCCGACTTCCGAAGGGAAGTCTGCCTGTGTTGTCGAAGCAAAGGCCACTCCCAATGAATCTGAAGAAGCTGAGAACTCAATCACAGACTCCCTTTCTGCACATCCAACGTCTGAAGGAATGTCTTCTTGTGTTGTCGAAGCAAAGGCTACTTCCAATGAATCTGAAGAAGTTGAGAAATCAGTCAAAGACTCCTTTTCTGCACATCCAACGTCTGAAGGGACGTCTTCTGGTGTTGCCGAAGCAAAGACAACTTCCAATGAATCTGAAGAAGCTGAGAACTCAATCACAGACTCCCTTTCTGCACATCCAACGTCTGAAGGAATGTCTTCTTGTGTTGTCGAAGTAAAGGCCACTTCCAATGAATCTGAAGAAGTTGAGAAATCTGTCAAAGACTCCTTTTCTGCACATCCAACGTCTGAAGGGACGTCTTCTGGTGCTGCCGAAGCAAAGACAACTTCCAATGAATCTGAAGAAGCTGAGAACTCAATCACAGACTCCCTCTCTGCACATTCAACGTTTGAAAGGAAGTCTCTTTGTGTTGTCGAAGCAAAGGTCATTTCCAACATGTCCGACGAATCTAGCGAAGCTGGGAATGAACTCGACTCCCAATTGCTCACTCTCGGAGAGAAGGATCAACATAGCCGTACATCAGCGATGACGCCTAGTGAAGCAAACAGAGATACTGATACTGATCTTGTTCATGAAACAGGGATGCTTCGCAAAGAAAAGTTAATTAGGAAATTCACTCGCGGTCATGTTTTCAGGGTTGATGTACCTTTTAATGAGGTTGATGAAGAAAGTGGTCTAGTCTTAGAGTCACAACCCAAAGGGGTGTCGTCTGATTTGCCGTGTTTCATATACCCTAAAACGAGGGTGAGACCCAGCATCCGAAACATGTTATTTCCGTCAAATCCCGAGAGCAAAAAGGAGTTGAGTGAAATAAATACTAAGTCAATCTACTCTGAAGACAGTTTAGAAAACTAATGATGCCTTAAATTATCAAAGTATCAGAGGCTTTTATAACAGCGTCGTAACACAGTAAATGCTTACATTATTGTCTACGGAAATGTCTATTTTAATCCTGTATTTTTATATGAACATTTTGTCCCAAAAGTTTGTAAACTGCAATAAATCAATAAAGCTATTTTTTGCAAGGGCGTAGACTATAAAACTTTCGTGCATGTTTTAGGGGTGGATAAACTCTTTACACGTAGCAGAACTTACTCTTTTTTTTTTGGCCACAAAAAGAAAGGCCTGTGAAATTAACTTGTTTGAAAGTTTACACAAGTCCTTCGTCGCAATTATAAAAAAATAAATAAATAAAAATCAGTCAGTGTGCGCCGATCCACCTTGCGGATAAAGGCAAAAAGCGTTTCCTCCGACATTTTTACAACTGCAGTTTCTATCTCTGACATTTTACCTCTCGGATATTTTTACGTCTGACATTTTTACCACTAATCGAACCAAATGACAAATAAAATGCAAGCTAGGGAGGAGCCAAACCATGTAACGATTTATAGACGATCGTATTTAAGTGCATATTACGTGTGGACTGTCTATGGATTTCGGTTACATGTCGTTTTCCGAAGGTTCATAATTCAGAAGGTTCTTTTTTCAAACGTTCGTATTTCTGATGGTTCGTAATTCCGAAAATGAAATAGGGTTCATGATTTTTAAAAATGAAAAAGACTTCATTTTTCGGAAGGTTCGTAATTCCGAAAAGATATCATGATGTAGGGCTCTATTGCAGTTTTGGAACCTTCGGAATAACAAACCTTCCGAGAAATGCATCAAACGTTCGGAATTAAGAATTCCTCTATTTCATTTTCGAAATTATGATTCCCCCCCCCCCCCCCTGCTCTGGAAAATTTGTGTTTCGGAATTATGAACCTTCGGAAAAACGAACCTTCGGAAAATTGAGTAGAAAATCTACCACGGGATTTCCATCCTAATTTAAGATGAATTTCCTTATTTGAAATACGACTTTGAAAGGATCAACTTTTAAAAAGATGCATCCGGCGATATTTTAATTTTTTGTAGACGTTCAGTATATTTCTTGCTTGCTGAATCATATGCAATAGCAGCATACTCAAAAAGTGGAAGAATTATTAAACTATATACTAATTTCAAATCAGATTCGGATACATAACGTCGAAGACGAGATAAAAACTTTACTACTTTACAAATTTTCCGGCTCATTTCGTCAGTATGAATATTCTATTTTAATCTGGAAACTAAATGCAAACCAAGATATTTAACTGTGTTACATTTTGTAATGCGTTTGCCGGATATGTCATTGAAATCATTATACATTTTGATAGAATGGCACCAGTTCAAAATATCATACAGATAGTTTTGTCAACAGTTAAGGTTAAGTTTATTTCGATTTAACCAACTGTGTATTTCACGTAAATCAAGATTGATATTCTTTTCAAATTTTCACATTTATCAGCAAAATAGATATAAGTGTCATCGGCGTAAAGACGTATTTTACTTGTTTCACCAGATCATTAATATCATATATATATAGGAAATAATAAATGTCTAAGTGTTGATACCTGAGCCTATTCCATAATCTGTACTGAGAATATTCAATTAAGCAGAAATACTATTACACATCCGACGGTTTTATATATAAAATAGCTCTCAAACCACCGTAGAACATCTTTCAAATGAGCAGTAACAAGTATATTAACATCCACAGTGTCGAAGTCCTTCTTCCGGTCATTAAATAGAGCCCCAGCCGTATAAAGGCCCTCATCCACTGATTTCAGACAATATCAGTTACATGCTTCAGTCTGAAACTGGATTACTTAATGCAGTGATTAAAACTGTCAAGAAATTACAACAATTTTGCAAACTGTTGAAATGTTTCGATGTAGCACTTTGGTGGTCGATAGCAGGTGCGCCGGAAGCAGTTTGGGATTGGGGGGGGGGGGGCAAACATTCAAGGGGGCTCACCTTTCAAGGGCTCATGTCTTCTCACCCCTAAAAAAAACACACACGCTTTGCCACCCTCTCACAACAATACAGATCCTACTGCTAAATCAAAATTTTACTCAAAAATTCTCTGACAAGTAAAAAAAAAAAAAAAAAAAAAAAAGGTTATCAGCATTTTTGGGGTGTATTTTTACTGGAAAATTCTCTGACAAGCAAAAAAAAAAAAACACCAGAATTATGCTAAAATTCTGCTAAATTTTGTCAAATTATGCTAAAGCGGTCAAAATTCTGCCAGAAAGCAGAATTCTGCCAACACTGGCTACCTTGCGTCTAATACAAAACCTCCACTACGTTAAAGTTTAAAGTTTGAATGCTTTAACTGTCTTCAGTGATCTCCATGAATACGAAAAATGAATACAAAGGCTTACAATTACGTAATAAAGCAATCAAGCTTTTAATATACACACGATTTTTACTCCTTTACTACTAATTTTTTTTTTTTTTATGGGGGGGGGCTTTTTTGGGGGGGCGAAAATGCATTTTGCCCCCCCCCCCCCCCACTTCCGGCGCCTATGGTCGATAGCGACTAAGAATTATCATTAGGTTTGAAAATTTTGGGTGAATCATAAGCGATATTACTTTTGAAGAGTTCAGTATATCGTAAATTAATGTGAAAGTTGAGAATAGGAAGAAGTACACGAGGATGAAAGTGAAAGAGGAGAATAGCGTGGAAGAGAGAAAGAGAAATATAATTGACTTAAATCTTTTAAATGCAGAATACACCACTGCACACCAGTCTGATACCTCCTTGATGTGACATAATGTGTTGTTTGTTTATGTATTTGGTGTTGGTAATAAGTTTGTTCATTTCGTTTCGTATTACATGTCAGTCACTTTTGAAAAGCAGCCAGTGCCGTATCTATTCTAGGAATTATGGCACCCGGGGCAGACAACAAAATTGCGCCCCGACCCCCCCCCCCCCCCCCCCCCCCCCCCCGCTGCACAAACTTATCAGCTTAAAAAATCAAATAAGCTAAATTCCCACGTTTAATTCAAGAAATATGACATTACGTGAAAATGGATTAAAACTTTTTGAGGGATTAGCAGCCAAAGTTTCATACCATGAATAACTACAAGAGAGGGAGCAAAGCTAGCCAATGAGCGGTAATTTTTTTGTGCAATTTTACCCTTCAGAATTCATGTCACCCTTTAAACAAAAAGGAAGCACGGCTACCTATAGCTTTAGAGTAATTTTTAAGATTTCGAACATTGAAAATCCTGTTCCAATTACTTTTTCCGATATAACTATATTCGGGGCGCAAAATCAAAGAAATACCTGAAAAAATATATTCGAAGTATTTAGTAAGGCAAACGAAAGTTGGGACTTTTATTTTTATTTTATTTTTTTAAAGTTGAACCGTTGCAATGGCTATTTTATGTACTTTACCATGTGGGGGGGGGGGGGCGCAAAATTGAACAAGATTCTTTTGAAAATTATACGACAGGGAGCTAAGCAACTAGAGAGAATTTTAAACCCTTTAAAATGCTACTTATGTCCAATCCTATACTAGAGGTGCAAAATTTCGAGATCCTGAAAAAACATAATTATGCAAGGGAGCAAAGCTCCAGAGCTTTACAAAAATCTTGGCATTTTAAATCCTTCAAAAACACATTTTCTGTACAATTTACTCTGGATTGGGGGCGCATTTTAACTGTAAGCAGAGCGCGTTGATAGAGAGAGAGTTGTGACACGCGTATAATAAGCATGAGCGTACGCGGTCTTTGTTTAAAACATGGCGGATCATGGAGCTTCCAATAGTTCCCTTTCACGTACATTCTCTATGAGAGGGAACTTTTTGAAGCTCCATGAAATGACTGACCAATCAGAAGCGACCTCCAGTGTCAGGACTCTCTGTATGGATAGCTCTGACTGTAAGGCTTTGATTTTTCTTCCTTTTCTCCCTTTTTTTCTTCGGCTCTCCTTTGTGATTTTTTTTTTTTTTTGTCTGCTGCTTTTCAACCGCAATAAAAAAAAATATATTTAAAAAAAAGGAGAGATGAGAGGTTGAGAACATGAAAAGGTGAGGACTCAAGACTTCCCCCTCCCCCCAGAAGTGCGGCCATAGAGAAATGACAAGGAGGATGAGGAGGCGGAGGAAGAGGAGAGAGAGAGACAGACAGACAGACGGAGCGCCCATCCCCCTCCCCCCCCCCCCCCCCCCCCCCCCATCCACCCATAGACACACATGCACAATACATTCCTCCATTGGGAGGGGGAAGAAAAAAGATCCTAGGCCTATGTATTATCTATCTAGGATCTCAATGCAAAAAGCGGTTGTATGTATTATTAGTAACTCAACTCTGGCAAAAAGCAAAGGAGAGTGCGCCCTCTTCCCACCCTGTAGTGGTGTAGTGAACGTAAACTCGTAGTGACCTCCGCAAAGTTCATTTACTTTTATTTTTCGCCTGCTGTCAAGCATTATTATTTTTCATTATTTTTATTAAACTGTATAAGATAGTGAATAATCAAGTTTTCAAATTTCATATTATAAATTGATATATTTAATTTTCATTTGATATAAATATGTTATCAGATTATTTACAAAACTTTAGTTCATTCTAAATATTGCTTTAAAAAAATAATATGAACGACTTGACAAATTTACTTGGTTACGATTGATAGCAACGAAGATGGCAGCGTACAGCGACTACGAAAAGGACTAAAACAATGCTGTAAATACGTGCGAAAAAGGCGAAATATTTCGATCAACAAGTGTACAAGATGGATGGAGATATAGCTGGTGTGAGGATTATACCTCCAGTTGTAGAATTTTTGGATGCAGAAGCAAACACCGTACATTGCCAAACTGTAACAGTCCAAAATATCAGCAGATGCAGCAGACAGATCAAGTTCCACGGACCCAACACAAACGTAAGCCAACGCATAAGGCGCAGAAACGTACGGGGAACCGATGGCGAAGGATTCAAGGCCAAGGGGGTGGCGGTCAGGATGCGGGCTAACTCGGCACTAGGGCGAACTCGGCCTTGGCGGAAAATCCCCGCGGAGTGAGCCCAGAGAGTTAAAGTGATCGCAAACACTTGTGTTGAATTTCGCATTTAATTACACATTTCAAAACACTTGAATTCAAATTATTTGATATCAATGAGTAAAATGATTAGCAAAGAAGTAATGTTGACAATTTCAAGAAGTAAAATTATGCAAAACATGAAATTTAAGGCTAAAAAGGGATACAGTGCGTAGCGTGGACTTCAACTCTTGAAACATAGTCACCGCGCAGTGCCGAGTTCGCCCTAGTGCCGAGTTAGCCCGACCCCGGCGGTCGTGGCGGTGCGGTAGTGCATAAGTTAGCATAACTTATGATGGATGCGGGCTAACTCGGCACTAGGGCAAACTCGGCCTTGGCGGAAACTCGCCGCGGAGTGAGCCCATAGGCAGCATGGTCGCCATATAAAGTAGGTGAGCAGAGGAAACTGGAGAGTGTGCAGAGGCGGGCAACAAAAATGATTCCTGGATTTAGAAATATGTCTTATCGTGAACGCCTCATGCAACTCAAATTACCAACTCTTGCTCACAGGCGAAGGAGGGGTGATATAATTGATGTTTTCAAGTATTTGACGGGAGTGTACGACACTCAACACAATCTTTTTCAATTGGCTCACAGGAGGTCCAGAGGCCACAAAATGAAACTGGACAAACAGTACTCTCGGCTTGATTTGAGGAAGCATTTCTTCAGCAACAGAATTGTGGATTTGTGGAATAGTCTCCCTGAATATGTTATCTCAGCAACTTCTGTAAACTGCTTTAAGAATAGTCTAGATAAATACTGGTCTAAAAACCATGATCTTGTTTACGAGCCAGTATAGGCTGTATGAGTCATTATCTACCATGTCTACACACATTCTTGTCCTTTCCCACACATAATCGACTTGGTAATTAAGACAATGGAAATTGTATAACCACATGATACGACAAGCTACGATCGATGAACAGGCATTCGTCCTATATCATCGTGGGATTAAAGTAAAGTAAAGTAAAGTAAAGTAGGCATAGAGTTACATAATACATGTAAAGTGATCGCAAACACTTGCGTTGAATTTCGCATTACACATTTCAGAACACTTAAATTCAAATTATTTGATTATCAATGTGTAAAATGATTAATATCTAGCAAAGAAGTAATGTTGACAATTTCAAGAAGTAAAATTATACAAAACATGAAATTTAAGGCTAAAAAAGGGTACGGTGTGTAGCGTGGACTTCAACTCTTGAAACATAGTCACCGCGCAGTGCCGAGTTCGCCCTAGTGCCGAGTTAGCCCGACCCCCTTATGATGAATACGGGCTTACTCGGCACTAGGGCGAACTCGGCCTTGACGGAAAATCGCCGCGGAGTGAGCCCAGAGGCAGGGAGTTAAAGTGATTGCAAACACTTGTGTTGAATTTCGCATTTAATTACACATTTCAAAACACTTAAATTCAAATTATTTGATATCAGTGTGTAAAATGATTAGCAAAGAAGTAATGTTGACAATTTCAAGAAGTAAGATTATGCGAAACATGAAATTTAAGGCTAAAAAATGGTATGGTGCGTAGCATGGACTTCAACTCTTGAAAGATAGTCATCGCTCAGTGCCGAGTTCGCCCTAGTGCTGAGTTAGCCCGACCCCCTTATGATTGGGAGCCCTATGTTTGCGCACCTAAGATTTTGACCTGAAAATGAACAGGGCACTGCGCAGACTTGGGCACTCTAGCCCACTCATAGGCCCTTGCCTATGTGGGACTGTGGTCCAACATTCACTGTTGCAGCAGTCAAAAACAGACAACAAAATTGCTCAAGCAAAATTTAATTTTCTTAAATTTGCTAGATTACCTGATTCAGGGACTCTTCAACTCTTACTGTGCCACAAATTTGTGGATTCAGAATTGAAAGTGAAAATTTTAAATAATTATTTTCCTCTCATGTTTGAATGATCTAGACTGGAAAAAGGCCTGCTGATACACACAAAAGCTATTGAAGCCTGTTCACCTGTAAAAAAAGCTAGTCTGGAGTACAGGGTTATCTTCAGATAAGCTTGTACATGTATAAGTGACTCTAGCCGTACAATTATGTTGATGGGGAAGTCTAACCTAGATCCACTCACACTTATGCGAGGTTATTTGAGATATCCTCGCACTCTGTACCTTCATACCGTGAGCAATTGCCTCCCATAGTAACTGTGTGATATCTTGCACATATGTTTGCGGCAGAGGAGCAAGATCACCAACCAAAAACAGCCTGAAAATTTCACTTGATCAAGATGATAAAGATCCTATCAAAGGATCTGGCATGAAATTAGATATTCTATCATTCTAAAATGGAGAAGGAACTATTTTCTCAGAATTTTACCTATTATATTGGTGTTTTTACCTCTTCAACTTTGAGGTCGTGACAGGCAGAAATTGACACAGCTCCATATAGGGATAGTCCCGTGAGTGACTTAGATCTAGATCTCCAATAACCTCGCATAAGTGTGAGTGGATCTAGATCTATGTCTGCGTACCTAAGATTTTACTTGAAAGTGAACAAGAGTTTCTCTTATATTCCTCTAATGCATAATTTTATATTGGCAGTGTATACAGCCACACGTGTGTGTCTCTGCCATACGGCCACACGCGTCTAAAATTCTCTGCGACACTTAGACTCTGCACAGCGGCGCGGCACATAGCAAGTGCATAGCATGAGCGATTGTTGCAAAACTTCATCATGAAGGTTTTATCTCTTGAAATTCACTAACATGCAAACAATATTTTTACCTCTGATGACAATAAAGCAAAAATATTGTTTGTATGTAAGTGAATTTCTTACTTACTTACTTGGGTATACTTGGGTATAGAGACTAGAAGCTAAGCTTATTTGTCCCTCTTTACTGCTCCATCCCATCTCAGGTATGGTTCAAACGTGATTGGACTGTTTCTCCAATATCTTTCTAGGAATGACTTGAATTGGTTTATGGTGGTAGCACTAACTACATTACTAGGTAGGGCATTCCAATTGTTTACACTTCTTATTGCGAAAGCATGTACTCCCTCAGTCTTGTATGGAAACGTTTGACAATTTTGAGATCGTGGCCTCTTGTTGTGGAACCTGTGGCTAACTGGCAGAATTTCGAAGGATTTACTCTATCAAAACCTTTCAGAATTTTGAATATTTGTATTTCAAGAGATAAAACTTTCATGATGATGAAGTTTTGCAACATGTACCGTTGCATAAATATATACATCGCTCGTGCTATGCACTTGCTATTTTCATTTTGCATGCTGTCACTTTTTACTTTTATCAATATAACAATATTAAATTGATAAGGCAGTAAAAAAAAAAATAGAATACAGTTGTAGGCTGTTTCTGTGGTTACAGTTGAATTACCGTATATGTTCTCACACTCTGTTGACTTGCAGAATTTCAAGCTGATAGTGAGTAACCCCGGTAAACCTGTAGCACCAGGACTAGAAGTGATAGCGACAGTTGAATACCAGTCGACTGAAGTAGGAGATTACCAAGACAGGCTTATTCTGCTGGTTGATGAGGATGTTATTGAAGTACCTGTATCAGCGTAAGTACATTCGGGTTTCATCAAGGTTTGTTCATACATAATGTAGTAAACCTCTGATTGCAAATTTAAAACTATTTTACATGAAAATAAACTGTAAATGCCGGTGTCTTGTCCAAAAGATGCCCCTTTCTTATGGAAGATGCTCTTTATTTAATCCACCTTAGTTATTGGACAACAATTTTTTTGTTTTTGTGGACACCCTATTTTTTAGTTGGGACAACCACTTGAAACCCTGCCTAAAAGCCTTTGCCTAAGCCCTGGTTAACAGTCACTCATGAATTCTGAATTTGTTGATTCACCTAATTTGTTATAAACTCCGGGGCCTGTAACATAAAGAGATACAATCAATCTTACGATCAATTGTAACTCTTCAGTACATGGTCTGCCATAGACTTACGATTGATATCAATCGTAAGATTGATTTATCTCTTTATGCTACAGACCCCTGGTCAGGTACACATGTAATACTCGTACATAACATCTTAATCTCCTTTCATTTCTAGATATGCACCCCAGCCGGTGCTAGAACTTGAGAGCCCTGTTGATTTTGGGACAGTGGTTCGCAACAGCAAGGTGTTGAGTAAAGAGATATCTCTCTACAACCATGGCTCCCTGGCTGGTATGTTTAAGATCAAGTACTCTGGCCACGAACCCTTCACAATATTTCCTCTACAAGGAATTGTCAAACCCAAGTCAGTACAAACAATTAAGGTAAGCTGGTTTGCCTATGGTTTCCTTTGCTATTCTGTTGCCACTGTTGCAGAATTCAGTCATATAGTGTAGACATAAAGCCCACCACACACTATACGATCGGTCTTTGATCCAAATACGGAAGAAAATGTATTTTTAATAGCATTCGATATAAACATTTTAATACATAAATTATATTTGATTTGGGTCCTGAATAGTCATATAGATAGTAAAATCATAACTACAGCCTATTATGAGCTTTCTAGTCTGAGGAAACGCCAAATTGGCTCCTAGTCGTAGTGACATCAGAGCATTCCTGCAATCGTCTTCGATTTGAAACCGATTTTGGTCCTCATTCTGGGTGTAAGGCTGACAGCACTCCAAAACCATATGTTCAGTATTCATATTATTGTTCAGAACCTGAAGCAGGTAGATTTTGTTTGTTCAAATGCCGATATATAATGCTATTGCCATTTACATCCGAAATCGGATCACAGTCGATCGTATAGTGTGCGATGGGCTTTATGCATGATTAGAATTTATGAGTCTGGGGAATGAATAAACATTATCTCTAAGCAACAAGCCTGTTTACTCATTACAGGATTTAGAATGATATACTTACAAGTATGACTCTAAAAGTGGTACTAGTATTAAGAATGTGAAATTTTAGTTTTCTTTTCATTTTTTGAAAGCAAAGATGCCATATTTTCAGTACTACATGTACATGTACATCAGAAACATAAAACACTGGATTCATAGCATATTTCCTTTAACCCTTTCAGGACAAGAATTATTTAAGGGCTAAATTGATCACATTTTGTTCTTCAAATTGGCAACAATGATATTTTTCTTTAGTGCTACAAGATTGTAATAAGTGGTAATGTCTTTGAAAACAATATACATGATTAAAAGAATTGTCGAAAAGTTGAAAAAGTTGCCAATGTCGATAAAAAACCATGATTTTGAACCTCTCAATGTGTTGCCAATTTAAGGATTTTAAAGCTTATACTCGTTTTTAAAATTCCTGGTATCAAATGCAATGTGGTCATTCAACAAAAATGGACATACATGTAGTGTGTGAAGAAATTTTGCTCTTTCTACTTATGCATCTGGTATATTTTTTAGAGCTCTGAATCAAAAGTTATTGAGCCAAACCACAAAATGTGGTCAATTGCCTTGAAAGGGTTAAAGATCTAGGAATAAGATTAAAGAAAGTTACTGAAGTGTGATAAACAAGAGGTTGAAGATGAACACAGTGTTACAAGTAAATGCTTTAATAAAACATTAGAAGGAATTGTGTGAACTAGATGTAACAATCCATTCTTTAATTCTCTTTCAGATTGAGTTTGTTTCCAAGAAGAGTGGCAAACTTAATGAAGAAGCAGAGTGAGTATAGATATATAACTTCTATCATGGCACTGTACATGAACAAAACAATTAGAAAATTTAAGTCTGATATAACTTATCGCTTTACTTTCCCGAAGAATTTTGGAGGATAAAACTTGAGTGATACAATATTTTTGATTGACTTAATTAACTTTTCAGAGATATCTGAAAGTAATGTTATTACAAAAAAAAAAAAAAAAACAAGGGTATATGTTTGAATGACATGAAATTATTTTATATGATTTTGTGCAGTACAAACTATAGATAACAATAACATCCGTCCATGGTGGACCATTGAATACTAACGAGTCAGAAAGAAGAGGATTTGGGGTATTTGATTCCAGTTAATCATGACTTGGATGCGAACCAAAACAGCCTGATTTTTATGTCGCTGCCCGGCAAGCAGTGGATGACAGATTCGAATCTCGCTGGTTCCAATTTTTTCTGACTAGTGATTTTCATTACAGATCGAGTATACAATCTCTAACGCTAAGAGTAGGGCCTAGAAATCTGTTTACAAAATTTGGTTTTCGATACGTTCACTATTAGTCCTCAGATCATATATTAAGCAAGATGCATGTAATGTCTTCTGACAGTGATTGCATGACTGATTATGAAACATTACCTTCATGCCCTTTACAAATGTCCAATGTATTTCCATGCTTTATTCCTGTCCCCCTAATCAGTGTGACCCTGGAAGCTCAAGATGCCACCACCCTACAACTAAAAGCCAACGTTGTGGACAGATGTCTGGAGTTGATTGATCCTCGGTCAGGTGATAACATCCAGTGCGTGCCCTTTGGCTCTGCCTACTATGGTACCGACAAGACCAGACTGGCCTATCTATACAACAATGGTCCAGATCCAATCAACTTTGTAACCGTTCTGCAGGAGGAGGCTCTTGGGACTGAAGCTGTAAGTATCAATGTGACTTATATTGCAATGCACCCTTATTTCATGGGGCACAAGAGATTTATTTTGCATATATATATGTTTGTGAATTATTATTTTGTCTCTTTTTTCAGTTATTATAAGGAGATTTGGAGGTTGTATTCTGAAAACCATTTTGCCTTTGATTATTATGAGGACAGAAATTTTGATTGTCATAAAAATCTAAATTATAACATATGATTGGTTAATTAATGATTGTGCATAGGTGGCTGAGTATGCAGATAGTACAGAAAGACATCTGCGCAAACACCAGTGAATAGACACAATTTGACTCTGTTAGGAAAATTAAAATTATCTTAATTAAAAAACAGATAAAACTGTATTTTTAAAAAACCAAGGTCATTAGCCAACCTAATAATTATTTCTTTGCAGTTTATAGTAACTTTTAAACTGAGACCTGATGAAGTGACTGCTCATAAAGCTTGCCTTACACAGCATGTAAAGATGAACATATTAGATTATGAAGCCCTTTGTGTGGGTGTGAGTTTCTTATTCTCCAGTTATAAGCATGCATGTATAAAGTGTGAACTGTCCCAATTATTATTTGTAGGGAACGGACCTCACAAAGTCCACTATAGCTACTCTGGCCACCAAAGGCTTGGACAAGGTCAAAGCCAACACCAGTCCAGTCAGTACACTAGTCAAGACCCTCCCCAACCAAGGGCAGCTCAGACCCTACGAGAAGTGCCCTCTCTACTTCCGCTTCAGTCCCCGCTATGACTCGGCCAGCCAGGGATGGAAAGGGACATCTAGTCCACCTCCTAGGCAGGACTTTGCGCTCTACATGAACATAACGGTCGTGGGCAGTAGTAGCGGTTTTGGAGATGGAGAGAAGAGTGACAACCGCAGAGAGAATGAAGGTATGTACATGTAATGTAGCGCCTTGTTCACATATCAGTAAATCACCTAAAGAAAACTGCTGCCAAACAGATTTTGAGCCATCTATGCTTCTTCTTTTTTCATCCTCTCTCTATCCTTTTTCATAATTGATTATCATACTTACAAAACTTACATAGTATAACTAGTGAGATAAATTGTTAATGAGCTTTTGTGAGAAATGCATGTATCATCTTGGATGGACCATATTTTTTAATCTCTGTATTAGCCTGTAGCTAGCGTAATTAGAAAAAGACAACAGGATGTGTGGGTTGATTTGAGCCTGTGAACTGCTGAGTTTATATCGTAATTATTTTACTCTACCCCCTGTACAGTCACTACATTGGAGGTGGCCATCACAGGCACAGCGCTACCGGTTCTCCTCAGTCTCTCACCCCAGACTAATCTAGACTTTGGAGAGTGTTCCCAAGGGGAGCATGTCGACACCCTCTGCAGCCTCAGCAACGAGTCCACCATTCTACCGGTCTCGTTCGTCTTCCAACCTGTGGCACAGTTCTCTGTGGTTCCTTCGTTTGGGAAGCTCAAACCAGGCGAGGCAATGGATATCATCTTCTCCTTCAAACCAAATCAGTATGGAAACTTCAAGAAGCAACAGGTATGTTACAAGGGCTATACTTTTCCTCTTTTTGTTTCTTGTTTTGTTCTTTTCTTTTTATAACTTATTATGTATTCAAATATATTTATTTAAAGAACTTGTCGTAACATCTGTATTTATGGATGGAATACACCTTGTATTCACTAATTGTTACTATGTTTGGACAATATACAAATATAGTAAATAGTGTATGAATAATACGCGCTGTGATTGGTTAGATTCGCATCACGTGACGTGCAAAAATTTTGTTATAGATCGAGGGGTCTATTTACTATAACAATTAGTTAATGTTCTATTTACATGTATGCACCATGTACTGGACTATATGAACTCCAAATACTAAATTATCCCTTGTGCAGGTCTATTTCATCTCGGCCTGCAGCCTCGGTGAAACAAAACTGCATTTGGAATAATTTAGTATTTGTCGTACACATAATCCAGTATAGTGCATGATAGACCATGCACTATTTATATAATAATAGGTCATCATTCAACATTAAAATCTTTACAATAAATAATCATTAGAATTGTAATAAATCATTTGTGAGATCCATCACTGATGACAGATTCAAAGAATAATATGTTTGCAGGGCCCTCGGAAAGAAGGTATTGATATCAATCGGGCTACCCTGGGTAAATTTGACCATTATTATTTTTACGCCTGTTGTTTTTTGAAAAAAAAAGGGGCTACCGTGGGTAAATTTGACCATATTATTATTACTCCTGTTGTTTTTTGGAAAAAACTCTTCTCGGCACCATATTTCGTAATGACCTTTGTATGTGTTTTGCAGGTCATTGATGTATTAGGGTCATTAGCTGATGAAAGTGAAGGTGATAACGGCTGGATCCAGCCAAGTAACACAATCCAAGCCTCCATTCATACTCTTCACATATCCCTCAAAGGAATCTGCAATGCTGTCTTCAAGAAGAAAGAACCTAAATTCAATCCAGGTATTTTATTTTGTAAAGTGTTGCTAAATATTTAAATATATACATATGTACCCTAGATAGACAGTTTCTGATGTAAACTAAAACTGGAGGGGGGGGGGGGTTTGGACATCAGAAAAGCGCTTTAATAAAGAGAATTCATAAGAAAACTTAAATCATTGGTTTACTGTTTATATTCACTTCAAGGAACAAATTACCATTAGATGGGGAGGTGAATAGAGAAAAAATGGGAGAGTTTTTCAGTAGATTTATATTTACATTATATCTCCAGAAATAATCATATCCTATGTTTATGAATTATGATTAACATTGTATGGTAATTTAGGGTAAATGAATATAGTGTTGTTGTTTTTTTAAGTATTTTTTTCGATTCCGATAATGTTTGAGAAATCTTACATATCCTATTTTTTTTAGAAAGGATAGACATCTCATCTTATGGTATTTTAAATAAATGTAGGTTAGGTTTATGACCTTCAGTGTAAAATTCAACCTTCTTGTATTAGAATAAGAATGATTGACAGGTGGAATTTAATCTTGCTGAAATTTACACATTGAAATCAACAAGCATCTTGGGTGTGACATTCTTGCATTGTGTATTTCGTGTTAAGAATGTCTTGCAGATCAGTTCCTTGTATATTTCTTTCAAGGCTATTGTGTTTGTCATTCCAGTGTGGTACATTGCATGAAAGGTATTTCCTGTTTACTCCCACATAAAGTTATGTAAAGTACATTTTAAAAATGACCTACTTGTGACCTTCAAATTAAATTTCTTAAGCTGCTTGAGGAAGCAACTACCTGTGCAATTTTTTTTCCCTCTTTTATACAAATTTATGTCAACCTGCAGGAAAATAGAAATCAGATTTAATAAGATGATGAAAAGAAAGAATTGTCTTTACTTTATTAGATCATTCAGTATTAAACTATGGCATAATATTTTGTCATAAATTTATTGAAAACCTGAATATCGTTCCCTTAAAACTTTAAACAAAAGAAATAGATATACAGCCCCTCCCTCTCCTCCTGCATGAAATGCCCCAACCATTATCAAAAATATTCTCTTTATCTTCAATTGTTGAATATTTTGTATATGCGTAGACCTTTGTTTTTATTTTTACTATTTACAGAAATGATTTGAACTACTTTTAAAAGTACCTTTATAAAGATATTTAGCAATTGTGATTCTTGTCATATGAACTTGTTTCCCATACCGTACTGAAAAATACAGTCAGATGTGAGATTAGTAATCTTGGTCCTCAATTGATGTACAGGAATCACACCACTAGTGGTAGGGGAAGTGGGTCAGTTCATCGATGTCAAAGTGAACGAGGCAGAGGCTTACGAGCCCCGGGCAGCCATGTTGGGATCTACAAAGACCAAAGGACTCCACTCGACCAAGTCTGCAGGTCATGTTAGAGACAGCAAGGCCCTGGTAGCCTACCCCAATGACAGGGCTAGGAGTATACGACCAAGTTACAGGAGGGAACAGTACAAGTGAGAGAGTCACTCTTTTTGGAAATTTGATCGCTTACTGATTCTTGATGAAGTCTTAAACTGTTCGAAGTCTCAACATATAATCTTTATTTAAAATGGCATTAAACTGGAAAAACTTGAACAGCGCCACCTTACAGTAACGGCTAAATTGAGATCATAATTTGAAAATTAATTGCATTTTATTTTGAATTTCGACAAACAGCTGTTTGGAAAACAGGCACCTTTTATATTCAAACTATTATTTTTGACGTTGCACATGTGGAAAATTGCTCCCAGATACATTCTAAGCTTCTACAAACTAGAATGGGGCATGATGGGAAAATTAGAGGCACAGACAGTTTTCGAATCCTCTTGAAAGATGGCACCATTAGGAGCTTCAATTTACTGTCACTTTAAGTGATGGAGTACACCATGCCTAATGAAATAGCAGGGGGGGGGGGGGGGGTTTCTTCGAATAAGAGAATTCTCACTCTAATCAGATACATTGTAATCTAATGTCTGACATTAAGGTAACATATCATTAGCCTATTTCCGAGCCATCATGTGTTCCATAATCAAATCCTAATATTTCTTTAACTTTTCTGTTTGATCTGTGTCAGGACCATCTTCACCAAGACGGAAAGACACACCTATGTAGATCCGGACTACGCATACGATGAAGAGGAACTCTCAGATGTCATGGCTCACAAGAACAAATACAATGACTATTTGAAAGAAAACAGGGAGAAAAGAGTCAACAAACTCAAAGCAAAGTAAGTTCATCGAAAAAGATAACAGAAGTTCTTAATATGTCAATTTTAAAAATGTATCTTTTTAATGATAGAAATTTGTTTCTTTTCTTTTTTATGGATAGAAATGATGGTAATTTGATTTGCATCTTACTTAATTGGTTTTACTACATGTATATTGTGAAATTTTCTTATTAAAATTATACATAATAATGTATTGATACTTGAATATGTTGTTTAACTGCAATAATATATTTTACACAGTCACACAAACTAAAAAAAATTAAATGAATTCATAAAAGGAAGGCTTGTATGCAGGCATCATTGGACACTTTGAAATTGATATAAATTACTAGACATTTGTCTCAAATTTTACCTCAGAAAGCTAGAGGATTAAACTGCTTGACATAAAGTGTTGTATATTTTTGTGTATTATTCAATTTCTATTTGATGAAACTAATACTACATTAAATCATGAATCTTGATTTTAGTTAAAGTAAGCTAGTGGATTAACTGCTTGATGTAGAAAGCCAGTAATTTGTTGTTTGTTTTTTTTTTAGTAATATTGAATTCTTGAGTCTTCTTGATAAAGACAAATACTGAATTAAGTATTGATGTTTATCCATGATTGTGGTTGTCCTTGTGGCTATCTCATTAGTTGTTGATGTTGCTTTATCCTTTGTAAATGTATATCTTCTTCTTTTTTTTTTTCTGTAGGGAATTCAAAGAGTTGAACAACAAGACCGAGATAGGTGTCAAGCCTGCCTCCGGTCTCCGCCCTCCCAAACTCCAGGCAGATGAAGTCAATGAAAAACCTAAATGTAAGTTGAGAGATATCCAGTGCATTTTTAAAAATTTTAGTCCCTAGTAGATGTATGACTGGTTTCCATCAAAGTTATTGGTGAAAAATATTGTATGTTTGAAGTGAAAATATATTTTTAAAAATATCAGTGTATTTCTACGGGCAAGTAAGGAAAGAGGCCATTGTTTTAAAGTTTTTCCTTGTGTTTGAACTTATTCCTGTATGAAGTTGTAAAAGCATGAAAACCGAATTCTTGAAAAAATAAACAGCAATTTGTAATGGCAAATTCGACTTTTGTAGATGCTTGGAAGTGTTTGGTTTCTGGGACAAACGTTACCTTTTAACCTCAGCGGAGGCGTAATGATATTCATGAATCATTGCTAGAAGTCTTCAGATGATTTTTCATGATTGCATAATCTCTGGATTAACTTAGAATAATCTTTGAATTTGTGCCATAGCTGCTCCTTTCGAAGAGAATGGCCGCTACGACATGCTGAGCTCTAAGAAACTCAGTGACAGAGAAACGACCTCCATCAAGCAACCTAGCACAGGGGGACTCAATGCTGTACCGATGACAGCTCAGGAGAAAAGTGACTGCAAGAAGATCTTATCTCCACAAGAACTCTACCAAGTAGTCATTGGTGAGTTACTTCTTTTAGAATGACAAAATAAAGCTGGGAATAGAATCTGAATATACAGGACAGGGTATTTTTCCTTATCTCATTGTACTTTGCCACTACTTTTCTCCTTTTGCACTATATTCTGTGATACATTTCCAATCAAGGCTCATTTACTTTAACATTGTATGTCATAATGCCATTTAGAAACATGTTGTATGTTTAATAAAATAACAAAATAGGGTATAGCAGTAATGATTAAAAGAAGAAAATGATATTAATTATGAATTTAATGATGGATGTGATAATTACAATGAATCAAAAGTTAAATGATCTATGATTACATTACTGTTTTAAAAAAAAATTGTTTTTTGTTTGTTCATTCATATGAAGCTTTAGATCTGTGTGCATCAGTGATTTAAATAATTTTGAATTTCAGAATCAGTCATTTCTAATTAAGATCTCATTCTTTCTTTATCTTTCTAGGACCACCAACGATTGATTTCAGTGAAGTTTGCCTCAAATCCACCAGCGTCAAACAGATGAACATCGTCAACAATCTAGATCAGTTTGTTCATGTGGTTGTAGAGGTAAGTACTACTCTACATACAGTTGATAGATATGAATCCGAAGTTATTTCTATTTGAAGTAACCGTAAGTGTATTCTGAATTTTATTCATAAATTGCTCATAGTACAAAGGAAAGGAGAAGAGCAAACTACTTATAAAGCAGACTGTTGAAAGAGAGAAATAGTTAAATTGTATGAAATATTTGAAGGAATTGTAAACTGCTTATATTTCTCCATGTTGAGGAATTTGGAATTCTCCTAAATTTATGTGGTTTTACTTACCTGTAAATATCATTAACACAGAAACTCTGTTTTTTAATTTTTTATTCAAATCATATTAAAGTCAACCAACTTTCTTTCTTTCTTATTTTCCGTTCGAACACGTAGGAGCAATTATAAGATAAAATCTAGCGATTAATGTATACATGTATATACCTGTATATGTTTCTCATGTTACTATAATGGTTTATCATTATCATTATTATTTTGTTTGTATATTCATATCTCTAGATTGATTGTCGTGAGCTGAGACAGACTAGCCCCCTTTCACAGGTGGTCCCAGCAAACTGTAAGGCAGAGCTTCCTCTTATCTTTGAGTCAAACACCAGGGGAAAGTTCACAAGGTAAATTCTTTTATTTTTCATTGCAGCCATTCGTAAGTATTTAATTTTTTTAATGAAATATATCATTCATTTGTATTTTTTCTTCTCATTAATCTTTACTTCATACCTATATTCATATTGTGCTGAGAATAACAGTTTTATGCTTACTTACTTGGGGTCAACTTGGATGTGGAGACGTATAGACGTAAAGCTGTTGCATACATGTAGTTGCACATCTTCATGTTGATGAAACTGCTTTAGTAATATTGACTTATATTCAGAAATTTGATTTTATTTACATGTATCCAAGATTTACAGCTTTTATATTGACATTTGTCGAAGGGAGCCTCGAAAGGAGCTCTTCATAGGCAGTACATCTTTATGTACAGGTTACTTTTGTAGATGCTTTAATGAGATATGGGAAACCCAAAATATTTTCTTTACAGACAGGAGGTCTTTCTATAAAGATCGCAAAAGCAGCTTTGACTGTACCAGAGCAGTTTAAGATGTAATATGATAATTCTTGAAATATATGACTAGGATGATATTGATGAAAATATAACTTCTTTTTGTCCATTTAGGAATGTGAAGTACACCATCAATGGCCACCATCGTGACCATGTGACTGTGTATGCTGATGTAGTACCTGTAGCCTTGGAGCTATCAACTGAGATGCTTCAGCTCACACCAACACCAGGCATGCCGGCTGAAGCAGGTACAAAGATAAGATATCATAGAATGGATGAGAGAGGGAGGAGGAGGAGGAGAGGGAGATAGAGATAGAGAGAGAGGAAAAGAGATGGGGAGGGAGTGGAGAGGAGAGAAGAGGAGAGAGAAATAGAGAGACTAGGAAAGAGAGAGAGAGAGAGAAGAGGGAGAAAAGGAGAGAGGGAGGGAGAGAAAGAATTTTAATGGGATTTGGATAGGAGGAAACAGTGAGAGATAAAAGGATTATTTGAGATAACAACAAAGTTTCAAACATGAAAAACGAGAAAATATAGATGGACTCGAAGTTTATGCGAGATAGAAATAGGAAGGTAGAAATGAAAGTGGGGGACATTTTATGTTGCAGAGAGAGATAGAGAAAGAGATTGGGAGAGATACATATGTAATTGGTTTAAGAAGTGAAGTTTAAAAACAATAGGGCAAACGAGTTTGGAGGAGAAGGAGATGGAAAGAAGAAAAAAAAAAGTTAAGAGTGTATGATTGTTTAACCCTTTCAGGGCAGGAATTATTTAAGGACTAAATTGATCACATTTTCTTCTTTGAATTGGTAACAATGATATTTTTCCTTTAATAAGATGTAATGTCTTTGAAAACAATATACACGGTTAGGAATTTTGATTAAAAAATAATGATTTTGAACCTTTCAATTTGTTGCCAAGTTAAGGATTTTGAACCTTATATTTGTTTTTAAAATTCCTGACATCAAAGGCAATATGTTCATGCAACCAAAATGGACATAGTGTGTGCAGAATTTTTTGCTCTTTCTTCTCATGTATCTGGTATATTTTTTAGAGCTCTGAATCAAAAGTTATTGAGCCAAACCACAAAATGTTGTCACTTGTCTCGAAAGAGATAATCATGGTGGTCTTTGTATTTCTCTTAGGCTTACGAGATGTAATCCGTCTTGAGAACAAGAGGAACTATCCTGCTGAATTCACATGGCAACCTATCTTAGGAGAGAGAGGGACAGCATTCTCTATTAGACCAGCTACAGGTAATGATACATTGCTTTTCAAGTATTTGCAGCAGCAATATCTCATTTCATTCCCCTATGTCCATAAAGCTTCTATGAAACATGCTCCAGTAACAATTGCTCTACAGTCAATTTCCTAATCTAACCAAATTCCTAATTCTATAGTATACCAATTACCAGAAAAAAATCTTATCTGTACAGATAGAACATATAAAGTTAACCTCAAAACACTTTACCTGACCTTTTATGGGTTAACGGTTAAAGAAATATGAAGAAAGTTATGGAAAATATCAACCTCGCGTGGAACCCAACCCCCACTTTGATTCCGCACGGGCCCTATTTTGTGTGCGAGCGCGTACAGGTGCATTGATTAGTCCAATCGCAAGTCGCTGTAATGTTTATTCAGAGAGTATTTAAACTGTCTTGCAATATCTCTTTATAGAACTATTATCATTTGAAGCTCATGCTTTGAATATTGTATGGCGGCATGGAACCCCCAACAAACAGAGCAAAATATTGTTTTATGATTGGCACCCTATAACTTTTGGCCAAACACTATACCTAATTCTTACCCTAACCTCAACCCTCACCCTAACCTCAACCCTTACCCTTCCCCTTCCCCTTACCCTTACCATAACCCTAACTCTTACCCTAAACCTAATCCTGACCTAAGACCCAATAGCAACCCGATTCCTAATCCTGTTACTTCACGAAATAAAGCTTGAGCAGATGTTCATCTCTTGTCTTTCTAAAGGCCATCGCACACCTAATTTAACCCTAAAAAGGCTGGGTTATTTTGGTGCTCTCTCAGCCAGAATCCACCCTCCCCCCCCCCCCCCCCCCTCTCTGGCCCTTTTAGGGTTAAGCTTTATATGTGTGCATTTTTTAATGAATCTGTCTTTAGAAGTTATGAATGGAAGTGCAAAGTCTAAACCTTGATGTTGATAAACTTTATTGTACAGGGACTGTGGAAGCCTTCAAGGACCTAGAGTGTGAGGTGGTGTTTCATCCTTCCTATCATGCCCCAGAGGATGGGGTCTTTGCTCTGCAAGTGCATGGTGGAGAGACAAAGAAACTGAACTGTTTGGCTGATGTAAGTGTACTCTCATGTATTCTTATTTACTTGTATAATTTGAATTACTTAAGGATCGAAATAAAGTTAACACCTTTTATGTAGGTCACTTTTGCAGGTTAATCCCCTTAATTTTGATTTAGTAGTGAAATAAAAGGACATATTAACTTTCTTTCTGGTCATTTTTTTCTTCTTCTTAGTCTGGCATATCTTGATACATACTTGAATATTGATTTATAATCTCTGTTATTATTATTATTGATTTTGTAAAAAAATAGTTTAAATTTGATTGTAATATAATGTAGACATGAGAGAACTTGCCATTCAATGAAAAGAAACTTGTGGAATCCAACTGTAATGTTTTTGTGTAATATTTCCACCCAGTGTTTGGGAAATACAATTCAATTCAATTTTCAATTCAACTGATCAGAAACAAATATAGTTAAGTACTATCAAATCTTATTGCCCAGGTTCCATTTCTCATCCCTTTCTAAATTCATTGTCTTTTTTCTTTTGTTTTGTTATGTTTCATTCTTTAGCTTGGAGTGACCCAAGTGATGTTCATGGAGAGGAGAGTTTTGTTTGGTCAGGTCCCCCTTCATCTCACTACAACCAGGACGGCTGTGCTACACAACAACAGCATCAACCATGCATACTTCCAGGTCAGTACCAGTCATTCATTTCC
Organism: Heliocidaris tuberculata; assembly: GCA_025618425.1. Lineage (NCBI taxonomy): Eukaryota > Metazoa > Echinodermata > Echinoidea > Camarodonta > Echinometridae > Heliocidaris > Heliocidaris tuberculata. The sequence goes on along the minus strand of CM046837.1, from coordinate 35,452,345 downwards.
ATCAGAGTAAAATGGCTGAATTCTCTTTGTAATAATGATTACTAAATCCAATTTGCTTTTATACATCTATGTTTCAACTCTAAACCTGACTCAGGTTAAGTAAATGTGTACTTGATAGGAAGGAATTTCTTGAATGTGTGAATGCCTAATCAGGATACAGTAGCTTGGCACGAGCCAGCCTGAGGGTGATAATATCTAAACAAAAAAAGTGCTGTATAAGGGAAGGCATATTTATTATTCCTAGCGTTCTACCGGAGGATCCTCCAATACGCGCGGCCGGACGATCAGCGGGACGCAGGCTACCGCTTTCATGACTCTTTTCCTCGTACAACGGCAGAAGGACAAATATATACCATTCTGCGGGGGAAGCGGTAGCACGCTGATCGTCCGGACGAAGGAGAACGGCATGATTTTTTGTTGTTGTTGCGCGCGCGCAGCTACTAGCCAAAACGGCGCACGGCAGGAGTTACTGCGTGAGTGTGTGTATTTGTGTGTAGGTCTACATGTACAATGTTCTTCTCGAAAGATTGCATCGGCAGTATAAAGTGCGCCTGTATTCAAAAATTATGCCTACCTACTCATCCCTCAATTCATCGGCGTACGTTAAGTAGGGCTATAATTATTGATTTAAGAAAAAAAAAAATGCTCCACTATGAAATCCGTCTTGAATATCAAATATTATCATTCATAGTTCCCAAACGAGCAAGATATGAAATTTAAAAGAAAGAGTGCATGAAAATGGGACATGCGGAGTCCTGGGTATATTATGTCTTGGGGATCGGGAAGCATCCTCAATCATGTTCATAATTACGTTCCCGAATGCGATACCATTTCCCACGGTGTATGTTTGCAAGTCAAGGGAGCGGGGGGGGGGGGGGGGGGCAATTGATTGGTTTAACCCTTTCAGGACAGGAATTATTTTAGGGCTAAATTGATCTCATTTCCTTCTTCAAATTGGCAACATTAATATTTTTCTTTTAGTGCTACATGGCTCTAATAATGTGTAATGTCTTTGAAAACAATATACATGGTTAGGAACTTTGTCAACAATTTGACATAATAGCCAATTTTGACAAAAAAAACAATGATTTTGAACATCACAATGTGTTGCCAATTTAAGGATTTCAAAGCTTATTCTCGTTTTTAAAATTCCAGTCATCAAACGCAATATGATCATGAAACAAAAATGGACATAGTGTGTGTAGAAATTTTTGCTCTTTCTACTCATGCATCTGATATATTTTTTAGAGCTCTGAATCAAAAGTTATTGAGCCAAACCACAAAATGTGGTCAATTGTCTCGAAAGGGTTAATCAGGGAGGTCACATCCCTGGTTTAGTAACAACAGTCAACAACTACAGGAGATATACATGTAACTGACTTTTCTTTCAGCACAGTCCGACACGCCCTGGACGGTGGAAAAGACGGAAGATCGGTTGGGCCATGACCACGTGCTCAGAAAAAAACAGATTGAGAATGGGCGAGAGTCGTTATGAAATCTGTCAATCTCACTCATACCTCACACGCTTACATGTCAAGAAGCATGTGATTGGTTAACTAAGAGTGGAAGGCGTGACTGACCTTTCTGTCAAAACACTCCACCAAACATCACTTGACGGCGAGTAACAGGAAAAGAGGGGGCAAGATCAATGGGTCCCCCATGCAACCACGTGCTTGTAGAAGAAAATAAACAGTAAGATTTTAACAAACTTACGTCGTAAGGAGACACGGTCAGACACAAATATAACAAACATACGTTCTTCCATGTAAGATTAAACTACATGTAAATATCAAATTCCATTTCAGACCTTGTCAAGTTTCAAGCATAGATGATTATTGTTATTCTCGTCGTCGATATTATTTTGATTAGAGTTGGTATTTGGAAGACCTTTCATCACTTCTCAAGATTTTTAAAAAATCTTTTCTTTTCGCCACCTTTTAACTTCGCTGTGAGATCATGGAATTGGGAAATCTAGTGCCAGAGAAAGAAGAATTATTTGGTAGTTGCGTTATTATTATTTTATTATTATTTCTTTTTTATTTATTTATGTATTATTATTATTATTATTATTATTATTATTATTATTATTATTATTATTATTGGGTCATGTGCATTTAGATCAAAACAATAAATAGGATCCATTCCTGTAAATACTTAGGAATAGTTATTGACGAGAACCTACTCTGGAACTCTCATATCGAATTTCTGTCCAAGAAAATGGTTAAGTTTATATATCTCCTAAAGAGAGCAAGACCATTGATCGATAGGCGTACATCTTTATTGTTTTATAAGACTATTATTCAATCTCGCTTTGATTACGCTAGTGTTGTATGGGGAAACACACAGAAACAAAATCAAGACAAACTACAAATTCTTCCCAATCGATCACTGCGAATAGTCTTGAAAACGAATTATATGTTTCCCTCAAATGATATTTACGAATCACTTACATGTAAGCTTGATCGCCTAAACGTACGCCGTTCCAAGCATTTAGCACATTTAATGTTTCAAGCTATCAATAAGCTTGGTCCCTTTTGCATATCGAACTTTTTTTAACTATCATGAAAGCAAATATAATACTAGATCTGGTAATTCACAAATCAGATAAACCTAAGACCAATTATGGTAAACGTCGATTATCATAGAGAGGTGCTAAACTCTGGAACAGTATTGAAAAGCTAGTTACATCATGTATGTCATTCAACAATTTTAAAATCCATATTAATATTAAAACTCCCGGTAAATGAATTATTATTTTACCAGACGCAGTAGCCATTCATACATTGGCTGACCAAATACTGCACATGGTTAATGATCTTTCTTTTCCTCTACTCCCCCCCCCCCCCCCAACATCTTCACTTGCCTTTCAATTCATGTCTTATTTGTTTGTTTTCATATGTTTATGTGTTTGCATCTTTTAATATTTCAAATGATTTTATGCTGAATTTTGTCTGTGTGTTATAAACAGGGCTCATGAATCATGATTACGTTTATTTAGCCTTCTTTTTTTTATTCCTCCTTTTTAGAAGAATTTGTCATTTTACCCTCTGTAAGTTTTAATTATTCATTTATAATGTACTTATATGATTTCATTATTTCAAATGTATTTTTATCTGTAATATGTTTTTTATGTTGGTGGACCCCTATGGAAACCAGCCTTTGCTTTGATGTTTCCACCCCATGAGAGGAAAATGAATGAATGAATGAATCCTCGCGTAATTCTACCTCGCACAGCTGAGGCTCTGAAAAAAAAAAGTCCGCTGTATTTTCCCGTGTGTTATGTTTTTCAAATGTTTCTTTCAGGTCAAATTTTTAGCAGGTCAACACAATCAATTTCGATACCCTCGGCCTGCTCATATATTTTTATTTCAAATGGCCACATCCCTACTAAGAACGCATGAGCACATCAACAAGCAGATAAGAGTAGGCTAGGTTACCCACAAATTTTGGGTGAAGAACAGCTGGTTTTCCATCCTAAAATGGAGTACTGTAAAACCAGAAATTTTCATGTCATGAAACTTGCAAATATCGAGTGGTCAAGATTCGTGAAAGTTTCATGCGGCGATATAAATCATAATTGAAACAACATGAAAGAATTGCAGTTCACAAATGTTATTGAGCAGGAGCTTTTAAATTACTGGCTGTCATACGCTTGAAAGTCTTATGTCGCGAAAGTTTCTAATTTTACAGTATAATATCCATCCCCCACATTTTTTTCCAATGATTTTTTTTTTAATTTCACTCAATAACCCCCCCCCCCCCCCCCACTCAATACTATTTAGGATACGCATATGCTCGTTCCCTCCCTTTGAAAGCACCCCCTATCTCCGAACTGCCAAAATTTCTGAAACCCCCCCCCCCCCCTTTCGCGGGCTTTTCGCAGGCTTTTCCTCCCTTGGAAACCCCCCTAAATTCGGAACAGTGCTCAATATACAGATATACCCCCTATCTCAGGTGAGCTCTCATTCCAACCCCCTATCTCTGAACAGACACCCCCCCCCCCCCCATCTCAGGTAAATACTTTATGAGAGATTTTTAATGTTCAAAATGGGATCTCAGAACTCAATGCAGTCTTAAGAAACCAAACAAAATGAAAACCTCATAATGGTAAGTCCTAGCCCGTTAATCTGTTTTCAACTTTGTTACTTTCCATGATCACTTGTACAACTAGAATCACAATGGGATAACATCAATAACATGATGAAATATAAGTTGTCTACGACACGAAGGCACTTGCACATGAGGTTTCTGCTTTTCAAAAGATATCTTATAACCCCCGTTTTAAATTTCTCAGGAGTCCAAAGAGAGAGCGAGAGAGAGAGAGGGATTAAAAAAAAAAAAACCTTTTGAAAGAAATCTCCGGGTGAAAAGTCAAATATACCCCCTTTTTTTAGAATTCGCGGGCAGGGCTTGCCGGATTTTGTCGCGCGATAAATATCCCTTTACCGGAGATTTGGGAACGCGCATGCGGTCCCTCCGACCTATGAGTGGGGGGGGGGGGGGGGGGGGCTCAATAATAATACATGAATCAACATTTCAATGAATAAAGCACATTGTCAAGTAAAATATTGTAGAAATGAATACTTACAGAAATGAATTACATGTTGTAGCACCCCCCCCCCCCCCGATCATAGCCTGCACCATCCCTTTTGATTTACTTACCGATGTCATAGGCGATTGGGTCCTTTCAAGGAGATCTGTGATAGCTCCTTGATGTAACTCCAGTCCTGTGATAATTCCTTGATGACACCTGCTCCACCTCTTATCCTCTACCTTCTCCCTCCCTCCCCCTCTCTTTCTCCCTCTATGTATGGACCTCGGTCCATGGTATGCATGACCAGGGGGGTGAAGAGAGACCTCCGTGGTATGACAGAGCAGCCAGAATTTGCTTTTGTTTTTTGTTTTTGTTTTTTGTTTACAAAATTACAAAGCGAGGGTAACCTTCAACATCCAGTCGATATCACGGGCCATATTTAGTCTAAGAATTCAGACCATTGAACAGTTGAATCCCAGATGTTTGTATAGGGTTTTATATTTTTTCTCTCTCTCTCTCTCTACAGATATATGTATGTATATATGTATGTATGTATATATATATATATATATATATATATATATATATATATATATATATATTATATAAAGTAAAATAGTTCTCCTTCGGACTTGCAAAGTTAAATAACAAGACAAGATGGGAATGAAAAAGTCCGTATACGAGGAAAAAATTCGAATTTTCGGCCATAGGCCTTCATCAGGAAATATATATACATATATATATATATATATATATATATATATTACTTTTTTATTCAAAAAGATTTTCAATACAGAATGGCCAAACCCTACCACCCCCCCCCCCCCCCACATTCTTATGATGCATTTTTGAGTCTGAAAACTAGACTAGCACCACGGGTTCTTTTGGAGAGCCCTGTGCGGCTACCGCACACCTTACGAGCGGTCTGCGATACGATATGTGAAATAAATCGCTATGGCATTAAATATTGGCATTTTAACTAATGAAATCTACCCTGTTCAGGTTCTTAAAAGTAATATCAATACTAAACATAGGGTTTTGGTGAGCTGTCAGCTTTCTACAGGGAATAAGGGCAAAATTAGTTTCAAATCACAGGCAGTGGTACGATTTTTTGACATCACTACGACTCGGAGCCGATTGGCGATTCCACGGACTAGACAACTCAGCAAAGACCATATTTTCGATTTTACTCTCTCTGTGACTATTATGCAGACCCCCAATCAAAGATATTTTTCGTTTTTAAATAATTTGTCAAATGATATTTCATTTTCTTCTGAAATCGGATCACATACCGATCGTTAGGTAAGCGGTGGCCTTTAGTTTCTTGGGGTATAGAGTACAGTATAGAAGTGCTGACGTCATATTCGCTCGTCCGGGATACTGGTTCCAAACAACAAAACCATATGATTCAAGCAAAGTGCTGCCAGGGCAGGGCGAATTCAGTGTTTGGCGCTGGTGTGATCACCACGCCAATGTTAGCACAAAATTAATAGAACCAGCAACCTTGACAACTTGGCCAGTATGACGTCACACTTCGGTACTCTATTTGAGTACATACAAACAACGATTACATTTTGGTGCAAGCTGACAAGAGATAAAAATTTTTTTTTTAAATGTATATGCATAACAAAGTAAAAGTGAAAGTCATGAAAGTAGCGGTATACATGCATGTAGTAATAAACCGGAGGTGGACTAGCTGATACAACATTAAAATGGTCGACCAAACATGAGTCCGACCGGAGGTAGTCTAGTTCTGGACTCTTTTTATTGATTTTTTTATTCGCCGACTATACGCGATACGCGATGGCGCGATCCCGAGAACCTGTTGGCCCCGATCTTTTTTTTCGGGGCCAACAGGTTCTCGGGATCGCGCCATCACTCAGCTTATCGAGTATAGTCGGCGAATAAAAAAATCAATAAAAAGAGTCCAGAACTAGACTAGACCGGAGGATGCATGGATGTCCTCGCATGGCTAGACATGAGTCCTATTAAATCTAGTTGGTATTAGATAGACAGGGAGGTGTCTCCCCTTCCACCTCCCTGGATTTATGTATGAGTAATCATAAGGAGGAGCGTATCAACTGCACTGCATTAATTACAGAGTTTAAAAAAAAAAAAAAAAATGAAAGAACACCAGCCCCCCCCCCCCCTCCCCCCTCCCCGCCCCGACACAAAACATGAGGCTGGGAGAAAGAGAAGAGTCTCCCTTGAGTTTGTGCTAGGCCTTCCCTCTCTGTGAAACTGTTTTGTGAATATTCATGACCAACCCGATGAATGGAATGATAGTTGTGGTTGGTCGACCTGTGAGCGCGCTGGATGGCTTTGTGTTATGACTAAATACCGGATCGGATTCAAAATTTAAAAAATGGTAGTAGTCCGACATCGATTTTAAATTAGGCATGCATAATTATGCACGCGTTATGTGAGGTATGAAAAGGCAATAAAGAGAAAGGTAAACGAAGGAGGGGTGAAGAAGTAAATTGAAAGGAGGCAGAAACGGCACAAAAGAGAAGGAAGAAAAGGAAAAGGGAAAAAAGCTAACGAAAGAAGGAAGAAAGGTTAAAAGAAGCAGAAAGAACGAACTTGGAAGGAAAAAAAAAATGAAACGGATAGATGGAAATAACTACATGAAAAAGGAGGAATGAAAATTAGAGAAAAGGTGAAAGATGGAGCGGGAGGAAATGAAGTAGAGAATTAAAGGGGAAGTTTACCCTGAAGATTACTTGAGTTTAAAAAATGCAGAAAAAATAAAGAAAAATATTGGCGAAGGTTTGATGAAAATCGGTCAAATAATAAAAGAGTTATGAGTATTTAAAGTTTTGGATTCGTGACGTCACATGCGAGCAGCTGCCCATTGGTCATGTAATAAATATTCCATATATTCGCTTTTTTTTTTATGTTCCACGATAAATTAATATTGTTTCTTTTCAGAATCTAGTATTGAATAACATTTCTGACAATATATCAAATGCACGGACGAAAATATTCTAAATTTTTTGAGAAAACTGTATTTTATGGAATATTTATCACATTACATAATGGAGGAGCTGCTCGCATGTGACGTCACAAAATCAAAACTTCAAAAGTCCATAACTCCGTTATTCTTTAACGGATTTTGTCCAAACTTTCGCCAATATTTTTCTTTATTTTTTCTGCATTTTTTAAATTCAAGTAATCTTCAGGGTGAACTTTCCCTTTAAGGAATGGGAAGAATTCCAAGGAAAGAATGAAGAAATGTACACCCAGTAAACGGAAAGAAGGAAAGGGGAGAACTAAGAAAGGGGAGAAGCGATAAAAGGACAGAAAAAAGGAAGAAGGAAAAGTAAACAACAAACAAAAAAGATGGAGAAAAAAAATCATCGACAAGACTGATAAAAAAAAGAGGATAAGGAATATATTGGGATAGATCGAGAGATTAAAAGAGGATAGAGAGAAAAATAAGAATATTGGAACAGACCGACAGAGTAAAAAAAAATGGATAGAGAGAATATTGAGAGACTGAAAAAAAAATAAGGAAAGAAGAAAAGTGCACTGAGGAAAAATCGGAGGGTATGTAGTAAGACTCCCCCTCCCCCGGAAAAAAAAACGAAAACGAAAAACAACAAACAGGAATGAGCATGAACATAACCCATATACATGAAAAGCTTTTCTCTCTCCATTGACTAAAATTTTCCCAGGCGCGTATGTTCACATTCCGCCCTCTTTTTTTTTTTTTTTCTTTCTTTGTCTGTTTGTTGCTTATCTAAAGAATTTGACACCTGCACCGCGTGCGCGCTCTGGTGAAATAAAAGTTCTATTCATAGTATGTGCATTGTAGTCTGCTAAGTCAGACTTCAAAGAATACTTCGTGTAACACGGTCCAGTGAAGAAATAAAACATATCTCGGAAAATGTAAGTTTTATACAAACTATAATTTTGCTTTCTTCGGTTGAATTTGCAAAAAATAAATGAAAAGAGGTAACATTTGATCGTGAAATATAGAAAGAGAATTAGAGTCAACCTCGGGCCTGAATGAGATCTGAAAGTCTTGTGTTCGAAACTAGATACCAAACTCCCATTCAGACCTTGTCAAGTTTCGAATAAGTTTCTGTAGAATACGAGAAATTATGGATCGAATGTCACTTTCCTGGCAATTTTTAAATTGTGCGCGAAATATGGTCACCCCCATCATAGTAACATGCAGGAAAGGGAAAAGGGGGATGAGAAAGAAATTGTAGAAGTGATAAAAGGACAGAAAAAAGGGAAGTAAGAAAGGTAAAGAACAACATCGACAGACTGATAAGGAATATATTAATTAGAGCAGATCGAGAGACTGAAAGGATAAAAAGAAAAATATGAATAGTGGAATAGATCGAGAGAGAAGATTGCAGATTGTGAATATTTCGGAAAGATAGAGAGACTGATAGAGGATGGGGAAGAAGAAAGAATACTGAGATAGATTAAGGGACTGAAATAGGAAATAATAGAAGGAATATTGGGACAGATCGAGACTGAAAGAAAAAAAAATAAGCAGGAAAAGTGCACTGAGGAAACTTCGGAGGGTGCAAAGTAAGACCCCCCCCCCCCCCCCCCCCCCCCCCCCCCCCCCCCCCCGACATGAAAAGCTTTTATCCTACAAACACCATACGCCTCCGACTCTGAGCCCCTCTCGTTTATCTCTCGCGACCTTCACTCAGTCACTAGCCATCACTTTTTCATTTCACTCTCTGAAACAACACACACACAATCCGGTCACAACACATCATGTACACACACGCTAGCATCATGTACACGCTAACATCATGTACACACACGCTAGCATACATTTCCCTGCTGGCAGCATGCATCGCCTCAAAGTACAGTGCGAGCGAGCTACCAAACGCGCGCGCGCTGCTTTTTTTCATTTTGGAAGCTAAGCGGCAGGACGCAGGCGGACGCCTGTCGTCCTACAACGGTAGGACGAATTCTTTCTCCCGATGTCAAACACAGAATTGGGACGCTCCGGCGCAGGGCAATCCAGGCCAAGTGCGCGCAAAATTCGTCCCTCATCGTTCCAAGCGGTATCCGTCGGTAGAACGCCATCGATAATAAATATCCCATCCCTAACTCCAAATAAGTTTGGTTATAATGTTACTGTTGAATTTGTTTCTAATCTGTTTCGCTCATCACTGTAATTCATATAAATGAGCAGTAAACATCTAATTTTTAAAACTTTCTTGTGTGTGATATGTTTTCATATTTAGTCATAGTGGAAAATAGTGATTTAAGAAACACTTGTATCAGCATGAAAGGATCTGAATTGTACATGTTGTACATTAACAACAATAAACAACCCCATACAAAAAGCAAATTTGATACGGACACCTTTTTAGTACACAAGTCCAATTTGATGATGGTTTTGATTACCCTGCTCATCTGTCTGTAATAGTGTAATAGCATTGCAAAGGCTTACACAGGCAGTTACAGTTGTCCAAACACATATTGCATTTTCATCTCTCTACAATTCACTCTCCACACATTCTCCCACAGGTGGTAGACCCAAACCCGGTCCCAGGCCTGAACGTGTCACCGGTCCAGGGCGTTGTACCGGTGGGCGGGACCACAGAGCTCAAGATTCATCTCACCCCTAGCGCAGTGATGAAGTTTGATACCAGACTAGAGGTTGCTATCAGGGGATGGAAGACCATTGATCTTAGGATGGGTGGGACCGTGGAACCACCTCTGGTTGACATTGATATGGTGAGCTTTTATTTCTTTAACCCATTCAATTAAGACCAGTGCCCACATTTTGTTGTTTGGCTCAACTTGTGATTCAGAGCTTTAAAAAAAATCTATGAGAGGCATAACAGAAAGAAACAAGATACTTGCACAGTGGATTTGACATATTTTTGTAAAAATAATGTGTTTTGATGCTCAGTAAAATAAGCTTAGAGGAGACTTCCATAAGATCATCCTTTTCTTTGTATAGATTATGGCCTTGCCAATACCCTAACATTGTCTTACATTAAAGATCTACTTGTTTGCAGAAGCTTTCAAATGAATCAATTCATGTAATATTTTGCTTACCCTCCATGACATTTCAACCAATTGGTTGAAATGTGCCCATAATGCACATGTATTTTAGAGGAGTTTTCTCACCAAAGTGCAGTAGAGTATATTTGTATAGAAGCTCTGTTACATGTATATAAATTGATCTTATTATAATTATTATTTACGTGTACTTCTTGATGACATTCTTCAGATTAACATTTATTTTAGCATTGTTACTCTTTCCCTACAGCCATCTTTCCAGCTGGGAGGTGTATACTGTGGATCGAGCTTGACTGTTCCCTTTAAGATCGTCAATCGAGTGAGAACCAGAGCCAAGGTAGTCTTTGACCTGTCACGATATAGAGATTTCTCTCTCAGATTTGATGCAGATGTCATGGAAGGTAAGCAAAACATTACTTAAATTTTTTCCAGTTCTCTTTCACATTTATCCTCATTCTAAAAAGTACTCAATATATTTCAACATCATATGAATAATGAGAAGTACCTTCTTTCCTGTAGGTTTCTGTTGTATTACTTTAAGTTTTATTTGTAATATTTTTTTTCACTATAATTTTTTTTTTTTGCTGCTGTGTTTCTATTCCTGAGATTTCTCGCACTTTGAAGAGTACATGTAGATAGTGGCTATTTCATGCGATTTCCTTGGTACCTTTGCCACGAAGTGGTGACTTTGCCATGAAATGGTAAAGTGGTGACTGGCTGCAATGCGCCAAACGGTGTAGAAAGTGTGCATTGAAAGTGTAACATTGCTGCTATTTAATCTAGTAACCAGGGTAATAATACATTTTAAAGTACTTTGATTAGTGACTTGTTAATTGAAAGGTGCTTTATAAAAACAGTTATCATTATAATTTCCACTGCGTCCTTTATTTGCTTTTTACTACAGAGTCTGAAGACACCATGAACCCCGGCGTGTTCAAGGTCACCGTGGGCGGTGAGCAGACCATCGACTGTGAGCTCAAGTTCAAACCCACCGAAGTAGCCTCCTACGACTTTGTGATGCCTGTGAACATCAACCAGACAGAGGCCCCCACTCCAGAAGGCACGCCCTTCCCTCCCACCCCTGCCCCATCCTCCAAGAGCATCCAGCACATCATAGCGCCCCGCCCGGTGGTGGTGGCGGTGTCCACACCCAAGAGAAGGATCATAGCCACCGCCCTGAGGCAACCCTTACAGGTCTCAACCACAGAGCTGTCCTTTACACTGCCTTCAGGATACCTGGAAATGGGTAAGACATTTCTTCCTTCTTACCACACCAGGGGCCTGTAACATAAAGAGATAAATCAATCTTACGATTGATATCAATCGTAAGTCTGTGGCAAACCATGTACTGAAGAGTTACAATTCATCATAAGATTGATTGTATCTCTTTATGTTACAGGCCCCAGATATCATATATCTAGAGTTTTCTAGTTTCTTAATATATTAGCAGGTACAAATGCAAAATGAACCTAATGTGTATCTTAAAACTTCCTCAAAATGTTCTAGATGCATGTCACTTTCCCCCACATACAAATATTTTAAGAATACAGGCTGTATATTGTAAAATACTACATTATTTATAGTATTTTTTGAATTCTTGATCCATTATGATATATGATTATTACTACTGTGTGGATTAACCCCCCCCCCCCCCCCACCCCCATCAAAAAGGACCTGCATGTAAGATATTTGTTATCAAATTATATATAATATTCCTTACTCTCCTGCAAGTGATGTTTCCAGAACAAAATCAAATCAGTTGTGCAGTAGCTCATCATCAATCACTTCATTTGTATTATGTTCCTTGATCCTGACAGGTCTAGCAGGTAACACCCAGCAAGGCCAGTCCATCATGCTGGTCAACAACAGTGCCAAGAGACTTCAGTGGTCCCTAGACCTCAGGTCATGCGGCAAGGCCATGGAAGAGGGCATCTTCCGATTCGTCCGCTCTAACAGTGTTCCCTTCCTGACCTTTGAGAAAGGTCGTCAGGAGGTCAAAGAGAGTCTGGACCCAGGAGAGGTTTACACAATGGGATGCATGTTCTGTCCAGGTAAGGATTATCCTGACTTTGTTCATGATACTGGAAATATCATTGTGAGCCCAAGAGATGGTTGTGAATAGATTTTTTTGACAAAGAATGTATATTTTTAGAAGAACAAAAAAACATTCCAAAGTTTTTCTTTGTTCTTAGACTGCATTTCAGTGGGTACGTCATCCAGTTTTAAACAAACATAGAATATTTCATGGGCAATCAGAACTAGAATGGGTGTAACATTTAACAGCAAATTTCTTTGTTCTTCTGCCATATACACAACAATATTTTCTCATTGAGTCATAGAATGTGCATTTGCAATTAGTTGAACAAGAGAATTCTTTGACTTGAGACATGTATAAGAAGTTTCATGAACCATCTCTTACTTCATTTAACAGAGGAACCTGGTGAGTTTCAAGCCAAGATACCCATCATCTTAGATGGAGCTACAGACAGACCATACCAGTACCTCAACGTACACGGTATCCTCAAGTCACCTCATCTGACCTTTGACCCCTTGGCCATCGTTCTGACCCCTGTGCCACTCTCCACCAAGGTGTCGGCTGACTTCACCATAAGGGCTGCTGGCTTTAGAAAGTAAGAGGCCATTCTGGGCCCTGTTTCATAAAACTTGCTATCAATAACAAGTTACAATAACTGTTATAAGCTACTGAAATACTTGCATCTGATTGGCTGAGAGCAAATTTGTCATAGAAATGGCGCAGTTGTTATTGATAACAAGTTTTATGAAATGGGACCCTGTTTATTTCCTATGGGATATAAGACATTTCTAGCCTACTGACTTAACTCATGATTCATTAAAAATTGTTGAGTGGTCATTATATCCTACTGATGATAAACAGAAAGAAACATACCATAAAACAAGGATAAATAAGAACACCGAGGATAAATAGGAACAAAAATGGGAAGGGTTTTTTTATATATATTTTAACCTCCAGAGGTGATGTCAACCCTTTTTATTTGTTTTATTCATTATAAATGAAATAAATAAAAAGGGTCTGCTACAATATTAGGAAAAAAATATTTTGTCAGGAAGCTTTTCAGATTTTTGTCCCTATTTACCCCGTTTGACGGTAAGTTCACATTTATGGTGATTGCTTTCTTTTTCATTTTTTGAAAAATGAAGTAGAAGATAAGTTATGACATTTTGTACAGCGCACATTCTATGGAATTATCCTAAATCTCTTCAGGCTTAAAGTGTACCAACCACCTGAAAAAAATAATTTGTATACCGCTAGAAAGTATAAAATTAACCTCACAGAACTTTACCTGGCTTTCTATACATGTAGGTCAAAGGTGTAGGAGTATGAAGAAAATAAAGGATAACATTACGGTGCTCACGTGAACTACGAGTTGATTAGTTTGGTGAAAAATGAAAATGAAAGTGTATGTTTTTTAAATGCATACCACAAAAATAGCATGTCGAAAGTACAATTGCTTCAAAAACAATTGTTTAGTTATCGTCCATGTCATCCATGCTACAGAGAGACCGTCATTGACGTTGAACTACCCGAGGTGGAGGTAGACGATGGCAGCAAGGTGTCCGTCTTGAGCGTGACCTTCCCTGACGGTCAGACCATTCAACCTTGTAGCGCAGATGAAGGTCATAAGGAACCGTATGTTCTCAAGTGCAAGGTGACCTTCAGCTCACCCAAGCCTGTCTCTTTCACCATGCCGATCAAGTTTGTGGACTCGGTCGGGAGCAGGTTAGTATTTTATGGGATGGGATTTTTTGCCTAATTGGAAAGATGTAAAATTGCACATATCTTTTATTGGACATTACAAAAATATTATTTGGTCGATGGAATGTAATTGTATTTCATTGTTATGCAGTCAGTCAGATAGTGACATACATAGGCATGTAGGTGGCAATAAATGAAACAGGATAATATGAATATATGTATTTGATGTGATACATAAAACTTTTAATTGCTCAAATGGAGAAGTACATGTACGACCAACTTGTGTAATACATGTACATGAAGGTTCAAAGATACAGTTACATGTACAAATAATGTTCTTGTCAAGTACTTTTGTATTGAATCGTAAAAATGAACAACATAGAAATTTATGTTCAGAGAATCCTCCAATTAATTTTCTCTATCTCCCTGTTGTGTTGATTAGGTCATTTTGAGGATTTGACAGTGCAGAGAGATCCAGAAATGAGATCTTCTCTGAGATTTTTCAAAAATTGAATCTCACCAGTTTATTATCCTATCAATTTTCCAGATTCTCCATCCCTGTGACCGCCACTGCCGACAACTGTCTCCTGGTGGCCTACCCGTTCGTGGCCAAGCATCGGACGGACTTCCAGATTGTCACCGAGCAGGGTCACAGTCTCCGAGCTCACAAGACAGCATCCAGAGACTCTCTGAACCAGATGGGTGAGGCCATGATCATGCCTGTAGAGTCACCCAGCAGACCGTCCACTCACACCAGCACGAGTACGAGCTCTAGGTTTGGGGCTACCACGTCCACCTATGAAGAGACTGACAGTGTGACAGGTAAAAGGATAAGTTGCTCTGGAAGCTAATCTCAGGTTCTGGTAATAGAACTGAATTTCAAGAGAAACTGGCTGAAACTGATTCTTAAAGGGAAGGTAGAGTTCTGGGAAAGGTGAAAAATAATTTGTGAGCTTTCGCATTCCTTTTATGTCATTTTGGAAGAACATCGTAGTAGAAAAATCCCCTGAAAAGGATTACTCTTCAAATGCCTTCATATTCAAAATAATGACTAGAAATAGCTGAAATGTTCGGGCCGAACATTCATGCCAGTTGTGTGTCTAGTCCCGTATACCCATTTCTGTGTGCAGTGCATGTGCTTTTCAGCAAAATTGGGTTAATTTCTTATCTATTTTTATGATTCAAAACATCACATCTTATGTAGACATGGTCAACCTTTCACAATTGCTTTGAGACAGTTTCTTTTGCAATATGATTGCTTGACCAGAACTCAACTTTATCTTTAATGGTTTATCAGGCAGTAGATGGTTGTTGGAACCAGCAGAATATAAATAAACTAACTAAAATATGTAGGAAATCAGATTCGCTGAAAAGCACAACTCTCATTTGTACAAAGAGATTATGTGTCAAGCACATACATGTAGGTTAAGTCTACTTCCTCGATTTCGTCATCTTTATTTGTTCATGACTCTGCTAAACATATATATTACACATTTTTGCAGTCATCATACATGTATATTTGTAGTCTTGAACATTCAGTGTAAATTTTGTTTCATTCTATGAGAATTTACTGATGTCATTACCAAAACTCAGGATTTATTTAAAATTTTCTTTCATGTATTCCATCGGTCTGCCTATCAGTACAGACTTCGCTTGACAACTCGGTACTGTCCTTCACGGAGCCTTAGGTCATCAAACTCATATCTACTTGCACTACTACAAACTCAAAGTTCTTTGGGCAATTGATCATTTTTATTTGCAGGTCCATTGCTGTGAAATAAACTCTTACAAAACTTGTAATGTATAATCTATCCCTTACAGAGTCCACCTATCGCAGCACCCCTCGTGATGGGGCTGTAAACAGGGTCAACTACAGCAGATCAGCTCCGGTCTATGATGACTCTCGTATGGGACTAGCCTCTCGTTCCTTAGGCTCTGCAGCCTTCCCTAACGAGGACTCTGAGGAAGGGATCTTCCACTCTGAGGTTCTCATGGCCGTACAGAGATGGATCACTCTGCATGGCTGGTCAGGGGGACCTTTCCCTGTGTCTTTACCAGAAGGACTTAGAAGGTATGAGATTAGGCGTATGTAGATAAATCGTAGTGTCCCCAGCAGAAGGGCATGGACATATTTTTTGGTCATATTACTAAACCGTTATGTTTGATTTTTTAGGTTGTAAAAGCCACTGCAAACAATCTCCCAGTGTCATTGCCTAAAGGACTTAGAAGGTATGGCATTAGGCATGTGTAGATACTCAAAAACCAGAATCCGGGAAGTTATCACTCCACTGATGAAATCTCATCAGAGAACTCACTTAAACATCTACGACAAAATCAGAAACTTTTGTGACATGAAACTTTTATGAACTGTTCAGGACCACCTTTGATGTCGTGAGTCTTGACCACTCACAAATTTGCAGACGTTTCTTGCTCACAAAAGTTTCTGGTTTTGCGGTAGATGTTAAGTGAGTTCTCTGATGAGATTTGGTCAGTGGAGTGATAACTTCCTCCCCACAACTAACTCTAGGAGGACCACTCCCATAGGACAGTTATGACACAGACAACATTTACCTGCTAATAAACACCCTATTCTGGATTTTTGTAAGAACAAGGTATTAAAGAGCACTAATAAATTTCCCTGTTTAATTCAAGCACAAGAAACTAAAGTAACAGTTAGGAGAACGAGGGACCAGATGGGATTTAATGATTTTTTTCATTTCTGGGACAGCTTTTTACATGTAGAATGGTTTCCTTTTAAGCAGGAAAAGATGTGTAATCTGAAATTCCTGACAATATGTGTTCATTTTTGCAACATTTTTCTCACAAGAAATTTTCGAAAAGCCGATTTTAAGGACAAAAAGAAATTCAGAAGGTAAGGCATACATGTAGGATGTCACCGTCTTTGTTGCGTGAAACAGAAAAATCTGCGAGACCGATAGTTGAGTTTATATTGCAGTGCAAAAGAAGTAGTGAAACAAATATTATTGAATACTGTAAGTGTGGGTCTTTAAGTAATGCTGTGATGGGGTAGAATGGAATACTCATCTTTTAGCCATGAAATTTGGATTACATGTACCTAAAGATCGATGTTTGAAAATGTATTTCTTTTTGCAATGTGTATATGATCTTGTCCTACTTTCAGACATGAAGTTTGGTTTACTCAAACTTCATGTTTGAATGTCAAATCTCTCACCATATGTTTATGTATTCTGAGTGTCCATGTTGTCAAGAAATGTGAATATTGTTATTGTTATTTTGTGGTTAATGATTATTTGTAATTACTTTGGTTTTGAGTTTGGGGAGTTCTTACATGTACATGCTGTGCCTTACATGTATATTTATCTAACCTGATCTTAACCTATAGTCTTAAAGTATTATGTTTATAACAACAGTCCTCTGTAGGGTGTATTACTTTTTAAGGGAATATCCAAATGAATATTCAAATGTGTATTGCAATGTCCAGGTTCGCATGGCATTATCAGAGGTGGAAGGGGAAGGGGGGCGTAATTTTCCTCAGGAAATAATTGAGGGGATATTTGTCGTGGAGATTGGGGTAGCTGTCGGGAGAGAGGTCGTTTGGCAAAGGCACATGTACATGTAGTCTAAGGGGTAGTTATTCTATAAGTCATATTATGAATCCAAAGACTATATTGAGCAAAACAATACTCAGATTCAAGCCATTTAAAATGCACACTAAATGAAGTCAAATAGTACAACATTTATTTAATATCCTGGTCTACTTTTAGTGGTGTGTCTAAGGGATCTGCAGCAGAAGCAGCCCGAGACAAGTCCAGCCAGAGCTCTCCAGCCTCCAACAACCAGAAGAGGAGTTACACCAAGACCATCTATGACCTGATGGCTCATCTGAGTGGGCGATTGGTCCCAGGTATCCCCATCAACCAGGCCCTACCAGGAGACCCTACGGAGAGGGTTTTGCAGCTTCACTGGCAACACTCTACTCTACTGACATTCCTAAGGTAGGTTAAAGATAAAGTTGAGTTGTGGTCATGAGACTGAATTGTGAAAGAAACTGTCTCAAAGCAATTGGGAAAGGTTGATTATATAGCACATGGGAATTGGTATATGCTGTAAGCTTTTGGAATCACCAAAATGATAAGAAATTGACTCAATCCTGCGGAGAGTCTCATGCACTGCACACAGAAATGTGTATATGGGAATACACACAACGTTCGGATCGAACATTTCAGCTGTTTTTTGCCATATTTTGAATGTGAGGGCATTTGAAGAGCAATCCTTTTCAGGGGACATATCTACTATGATATTCTTCGAAACAACATAATAAGAATGAGAAAGCTCACAAATTATCTTTTACCTTTCCCAGAAGTCAAGCTTCCCTTTAATCCTTATTTTATTGAAATTCATTTGTCTTTAAATTAAAGTAACCTCGGTGAGACGAAGGCAGTGCACTCATTCCCTCATGTGTGACATTTATTCTGAATCGCCCATAAACTGGTTAAAATTGGGGTGAAAGTCCATTGGAATATGTTGACATGTACCAGCTTTCTTGTACATTCTAGGTACCGGTAGTCGGATGGAATAAACAATGAGTCAATCAGTGATGCACAGCTTTTGACCCCCACAATTCTACATAATCTGTTTATAGACCAAGGGACAGCATTATTGAAAAGGCATTATATAAATGTACATGTGAATCCAACAACTACATGTACATGTATTATCATTATCATCATTATCATTAGAACATGCTCATGATCTGATATTTGCTCTGACGACCTTTCCTGTGGCCTTTGTATCATCAAAGAGATAGGTATGAGCTGGTATACATGTAGGATTTGGGGTTTGTTGTGACGATTAGAGTTACATGTAGGTGGGATATTTGGTACTGTGTTGAAGTTTAGAAATTAGATTGGTGTTCAGAATAGTCCACAGAGCATTTGTCGTTCCTTTGTTTATCTTCCCTTGACCCTCTATCTTCTTTCCTGCAGGAGCCAAGGAGCTGGTGTGGCAGGTATCAAACCTGAGTACCTGTTTGAGCCTCAGGATTACCAGCGTTGGATGAAGCTACAGGAGCAGGTCAGGGAGAAGAAGAAGGCCATGCAGGAAGGCAAGTCTACCGTCGCTATCAACATTGAAGAAGAGCCGCTGGATGAGAACCTGTTTGAATCCGTCTCCAAGAGGGCGTGGACTGACCTACTTCTACAGACTATTAAGGTAGGCAGTTGAAGCAAGGATTGGCATCATTTCTGGTTTAATAGGGAGCATCATGGCTGGCATTGGAGATTGTGAATTCATTTATTATCAGATCATGCTAATCCAGTCAAATCATGAAAAGTGCTAAAATTGCTAAAAACCTTAAATGGAAAGCAAAATTTGGTTTAATTTATCTGGTTAAAAATGCTGTCAGTAGAGAGTTTCTTTCATGTAGTTTTGCTTTTTACCTGCTTAGATAAGTATGATGTAGGTTGTGCTTTTGACATTTGAAATTGCTTGGAAAATCTGTATCTGGTGCTGAATAGCTCTCAGACAAAAAGCTTATTTTATCTGGAAAGTGTCTGAGACAAATTACTTTAATATGCTGTATTTTCATCATTCAGCAATGTAAACTTCAAATCATCAAGTACAACCTTCTGTGTAAATACAAATGAAATCCGTACCAGTAAAATTTAATCAGTTTTAGCAAGTTAGGATGACATCCTGTCAGTTCCATACCCTACCAAGCCCGGGAAGCCCCGGTACGTAGTGTTAGCCATGCATCTATCAACCATGATCCTAGTAACAAATAAATTCTTGAATCTTCATCCCAGGTCTTGGTTCTAGCAAGGATCACACCCCGTCAGTTCCGCACCCTACCCAGCCCTGGGAGCGTAAGCCTTCCATCTATCAACCATGATCCGCTGTGTAGTAACATCTACTCTGTAGGAGAGCGTATTCTTCTCTCATGGCTAAACCATCACTATGAACATCAGAGGCATAAGATTTGGAGCAACTGTGATAAAGGTAAGGGAGAGTTCATGGTAATTTCTCACAAAGAAACAGTTCCTTTTATCATAACTCTTCCTTTTTTTTAATGAAGAAGTCATGTTCCTGCAATTTTCTCAACATTAATTACATGTGGACTCTATGGTCAATTCAAGTTCAATATTGTTGCAACTCATTATTTTTTGTTTATATATCGAAATCATTGCATTGTGCATAAACTCAGAAGGAATGATTTTTATTATTAAAAATGTTTTGAGTAACAAGAAACAGGATTCAATGTCAAATCATACATTGATCATTACCTGTTATTTGTTGTTATAGAAACATGTTTCTTTTGCAGATGAAAATACAATGAATTTAGAACTGTTCTGTTTTGAATAATCTTCCTAATTTATCTTCTTCAGTACATACATGTATATTATTTCTAGTCAACACAAACAATTAGGTCTGTTACAAGAACTGAGTATTAATTTAAACATGATTAGGACCTTAGAGTACAACTGTCAGTAGGATAAATAAAAGCGGATAAACATTTCGTCTATTAAATTGTCCTCTTATTTACTCATCTTTTCAGTCACATCTTCATGTGTATGGATCCTAACACAATCTAGTAGACATTCCTTTTGCATGACATTTAAATTATGATTACGATGCATGTTTTTCTCTCTCTTCTTCATTGATTCTATGACACATTTTTAGCTTTACTGAAGTTGTACAATCCTCCTCCAGGTATTTGAATGATTCTATGTTGAAAAGTGTTACCTCCATTTTCTGAGTTAACCCACCCCCAGCTATGAACCCCAAATGTATTTATGCCTAGCCTGTAACTCCTCTCCCCACTAGTCTGCAAGCACAATTTTCCACTCCTAGCTCAGTGATGGTCCTTATTCCTGCTTTATTATAAGTATACTTTCAGCTTCGAACATAAACTCAATAGGAGGAAGATATGTCCGTATTTTCAAATAGAGGTTAACACAGTAGTGATAGGTTTTAATGGTTAACACAGCAGTGCTATGGTATAGTCAACAGAACATGAAGGTACTTGTACATCGCATTTTATTTAGGTATCATTAATGGTTTCAGGAATAGCTAATGACTTCATAACATTTTACTCTTCAAAATCATTAATCCATGAAGAAAAATAATGAGGATAGCTCTGCGTACTTTAATGTAATTCAAAATGTATTTCATTCTCATTTTTCTATTTGTAATAGTATTAATTACTAAATGAAATTTAACATCTGGGTATTACTTACATGGTTAATTCAATTATATTAATGTGGTGATGGTATCTCTTCTGGTAAAAAGAAATAACTGGTGTTCTGTATTATATAGATACTGACATACTTATGTGTAGAAAGAAGATGGAAGACATAGAATTTACTAATGAATTGTGATGTACTTAATAGGAAATAGCTTTAGAATAATTACTATCTCTGTCAATTTTCAAAACTGAATAAAGAATGGAGAAGAAATAGAGAAGAACATTAACTTGACAGAGGGAAAGAGAGAGAGGGGGAGAGAGAGAGAGAGAGAGATCGAAGTGACGGAATAAGGGTAGTATAATCTCACATACATGTAGGAGCTAAAAGTGACAAATAAATTACAGCCTAAGTATTTGCATACTATTTATCAGCCCTACAGTTTGTAAGATACAATATCAGATTGTTTGTGGTGATGCTTAAAATCAAAATGTAAGCAGTTCATCAAAGTACCAAATATCCATCCTCCTGCTTGATCTCATATTTGATGTTGGATATTGTACCAAAAAATGCTGTGTTTGGCTTGTGATCCTTAAAATCTGAAGTCTGCTAAGCTTAAAGATGTATATACTGTATTTCTGATGAAATAAAACTCCTTGCTTGTTTTGTTTGCAAATAGCATATTTGTTAATCAGCATCAAGTTATTTGTGAAAAGAGTGTTGTGGTAGATTTTAGTGAAAGTATTCAAGTTTTTCTAGTAATCCAAAATGTCATTTTGAAAACCAGTCATACCTGTTCCAAAAAAATAGAAGTTGCAGACATGTTACAAGAACAAAATTGTGATGCAAGTATTCATGAAAACAAACATTTATCATTTGACCTTCTCTTAAATCAATGACCACAGTGATTGTAAAAGGCACATTCATGGGACAGTAGCCATATACATGTATACAATATTGTTAGACTTAATAAAGAATTCAAATTTTGTTAGAGATGGAAATACCACCTAAGAAAGAATTCATTGATTTATATGCGCTCTGTGAATGAAGTGTCACCAGTGTTATTCTGCCTTTCTTATGTTTCGTTTTGATTAATGCATTCTGGGGAGCGTTTCATCAAGCATTTTGTCAGTGATTTTTACCGACAAATTTTCTCTCAGCCAATCAGATGCAAGGATTTCAGTAGCTTATAACAGTTGTCGGTAAAAATCACTGACAAAATGCTTGATGAAACACTCCCCTGATTGATACTCATATATTTGTTTCAGGTGGTGTCCCTCCTTCCCGCTGGGTAGTCAACTTTGATTATGATCTCTTAGATGGTCTGGTCTTAGCTGCGGTTCTCGCTGCTCATGTCCCGTTCCTTGTAAGTAGACTAGACTTCTTGGAGGAAGGGATTGTAAAGTTGAAATTTATTGATATGTAATTGATCAAACTTTAGCAACAGAAAAGATGATCAGTGCTATTCTGCCCAATTTTCTATGTTATGCTAGAATATTCCCTGAAAACTCTTTTCACTTATTTTCAATTTTAAAATTTTTCATAATTTTTTTTCAAATTGACAAAGATGTTTAGTTATATTGGTAAACAATAAAATGTTCACCCACCTTATTCTGTTTATATAAAAGGTTCTGTAGATTGTTCATGTAATGTTCTTCTTGCTATTTATACTTCTTGATATTTTTTTCTCACAGATTAAGACCCATCTTCAAGGAATGTACACTCATCCATCCACAGCAGAGCAATGCCTTCATAATGCCCTCAAGGTTGTCACAGCTTTCAGGTTTATTGGACTTGATTATGATATACAGGTAAGATAGTATGAGTCGATTTTAGAAGAAGTGATAATTGATTGATGATTGCTCATTTATTCATGGGTCACAAATCTTGAGAGTTTGCTTTCCACCAGCATTATAGAGAAAATACAGGTATGCAATAGAATAGGATACTCAGTATGTAAACACGAACAGAGAAATTCTTGCAAATTGATTTCCGATTTGTAATTGTTGCTCTAATTTTTCTATCACTGACAGAATCTTATGAAAATTTTGTGAGTGGTCCACACTCAGATGATGAAACACAACCCCACAAAATTTGCACTTCATGAAAGTTTGTAGCAACTGAAACTGCCATCTTTAACGTTTCACAAAAGTTTTTTATTTGTTGGAAAAGAAACCGTTTCTAATCACTACAACTGTTGTATCTGTTTTTGTCCAGGCCATCGACATCACAGATCCTAACCCTATCTCACTGATGCTACTATGCCAGCATCTCTACCAGAGGTTGCCTCAGTACATGCCGAAGACTGCTGTAGAATTCACCACCTCTCTACATTCGTCTGTTACAAGACAGGTGGGTACATCAATATGTCACTGAAGATCCTTGATTGGACTGTAGGAAACTACCCCTTGGACTATCCCCCCCAAACTTAAGTATCCACATGGACAATTACATCCCTGTGACAATTAACCTCTGGGCAACTACTTGTACCTCCCAGACAACTTACCCATAATTTAATTACCCCTAGGTCCTTAGTTATTTGTCTGAGGGTAAATAGGGCAATTCTGTAAGGGAGTAGTTGTCAGGGGGGGGGGGGTGATGGTGATCATCCTGATAAAATTGCTTAGGTTGGAATAAATGTACTGGATGTTCATTAAAGTCCTCAAAAATTAATCAAGACCTCTTGTAAACATGAAATAAAAAGCAGTAATTATGAATACGTTGTTGATTTATTATGGTGGCTGTTTATTTATCAGATTTAAAAAAAAAATGATAATTGATATGAAATGTATATTCTTTGTTTATGCTGCTAGGCTTGCTTTACTCTCCAAGACATTGAGTAGTAGAGGTTTTGTATCTGGGAGTTGCAGCAAATTACTTTCTTTAGAGCAGTCTTGTAGAGAGATATTCCACAAGTAAATGTTAAATGTCTGTACCCCTTAATCTTGGATCAGGTACGACTGACGAACCCAAGCAACAAGCCTCTGACGTACCATGCCATGGTTGCCGGCCGTGATGCCAGAGACTTCACCCTCCCGAGAGGTAGCCAGGTCATGATCCAACCCAAAGGCAAGCAGGACCTTCCTGTCATCTTCACCAGTCGATTCCTGCGTCCTGCTGAGGCTGTCCTGGTCCTCGTTGGTAGGAGGGTTGGAGCTGCGTGTGGGACTACCCTGGTCTTCAACTTGAGAACCACTATAGATAACATTACACCAACGGTAAGCTAATTCATCTTGCTAAATCAGAAAGAGCCTACATGTACATATATATATAATGTATATTACTGTTGTTACACTACACAATGTACCTCTTGAATATGAAGTAATTTGTCTGTTGAACTGGCACTGTGGAGTGAAAAGGGACCATAAATATGTCAGTGTCCATTAGAAAAGAAAAAAGATATACTATTTGTTGATAACTAGAAGAGTATTCGTTCAATGTTGAGGATATGAATTAATGCCCTTTTTGTTCTCGGTTCTTTCTGTTATTGAAAAAAAAATTATTGGTTTTCTAAACTGCGGATTTCTTTAATAGATTAAAGAGGTGTTGAAATAAACTTGCACTTCTGACCGATTGGATGAATTTCATATTCATATAAAATGTGTTTTCTCTTGAAGGCCACCATCAAGTGTGAGTCGCCATGCTTTGAGCTACAGAAGGTTGACGTCGCCATCGTTAACCCTTTCAACGAGGCTGGTGAGTTCCGCATTGTCCTGGTGGAGGCTAAGACTCCGTTCCCTGGCAGCGATTCCAAGCAGAAGGGCCTCTTGAAGAACACCAAAGGCACTTCCAAAAAGGTCCGATCCAAGACTGATCATGGCCAGAAGAAGGAGAGAACACCCACTCCTCCCAAGGTGGAAGAGCACAGCATTGACCGCGACATGTTTGAACGTAAGCCATATGATCCATGTAAAAATATCACAGCTAGTTTAGATTTGGAATAACTGAAACGGTAAAAGGAAAGTATCTTTTTGTAATACTTTTTGAGGTGGTCATTGTTGTAACTGTTGCAACATTCTTGAGGTGTGTGCAAGATATCACTTTGAGAGCTTCTTTTCTTTTCAAAGCTAGGTTAAGATTCAAAGTAAAGTAGTGTGTCATAGCTACATGTATTTGTTCCTTAAACCCCTTCTTTCAGAGCAAATTCATGAGCTAAATCCCTGCACATTAAAAGTGGAACATATGAAAGCATATTATTCTGTCTCCCATCCTTCACAGAGGATACCAGCGATACCCTTGGGTCATTCTTCTGTCCTGACCAAACCATCAAGCTTGACGGCAACGGACCAGGGATCGTTACCATTGACTTCTTACCATTCTACACTGGGAAGCGTCAGTGCTCTGTGCTGTTCATCAGTGAGGCAGTGGGAGAGTTCCTCTACTCTGTGGAAGCTACAGCTACCCTTCCTCTCCCCTCGCACCTCCCTTACGTGCCGACCAAGCACAGTGTCAGGATCAGCAGTGCTGCAGCAGCAGGTACATGTAGGTCTAAGGATCATCACTATCATTTACGGGTTTATACGAGTCAAATACTTTGAATACAAAGACATTGTACTGGCATGAAGAGTTGTATGGTAGTGAGTTCCTCCAGTTAATATTTGTACATGGTATCAACCTTGTTCAAATTTGAATTTGTAAATGGAGAGAGATGTTCTCTGATCATATAAACATTGCTGGGGAAAGCAGTTTATTTTCTAGTGTACTGTAATTTTTCACCATGTGTCATATTCACTTGCTATCTTGTGTCAATTTCTAAATTATGTACAGTTATTCATTACTATGAAGGAAGCCCATGACATGTGAACTCTTCACTTCAGATTCTTTCTCTATGCTTATGAAAATTACTAGGTTGATAGTAGATTCTGATTTTCAAAAATGATTTTAGACAAGTTGTAGAGGAATCCATTTTTATGATGTGTTGCTTCTACAGAGCAACCTGCCCCTGGTATATATAGGTACAACAAATTTTCTCATTTGTTCTTCAAAGATAAGGCCTTTCCATTTTTCTAGACATCATGTAAAGTTTCTTTTCATCTCTATGTTGCAGGTAACGGCAGAGGTCTGTATGGTGGGGATGATCGCATCATCTACTGGCGTTGTGACAGTAACTCTATCCTCAATGAGGAGCTCATGGTGCCCATCACTAACTCGGCAAGAGAGAGGGCGCTTGTCATCGCAGCCCAGCAGCGCATGACGGACACCGAGATCCGCCGCCGTCAGATGACAGGCACCTTGGCGTGTGGCTCGGTCACTGCAGCCATCGCTGCCTTGGGACTCTCTGATGATCATGTGGTCAACGCCAACCCTTCGACAGTCTCCTTCAACATGAAGCAAGAGCAGAAGTCTGCTGAAGGCACACGCTTTGTTGTGGAAGTCAACTCCAAGTTCTTTGAGGGACCACAGCATTTCTTTGTGCCCTCTCCACTCTCCAAGAAGCCCAAGTCGGCTGGGGACATCGTCAAGAATGGTCATCGGGTTGAGAGGTCACCTGCTGGGCTTGTAGGGTCTTCAGGTTAGACAGCAATCTTTCGCATTTTCTTCCTGGAAGAAAAATTATCAGTGATTAACAACTAGTGAATGCACTTATGTATTCATGTATATATTTTCTCATTGCACCACACTGTAAATAGTAACCCAAAGTCCAATATATATTATTGTCAAGTGCCACTTTTCACCCAAGTTACATGTATCTCTGGCTTTAAAGTGTTCTAAGGGTAAAGCCAAACTGGTCCTAGCGTTCGACTTAAGTGATTTAATGTATTACTTTGCAGAAATTATTTTTATATGAACCTTTTTTGAGAGTTTTTGCTGAAATATCCCTCCACTCCTGTTTTTTCACTGAAACAGTATGCCTTTGTAAAAACTGGATTTTTAGAGGGAAATGACTTATACTGTTATTGCGGGAAATAACTTAAACTATTATCTTTCTCTTCCAGGTGTGATCATAGATGATGGTGTTATACCCCTACCAATCCGATTCGCACCCAAAGGAGCTGGTCATTACCCCTGTCGCGTGGTATTACGCTCTCCTAATGATATCAGGGTCTATCAGATAGAGTGTACAGTTAACCCTGAAGGAACCGTGGCTCAGATTGAATTCACTGCACCCGTCCACCAGTCTGTATCACAAAACATCCCTATTGTAAGTTTTGGAAGAAGATTGCAGTATTTTATGCTGATTGTGTGTTGTCTTAAATACATGTAGAATTCCATTTAGAGAGGATCTGGCTGAAATTGATTTTTAATAGTTTATCATGCAGTATATTTCGATGGGTTTGCTTAGACCTACAAAAATGTATTAAAATAAACTGACAGACACTTACTGGAAATCCTATACACTGCACAGCAAAATTTAACATTTGTACATCTGAGACCATGTGTTATGTTTTTGATTTCTAGGAGAAATATATGAACTCCCAGTATATCCTGATTTATTTGCATTCATTAGAATAAATTAAGGATTAGTAATTCAATTATTAATTGGTTAATTGTTTATGTAAATATATGAAATTCTAACTAATTCATAAATGAGTTGTATATCATTGACCATTGATATATTGTTTTATCTCCATCAGGTCAACCAGACCAGTGTTGACTGGCCTCTGAAGATTAGTATTGAAGGCATAGGGTTCCATGGACCTCCATTCCTCCTGGCCAAAGCACAGCAGATCACCTACTACCCACTCATGTTCAGACCTACCTTTGAGTCCTTCATAACGGTAAGAGACAGAATGGATGTTGATCGCTGGGAGATTTGTCTGTTGAGAGACAGAAGGGAATTAAATGATGCAAGTTTACATCCTTCTTGCTCTGAGCAGGGCTCATGAAATAAAGAATTTAAAGAAAGGCCCTACATTTATATGTAAGTCTATAAGAATTTGTGCCTTATTTTTCTATCATTGTTTATGAAGGTTATTGTCCTATGATTGTTAAAATCCAAGGTCATGGAGGTAGGCATTGTGATACATTTGTAAACAGCTTTTGATTAGGCTGTTATGACAGAAAAATACAGCGAATGGAATTTTTGTATTTTGTGATAATGGGCTTGATGAAATTGGCATGATAAAAATTGTTAAGACAGCAAATAGGAGGGAAAAAATATATACATGTACATGTTCAGTGTGTACATGTATGTTTCTCTAGCTAAAAATTCCAAGGTAACATCGTGTTGTTAATTGTGTTTCTTCTCTCAAAAAACTTTGTTGTTATCACCCCAAATTAACGGAATAAATATGATAATTATGTGCATCTTTAGAAAAGAGGAGGAAGAATAAAATGGCTTGGTCCAGTCATGTTCAAAGTAAGAACAAAAATTTACTGTCTTGTGGCATGCTAGCAAGCACATTACATTTTCAATTCTTTGTTTTCAACTGCAGGTAGACAGATAATGATAATGTTGTAAAACACTTCAATTGTACCGTCTATGTAGTATTCTAGGTGCATGAATTATATCACTCAAACTTTAGTCTCACTGACCTGATGAGGCACCTAGAGCATTTAAGAAATTTCTTCTAATGTTTTATGTTACCCATTTACTTCACTAATGGCCTGTTCGAACTATAGGAAAGTTATACAAGACTTGTATAAAGAAACATCGTATATTAAGGAATCATGATAAGCGAAAAGAGTGTACAGACTACAACATCGTATAAAGAAACAGGTTTGGGGGAAGTCAGCTGACACCATATGTTTTGTGTCAGGTTATGTCAAGGACAGCAATGGAGCATACAATATAACAGCTTATTGGTCACATCAGTGCGAACACGTGAGCCCTTTCCACTTACATGATTCTCGTATGCTACGATGTTCAGACTACAGGGGGATGCTGAATCTTTATCGAGTTTTCGTTCAAAACGATGCTCAAACATGCGTTTGGCTATACAACGATTAGTTATACTACGTTTCTTTATACGATGTTCCGACTATGAAAATTTAATTACTTTATCGTAGAGCTATACGATTCTCGTATAGCTCTACGATGAATTTAGATAGTCTGAACAGGGGGTAAGGTGGAATATGGCAGATCTAGATCACTATTTTGCCAAAAGGATATTTGTGCACTGGCAATGGTTCAGAACCTCAGTCATTAGATCCACCTTTAGTTGACTTATCCACTCAATTCTGATATCTCTAAATACATGTACCACCTCTGTAGATACCAGCGTAGGTTATCACGAAAGTTTGAAAAGAGGTTGAAAAACATGACATTGAACGTGAGATAGTCAGAAGAATAGAGGAATAGGGAAGAGAGGAGATCGAGAGAGAACTTAGAGGGCAAAGCATCTAAACAAAACTATCTTTTAAAAATATCTTAACAAAGGAGTCAGAAGAATAGATGAATAGAGAAGTGAGGGGTATAGAGACTTTGACAGAGAGCAAAATGTCTAAACAAAGATATAGAGAGAAAAAAAGGAGAATAGCACTTTGTAGTGATTTTTGATGTCCTTTTACAACCAAGTTTCCAAGATAATCTGTAGGGCTTACTTTATGCATGCATGAACAGTTGATAGATTGTTGTTTCTGCACCTGTCATTATTGATCACACATCTGGTAATTATGTGCATGTAGTTTCTCCACATTTTATTGTTGCCTTTGTTGTACATAGATGCATGCATGGAAAGTTTAAGCACTAGTCTTTCTTTTTTTGTAGATTTGTATAAACAGTACCCACATTTTCATTAGAGATTTGCCTTGAATTGTGTCATTGTCATTTTTATGGATATTTCCAGTACTGTACATCATTTTTTTTTTCAGTGTTTTTCATCATTTTTATGTTATGTTCAATGTTCATATATTATGTATGTTTTCTGTTAGAAACCAAAAGTGTTGCATCTAATACTATGTTTGTAAATGAACTGAAAAAATATGTATAAGTGTAAAAAGAAGAATTTGACGAAATGAAAATCAACTATTGAAGTCATACATGTACATGTATGTTCTGAACATAATTTATACATTGAATATAACAGATGATCTTTAATCGAAAGTTATGTATAAATCAAGTTTGATGGATTTGGTGAGCCTAGACTAAACATCTTTGCATTCATGTACCTCTGTAAAGGTTCACACTTGATTTTCTCTCTGTCTCTCTCTCTCATTGACCAGGGTAAGATGATGATGTTAAACACTGATGATGGTACCGAGCATCACTTCAATCTGCAAGGAGAAGGCCAGAAACCTCTGGCTCTCGATCATGTAGAGGTGGAATGTCTAGCCAGGCAAAAGTAAGTACAGTCAAACCTGCTTATATATAGCCTTCACCTGTCTAGAAAGACCACCTGTCAGTAGAATAAAGGTCATATTTTTTGGTAGAAACTGTTTGAGAACAGAGAATGATGGAGAGGAAATGCAACTCCAAGCCAACGAGAGCGATGAGTGTTTATGATCTTCACCAAACATGTAAATGCATGCATGGGGCTATGAATGGTAAAGAAGTCAAGGTAATAGTCCCTCCTAGATGAAGGACAGAAACCTCTAGCTCTAGATCATGTAGATGTTGACTGTCAGTAAATAATGTTGTATGCCATCCATCACAGCAAACATGCACAGAACCTAACAGTATTCTTTCACCATGTGTGTCCTGTTCCAGAGTGAAGCGTCTGATCCGTGTCCCCAACGTAACGGGGAAGAAGATGATGTACCGAGTGGTATCGGACCTTCCTATCGTTACCGGTTCTCCCACCATCACCGTACTACCGGGCAAAGAGGAGGAGTACGCTATCACTGTGTCGCCATGGAAACGAGGCAAATTTGAAGGCATCCTCTCTTTCATCGCTGGAAGCACTCAGAATTTGAAGTAAGCAGTGAGAATGATTGAACAGGATTGTTTAAATCTTTAGGAATTCAATTGTTGGATGTGTCATGTAACTAAAATTTTCTTTGCTTAAATTTACTTGACCAATTAATGACAATTGGTTTATTATAATGTACTCTAAGTCTCAGAACGTATGTCCTCTGGTTTTATATTTATGTTTCCTTGCTTGTTTGAGGAAAAAATTGTAAAAGATATTTTTTAGCTGTCTGTTGGTACCTTCAGCCATTGGATACTTTTTGATTCGGTGAGATATTTTGCATAGACTTCCGCCCCATTCATCTCGGGAAAAGTATTCGGCTGATCAAAGACTTAAACATTCTATTTACCTGTATGATAATGTATAGATAACAAAATGTTTTTGTCTACTGTGAAGCAAAAGATACATGTATGATATATCATACAAAATACATTGATGTACCATTTCAGTGAGTATTATGAGATATGATTGATACAAGACCCCATGGAACATTGTACCATCTATGTCATGACCTTCATACACCTAACAGAGATGAACCTGATGATAGCGACATCAGTTCTGACCGGCCCGACCGTGAACAGCGCCCTCTAAGTGGGAAGTCGTCTGTTAGCAGTGTGGCATCTTCATCTCAGAACACTAGTGTAAGCAAAATCCGTGATGAGACATCAGGCTACCGCGTGTGGTTCTCATTGGCAGTCAAAGGTATGTATCTTAATATTGCCATGTGTCACTACTTCTCAAAATGATATTATACATACATGTATCATATGGAATTACATGTACATGTGTATAAGTTTGAAATTTGCTTATAAACAAAGATGAAGCAATATCTGGCTATTTATTGAAGCTCTTCAGTGTGTTGGATGTTACAGACTTCCCCCCCCCCCCAAAAAAAAAAAAAAAAAAAAAAAATGATAATAATAATAATAATAATAATTTTTAAAAAAAATTAAAAATAAATAAATAAATAAATAAATAAACAATAAAAAATAAGAAAATAAATGAATAATAATAATAATATTAATTAAAATAAGGAAAAGGTTGGGGGTCAAACATGCATGCATTTGTTATTTTTACTCCTACAAATTTGGTTCAGTGAATCTTTAGATGTACCCCCAAAGAATCTAGACAGTACATGGAAATAAGCTACATATAAGTGTTACATGTATATATAATTTATAAGTGTATATAAACTTTAACTCGTCATTATTGGTTACAATATGATTCTGATAGCTTGTACTGTGAGTTGTATGGTGTTACTAGAATAATAATATATTTTGGTCAATGAAATGATTCTGTTCCCTCATTATCATCCATCATTATCTTACTAATCCTACATTTATCACACAGCCACACCACCACCACCAGAACGTGTCATCGGTATAACCTGTGCCGCTCAGTCTGCATCACTGATGGAGGTGGAGATCTTCAACCCCACCAAGGAGGAGCTTACATTTGACGCATCCATCGAGGGGGAGGGGCTTCGAGGTGACCCCACGGTGACCTTGAAGCCTGCTCAGAAGAAGTATTACCAGCTGGTCTTTGCTCCTGCTATCATTGGACAGACAACAGGAAGGTGAGTTGCAGACTATTAAATTCTGGCCCCTGTCTTGTAAAAAATTGTAATTGATCCAAGTCTTCTGATTAATTGCAAAGTTAAAATTTTCTTAAATGGTTCAAATAGCTTCTTAAATGGAGGGTTTGCAATCAAACTTGAGTAGACTTGTGATAATTCCAATTAATCGCAAACTCTATATGGGGATTAGGGCTCTGATTTCTCAGCACTTACATGTAGCAGGATTGCTACATGTACATGAAGTTTTGTCATAAGATCCGTTCAGATGTGATCATCAGATTTCAGGAGGTAGAAATGCCATCACTGCCTCCATGTGAATGGACTTGCTTTAAAGAAAAGCGAAAGCATTAAATTTGAAACATTGATCATTCACCAACCGTTAGTGTACATGTAGATTTGATTGTTTGAGAAGCTAGGATAAATTAATTCGTCTGAAATACTGCAGTATTGATTTACAGTGCCTAGAAGACTTCAAGTATATTGGATCATGGAAACTTACCTCTTTACCTATCTTTAAAACCCACAGCCTGATCTTCCAGAATGAGACCGTTGGTGAGTTCTGGTACTCTCTGAACCTGACAGCTGAGACCCCTGCACCCACTACCCTACCTCACATGGAGTGTGAGCTTGGTAAATGGAGTCGTCAGTTCATCCCCCTGAGTAATCCCACGGAAGAGACCTTAGAGCTGACTCCTAGCTGCTCAAACCAGGAGAACTTTACTCTGGAGGTGGACCAAGAGAGGAAGGTTAGTTCAAGATATGAGCTGCAGTCTCTCTGGTTGTAGGCAGGGTTTGCTAGTACATGCACAACTAACTTTGTGTTCATGCCAAGTATGGGAGACTTCAGAAGGAGAAATACGAAGGGAAATTTTTCTCAAACAAGGTTGATGAATATGTCAATGCATTTCTTTCAATGTGCACAGTTGCTTTGGTCCTCCCAAACTACCACATTTATTTCATGTACATGTACAGAGGGTAATAAAGTTTTTATACAATATAATACCTCGATAATCACTCTTTCATTTTGTTCATTTGTAACCATTTTGCACTGTGATCTGATGTTTGTTAGGTGTAATGTTAAAGAAATCAACAATATAAATGTTAAAAGATA
This sequence comes from Heliocidaris tuberculata, assembly GCA_025618425.1. Taxonomy (NCBI): domain Eukaryota; kingdom Metazoa; phylum Echinodermata; class Echinoidea; order Camarodonta; family Echinometridae; genus Heliocidaris; species Heliocidaris tuberculata. Next base: position 35,418,425 of record CM046837.1, on the reverse strand, counting down.
ATATCATAAAACAATAATTACTACAGACCTAAAGCTGCTTTTCCTGTCCATGGGACTATAAGCTGGTTCGTAATTATGATTTGCACATGTGCAGATAAATGTCATTTGTACCGAGTACAATTGACCTTCATAGTGTGCGCACCATTATGATTTTATGTGTTAAATTAGTAGCGCAAAACAAATGCGTAAATATCTCTTCTTGTTCTTCTGTTCAGATCGTCTTGGCTCCTCACTCTACCCAAGAAGTGCCTCTACAGTTCATGCCTTCAGCTCTAGGCCAGTCTACTCACACTGGAAAGATAACCTTCAAATGTGAACAGGTATGGACTCTGAACACTCTACTGTATCTGTAAGACTGTAATGAGTTCATTTGTGAGAATATTATATTCGAATAGAATGAATCATGTTCTTTTATTAACCGGAAAGAGTTGTAACATGTATGAGCCTGTAGGTTTGTTTTCTTTGACATGCTCTATTAAAGCTTATGATACTATAGTGCAACATGTGAAGGGGTAGATATTCAATGTTGAATGGGTACCATTAAAATCAACCCAACAACAACAACAGCAATTAAACAGATGAATTATGTTCTTCAAATTCTACTCAGCAATTATTTTATCTGATTAAAAGTAAGATCATCTAGTATTTGAGTGGAATCTCCTGATGACTAATCAGAACCCTAGTTCCAGCTTCAAGATTTGTACATGTATGGATATCACATTGTCGCTTTGATAAACTGAACTGAAATATTTTCTGTATTATTTTTCCTTCTCTAGCTTGGTGACTGGGTGTTCATAGCATCTGGTACTGGTCTGACTCCAACACCCCTTGATCCGGTCAGTGTGAGTGCTACGTTGGGTTCCAATACCTCTCTCATCCTCCCGTTCAGGAATCCCACGTCAGAGAATATCTTGGTTGATGTTGTCCTTTCTGGTGAGTACTTTGGTAACAGGCTCATCTTCAAAACCATGTTTTCTTGTGATAAGCTAGTCTCAACAGTGCTGTATTTGGTTTAAACCACCCCTAATGTTGCTACTGAATCTACGTGTAACATTATTTTATCAAGAATAGCTTGTCTTTCATCTTTATGAAACCAAAATGGTTCTATAATTGCAAAGTTTGATTTAATGGAACACTGTATCTATCAGGAGAACAGTGGAAAAAGAGAATCATGACCTATAGCTTGTCTTGTGAAAACCCCTGTAAGAGTCATTCAAAGTAAAACTCACCTCTGCTTCTTCTTTTAGGCTTGCTCACATATGCCACAGTAAACCACAGCGTCTTTTTAAAATGTGTAAATGAATGGCAAATGGGGATAAAAAAAGTAGCCGTGCGCAATAAAGGTTTACCTTGTCATATGTGGATGAGTCCTTACTGATCTCTTGAAATATTAGCTTCTGAGTGCTGATTATTACTCCTCCATTCTCATCAACATGCAGACAACACAGAGCTTGCAGAGAGTGCTCGAGGCCGTCTCGACCGAAACCGTATCAAGCCCGAGTCAGCCTTCTGCCTCCTGCTGAAGAGAACTGCCAGTATCCCTGTAGGTTCGAAGGCCACTCTGGATATCCCCATCACCTTCGCTCCTGATCGTATGAACCTCCATGAAGCACTCTGTATCATTTCTATCAAGAGAGAGAATGGTGAACACTGGGACTATTTGCCCTCGTACGACCCTGATCATCCCTCAGCAAGGAGGTAGGCATTAACCAGTTCAGTCCTGCTTTAAAAGTAGCATGAATCCTTTCTTCTTTCATTCAGGATACTATTTTTGTTTCCTTCTTTTTTTTGGGGGGGGGGTGGAAAAGGGACTAAATTGTGAAATCATTTAAATATTATGTTGGCAGCAAGATAATTGAGAAATGTTCTCTCAAAAACTGAAATTGGTAAATAATCAATGGCCCCTTTTTTTTTTTTTTTTACATGCAATCAATTGCCCCAGGGACAGAAAAGAAGGAATGCAACCCTCTAAATGAAATACTTCAGAATTTCCAATATGATTGTCATGCATTTTTATAAAAATAGTGAATGGTACAGTACATTTCTACCCATGCCAAATTGTTGTATACTGAGCACTAGAGTACCAATTTTAGAATCATTAATTCATTTTAATCAAAGCTGTCTTTAATAAATTACCAGTAACATGTTAGTATCTGACTAAATATTAAGTCATACAAATTTGATTTGTCTTCCATCTGCAGAGACCATGACAGGCGTGAGAAGAGTGGTGGTCTCCGAGACATCCGTTGGCTCTACCCTATCAATGGCATCCCTGAATCCCAGCCCAGGGTGGACCGTGGTGCAGTGGTCAGCTGCCAGGCTAGGAGTAGGATCGAGGAGAGGTTAGAGGTGTCGCTGACCGGTGCTGTACCAAGCTCGGCCAGTAGCTATCAGATGGTCAAGATGAGGGCGGTCACTCCCAAGGATCAGATACAGAGTGTGGAGGATGATGGGGTGGTGGCAGGAGAAGGTAGCGCATTGTTTTCATTTCTATTTTGACCTTGTGTAGATTATTCTTTCCTCATCTTATCCATGTACATGTACATGTATGTGTGTTTCTATTTCTTTTATCTGCAAACAACTCTATTGTTAGTCTGACTCTTGTGGATTTAAAAAAGGAGAATTGCCATAGGAAGGTGGACAAAGACAAGCCTGGGCCCAGTCTTATAAAGAGTTGTGATTGACACAAATGAATGAAATTAATCGCAACTCCTGTCTCTTAAGTACACAGCTACAACTACGGTAATATCAAGTTGCGATCGATTCCCATCAATCACAACTCTATCTTAGACAGGGCCCAGGTTTCTCGTAGTCCTCTGATCTTCATGTAAACAGTTCCAAGGCATAACCTCTTTATTCAAACAAATTACTGTTATTCTGTAGCAAATTGATATCATAATGACATGATTTTTGTTTGTTCATCTAGTTATTGGAATTACCGTATTTTTGATGGAATGAAGAGGTTGGCATTTGGCACTCTATGAATCAGTGCACTAAATCTATCCACTTAATCAGGGTTTGAACTTAAACGAAAGTTAGGGCACTTTCATGAATACCATTGACACAAATGTAACTCATTTGTATATACTGGGACAACTTACAATGTATTTGTTGTGTGTCTTTCAGGTAATACCCTAGCCAGCGAGTTCAGCTATGAGCTTCTCTACCCCACTGATGAGGCCAAGGTCCAGCTAGAGAATGCTGTGTCTCTTCAGCTCATACGTAAACAGAGGGAGAAGCTCTCAGGCAACATGACTCTCATATTCAACATCATCTACGCCCCATTCAAGACCATGAGGTATAATCTGTTTTCCTTTTTAGCTTTATTGTTCCACCAGCATAAAGAATATGTTTTCATTATTTGCTGAGGTTATGGTGTCTGCATCCGTAGTGTACAATTGACATTCATTCCTGGAAATAGTAATGATATCTAATTGCCTGGCTATGCATTTGTTAATGTTGTACACACAATGTTCATGACTTCTATGCTTAATGTTCATGTCTGTTTTTCATTTTTGGACAAAGGTAAACCATTCATCCATGTTGCTAGATTAGTTTGTTCTACTCAAGAAGAATTACATTTTGTAATTATCTGGTTTTTCATATCTAAAGATTTGATTTGGAGTTCAGCATATATCTGATAGGTACATGTGCATTGTATACCAATGTTGATGAATCAGCTGGAGCCTGCACCCTATCCATCTTTACATTCATAATAATAATAATATTCTGTTCTTGTATAGCGCATATATGATGTAATGTCTCTATGCGCTTCCAAAGGACGTTTGGATATTATTACCCCGCCTTTAGCTTCGGCAACCGTAGCGCTCAGTGCATTCAAGGAATAAATCCAACCAGGTACTCACTTACTACACCTGGGTCGAGTGTGGCAAATGTGGATTAACGTCTTGCCAAAGGACGTTAGTGCTGCGGCAGTAGTCTGAAGATGAATCGAGATTCCTTTTTTGAAAAGCTTCCTGTTTTTAATTGCAATTTCTGTTCCCTCGTACAATCAAAATATTGGGTCATTTACTTCAAATGAACTGATCAAAGGTGAATGTTATTTAACCATTTACATTCCTATTTGTACATTGTATGTTTCAACAATGGCATTGTCTTATAACTTACTCTCTTCACACATTACAGGCATGATGTTCAGCTGTGTGTGAAGGCAACCACTGGGGGAGTATGGAGGTTCCCTCTTGGCTTCATCTCCACAGAGCCTACTGCCGATGATCTTATCACCATAGAATCAGTGGGACTTAATAAACAGGCTATGGTTGGATTTAGACTCACTAGTCAAGCTAGGTAAGTCTGAAAGGGTACTCATCAAACGGTGTATCAAAAATTGAAAACAAAAAAATAGAAAGGGTTGAATGAGAAGGGAATATTTCATAACTACATGTACATGTAGATGATGATCAGTACAAATGTCTTATGCAGGGCTCCACTCTAACTTTTTTCATAGGGGCCTGGATGAAACTTTTTAGGGTCTATATGCATGAGCTCCTTGTTAAACTTTTGAAATCTTCCGGTTATTGGATCTTGCACAAAAACAAAAATACATTTGGCACAGAAATCATTCTCCGGCTGTTCCTGTATATACATATATATCCAAAACATTAATTTACCATGATATTCATATAAAATCAGAGATAAAACAATAAAACAGTAATGTTTTATATATTGGGAAAAATTTTAATGAAATTTTCACTATGTTATGTATTCCTTTGTAATAAAGCAAGTACATGTATGTTATGATTTGTATACAGGCATCCAGTGGCATTCCAGTCTTACTTTGTAGCGGAGAGTGATGCTGAGTTCTCAGTGAGTCCTCAGACAGGAGAGCTGAAACCCCTAGGTACACCCGGTACTCTCATTACTGTAGGATTCACACCCAAGCTCTATGGAAAGACATATCATGCTAAGCTTGTTGTACAGGTAAGGGATACATTCAAACTTTCTCTCTCTCCCTCTCTCTCTCTTCCTCTCTCTCTCTTCCTTCTCCCCCTCCCCAATCTCTATTTCTGTCTCATCTGTGAATTTCTTTCTCTTCCTTTCTCACTCTTGTTCCGTGAGAATTTAACTTGTATTCTGCGTTTGTAGAATTAAAATAACCATCTGGGCCCCATTTCATAAAACCTATTATCAGTAACAACTGCCACATATCTATGACAAACTTGCTCTCAGCCAATCAGATGCAAGTATTTTAGTAGTTTATAACTGTTATTGTAACTTGTAGATATCATTTTTTATGAAACGGGGCCCAGACAGGACTAAATAGACAGAGAATATATTTTACATTATCATAATATATGGTTGGTAGAAATACCCTTGAACGAGTGTTGGTACACGTATGTTGTGAGTCCGAGTTATTGCTTCTCTGGCTTTCAACATACAAATCAAGATGTATTCACGCTTTGTAACTTACTATAAAAAATATATGAAATCCTAAACATTGATTATTGATCACCTTTGACCTCCACAGACTGCCGACATGCAATGGACTTATCAAATCAAGGGAGTGACTCCAGAATACACCCCACCCACAGGGCACTCCCAGAAACCTATCCAGGGGCCCCACCCTAGTCCTATCAGACGAAACAAACCCAAGAACTTCATCCTAGACAACCTAAGTCTTACCACCACCGCCGTCTCTTCACCTATCAAAGGAGCTCCTGTACTCCTGAAGACGAATGGGATTTAACTCTCTCAATACCATTGGAAAAGACTGCGTGCGAATCAATCCAAGAGGCCCATCGAAGGACCCCACCCTAGTCCTATCAGACAAACCAAACCCAAGAACTTTATCTGAGACAAAGTCAGTCTCACCACCACAGCAGTCTCATTACCTACATGATGCACCAAAGGAGCTCCTATACTCATGAAGACTAATGCAGTTTAACTCTCGTACTACCATTTGGCAAAGAGACTATGTATGGCTCAGTTGCATTTGTATAGACTTGTGGGAATTTAGAGTGATTATCAGCACTGAGCTCACTCCCCTAGAGATTCACCTTGTAGTCTTAACAGTTCCATTGGCAACAAGACTTTAATTATACTATAGCATTTTGGTAGCAAGAGAGTTAATTAATTTGTAGCTCACCTTGATTTTATGTGAAAGTACATGTACACATATCAAGATGTACTACATTGCTACATATACATGTAGGTATCAGCCCATATGGAAATGTGATACGCTGTAAGAGAAAATGCATCTCAGACACTAAGACTGAATTGTGGGATGATTTATCAGGTGCTGAGATCAAGATATTGTTTAGTTTTGGAAGTCTTAAGAAAGCATAAATTGTTCACCAAACATTGTGCAAGAAGTAGGATAAACCAAAAGAATACCATATTCTGCTTATTCCTCAGTGAATACAATGCACAGCTGATATCAATATTTACTATCGTTAATTTTCCAAGCTTGTGTTAGGTAGGATGCTTCGAGTATTGATATCTGATAGTGACTCCTATAGAAATACAATCACATACAAGCAATGATGTCCTAATTTCTGATGTTTCTGCCGTGATAAATGGGTGCTCATGAGAATTTACAAGATATCTGAATATTTCACTGATTTTTAAAGTACAGATTAGTATGTAACTTATTCTATTTATAAATTATAATAACATTTTATTTGCTTCAGTCATTCATTGACATATTAAATAATATGCACTAAATCTTTAATAGCAGAATCAATTTTATAGAGAAAATAGAAGCTTGTATGGCTAATTGTAATATATTTATATGCAAGTTTCATTTTTAAACCTTTTGCCTAAATAGTCATGGTCAGATGTATACACATGTTCCATATGAATTGTATATTGCAGGATATGAATATATTTTGATGAGATGCTATTGATTGAAGTTATTTATTTTGTATAGTGTTGTGATATTGTACTTCACAAAAAAATGAATTTCTATTGACACCTATGCACACTGTACTTGATGCAAATGAATCACACTATTGCGATGATTACAGTGCTATAACTGAATGTTAAGCAAACTTTGTTGAGTATGAGATTTTTAAAGTCAAAAGTGTGACCTTTTGTTTAAAAAAATGCAATGCTGTATATTCATGTACATGTACAGTGTATGATATTTTAAAGTGGAACCAGTGCGGTGATAAATATTTTTCAAATGTCCAGTGTGATGCAATACTTGACTTTATATTCCTTTATTTAACATGATCGATTTGATCATTCGTCTTGGGTGCACTTTTACTTCCATATGGATATGTATTACATTGAAGCCTTGATCTGAAGCTGTTAACCATGCGATGTAAACTATACTATTCAATTGATATATTCCGTCCAAGAAAATCTCACATTCTTTTCCAGTATTCACTTGTTCTTCTTCAGAGTTATTGTTATCCACCGATAAGTATATAAAGATTGCACTGCATAATCATTGTAATGTTCTTCTCTTCCATTGCCTGTTTATGTGCATTTGGTACTAAAATCTGTTAAGTTTTCTTCAGCTTTTTTAAATGCTAAAGTATTCAGAAATAAGAAAATTGGTAAATATTGATTCTTGTGCAAAATTATTTTAAATCACTGATAAGGATGCATTATGTTTTTCCCTTCCAGTGCTGATTTATTCAGATTTGGTAGTAAAATCTGCCAGATTTCCACCTTTTTTGATAATTGCTAATATTATAAATTATAATAGTAGTATTGATTTTAAGTAGTTCATGTGCAAATATGTTGTTCACCACCGATAAGTATGAAAAATTGCACTGCATAGTGATGTTTCTTCTTCCACCAACTGTTGATTTACACATGTGGTTCTATCTGCCAAGTTTCATGAAGATTGTTTTGTATATGCTAAGTATTTTTGAATGAGCATTGAGAAAAAGGTTTGTCAAAAAATATGGCTCACCACCATTAAGTATACAAATCGCACTGCCTTATAATTATTCAGCTCTTTTACTTCCTATTGGTACTAAAGTCTGCAAAGACTACAAAAGCTTGTTATATACATGTACTAAGTAATTATATGAATAAGAGTGCTAATGTTGGATGTAAATGTAAAGTGGTATGCCTTGTGAAATGATTTTTAAAATATGTACCATTTTTTTCTTTGTATATTTATGTAAATAAACTTATTACCACATTGTTATACATGTTGTGATGAATTAAATTTCAAGGAAACAAAATTGCCCCTCGAAAATGTGCAAAAAGAGGCATTAAGGGGACACTTACATGTAAGGAGCACTAAATTAACAAGAAACAAATGGACGGTTACACAGGTTAAAGGAATGAGAGTCACACAACAATATATTGCATAATATACTGTAAATATTTTATTGTAAAAGATTGCCTGTAAATGTTTGTCTATTCTAATTGTACACAACTTATTTGGAAATAAAAAATCTTACCAAAAGGTAATTTTGAGATGTTTCCTTTCTTTTATCCATGACTTTTTAGATTAAACCACAATATGAACATAACATTACTATTAAATACGTTTTCTCTTTACATATGAATTACATTTAATTAGTATTTTACACCAGAACAAGATTTTTTATCAAGCTTGTTTCATGCATTTTTTTTTCTCCAAACAAAAGTACCTGCGTACTGTTCTTTCTTTCCTTTTTTTTTTTTAAAACCAAATAACAAAAATATGGAAATGGCAAGCATCGGACAAAAGTTGTTCATACATATAAAGTAATATAAAAAAATATATACTAGTTTATGAAATAACATGTATACACAAGACAAATAATATGATACATACCAGTACATGTACAAAAATGGAATGATATTCAAACAACTGATAATACAGTACATAGGAAATACAAGATATTCCACAATCATTAACATAATCGTTACAGAAAAGCAAAAAACAAATTAGAGTCTTGGAATAACAATAGTCCTGGGTATAGTGTGTACGTATACATATACAACATTTGTCTATGAACCTAGACATTTTTGAAAATCAGAAAATGTAAGTCATTTAGAGAATGAATATTCCGTCTACTCAACTTCACTGCTGTCAAACCAGAGACTTTAGCGACATAAAACTTCCGCGAATTGTTAATGACAGCCAATTTTCCAGCAAGAAACTTTTGCGAATTACAATAATTTTTAATAATAATGTTAAATAATAATAAACCGTTCTTGTACAGCGCATATCACATGATATAATGTCCCTATGCGCTTCCAAAGGGTTTGGATATTATTACCCTGGCTTTAGCTCTGGGTGCTGTAATCAGCGCACAGTGCACTTCAAGGAATAAATCCTGCCAGGTACCCATTTTATGTTGTTTCAATTATGATTTGATAATTTTGCGGCATGAATCTTTCGCGAATATCAACCAATCACAAAATTCACGAAAGTTTCATGCACACAAAAATGTCCAGTTTTACATTATGATTACTAAGTACATGAAAAACCCTAAACAGCTAACATGAAAGCTTTACAGTGCTTCAATTAGTTACTTGATATTGGAAAACTACTGAACTTTTGTCATTTTAACTAAAGGTGTCCTGTACAGGTGACCTCAAAATCAATTTGCAGAGATTTCTCTGATATGAGTTGATAAATAGAAACTTTCTTTAAAGTCTACATGTCTGAAAATTGTTTTGATAAGTAGATAAACTTTCACACAGTGGCTTTTCAGTTAAGTGACTTACTATAAGTCATTTTAATCCAAAAGATAAAAAAGATCACAATGCACTTCTCTATGACACATATTTAGACAGTTGCACTTAATGTAAGTAGATCTACATGTTAGACTAAAATATGAATCTTACACCATTTCTCTTCATTTCTAAATCAATTGCATACAAAAGTTCTTTACTTTTTTAAAGCATTGAGCAATATGCTCAGTATAGACATCAATGAATAACTAACACATATATACATACCCTGTCCTTAAGTAGTACAATGATTACCATAATCGAAAGAATGTAAATTTGATTAAATTTACTGCTACAGCTTGATTTCAATCACACCACTGAACTTGAAAATTTATGGAGAATATTACTCTGTCCCATCAAAAAGTATTTCTTTTTCTTGAATAACCTGTATTCAGTATTTCCTTGATGATACATATTTTTCAAGTAAAATATGGCAGAAATTACTCTCAATAATAATAATAATAGAACAGTTCTTATATATATTGCATTATACCTTTGAAAAAAGGTCTCAAAGCACTTGGGAAAAGGAGAAAGAGAAACAAGAAGGAAATGTTATAATAATATTAATCTATCGAATAGGTAGGGTTTTAGTGCAAATTTGAATTGCCCAAATGTATTAGCTTGTCTTACATTGTGAGGGACATTATTCCAGAGTTCTGGCGCAGCATGCGCAAAGCCCCGTTTACCATAACACTTTGTCTTAACAACAGGTACATTGTATCAATTCCATGATAATAACTAATACTAATATTTGAATCAAAGGATTATTCCTTTTTTCCTTTACAAAAAAAATATTGCATCACACTTTGAAAGCTTCATTTAAAGGAAACCAAAACCCAAGGAGAGAATCAATGTTATTGGAAAGTGAGAATTCAGAGAAGCACTTTACAAAAAGTTTCATTAAAATTGGTTAAAAAATGAGAGAGTTATGGAAGTTTGAAAAGTCTCGTTTTACTTTCTATGGGGATCCTCAAATTGGCAAAATTGCTTTAAAATGGCTGATTTTGTGAACAACTCTCCATTTGTTTTGTACACAGATTTTCAGATTTTCCCCATTATCTTTCAAGGTGCAGTTAATCTCCTTCTGAGCTCAACATATATAATGGGAAAATGTATTTTACACCACATATGTCGAGTTCAGGAGGAGACAAGGAGCACCATGAGAGATAATGGGGAAAATCTGAAAATCTGTGTACAAAACAAATGGAGAGTTGTTCACAAAATCAGCCATTTTGAAGCAATTTTGCCAATTTGAGGATCCCCATAGAAAGTAAAACGAGACTTTTCAAACTTCCATAACTCTCTCATTTTTTAACCAATTTTAATGAAACTTTTCTGAATTTTCACTTTTCAATAACATTGATTCTCTCCTTGGGTTTTGGTTTCCTTTAACTCTAACAGACCCGATGGCAGCATTTGTTTTTTTCCATTTCATATTTTGGCAAAATAAAGAACACAACGTACCAGCCTTTCCTTCACATTTTAAGTGCATGTAAAATGTAGATTCTAATAATAATAACTGCTGCGCCATCTACAGTAAGACATCAGCACACATTTTTTTTTTGTCAGAAAACCTTTCCATTTTCCCTAAATTCCATTTAAAATGAATACTTGATTCTAAACTCCCCTCCTATCCTTACACAAGGACATGGAATTCAGCCCCAAACCCTATATACATGTACAATGCAGACACATTAAATGATTTAATCCATTCCATAACTGTATGTTAATAAAATTAAACATCAAAGGAACCAATTAGAAGGTATGCGTATATCAGCGAGTATAAGACTGTTGTTTCAGCCAATGAACATATACACGTGTAACAAACAGAAGTGTACGTATAAAGTGTAAAGTGTGCCCAATCACCCAAAACATTTTGCTCTGCACATGTCTGTGAATGGTTCCATTTCACTATACTAACATGTATATTCACAGTATGAGCTTCTCACAGTATGAGCTTCAAATGTTAATTCTATAAAGAGATATTGCAAGTCTAAACACATGTAGTCTCTATACAAACATTACAGCAACTTGTGAGTAGTCTAGTTGACATACTCATATGCGCTCGCACCAATTCAGAGTTGGGTTCCGCACGAGGCGGTCTTATGTTTTCCTTTATTTTCTTCCTAATTTTTTACTGTTAACCCAGAGAAGGCCAGGTAAAGTGTTCTGAGGTTAATTTTACACATTCTAGTTGTACACAAATATTTTTTTTAAGGTGACTGGTACAATTTAAATACCTCTAATGCAATATATTTTATTATATCCCTCATTTAATGGATAATGCCGATGCCGATGAAGAAAAATGTGCTATACCGTGACGTCAATTATGGGATAGTGCATTATACCATGAATGTCGTCACAGATATGCGATCAATCAGTGGTTTTTCATCGATAACGTGTGAAAAGTGCTATCGGTATTGGCCTCATAGACCTCTGTGTAAACCGCGGTACATTTTTGTCATTATTTTTTAAAGATTCGTTGGAGGGATATATAACAAATATATCATGCACTGTTTCGAGCCACTAGTGAATTTATGGATTCCTCGGTGACAGAAATGGCACTATTTTCTGCCACCTCGGAATCCATAATTTCAACTAGAGCCTCTCAGTGCATGGTATATTTGTTTACTACACTAATAGAACACACAATCTTTTTATTGATTATTTTGCAATATTTGCATGTTTGAATTGTGTTTCTATAGTTCCACACATTTAAAAAGTACATGTAGAGAGAGATACTGAAAAATGCTACACAGAGACCAACATATACCACAATGGATGTGTGTGTAATAAATGAAATGATGGATGCATTATACCTATGGCACACAAAAACAATAAGGCCTTCTTGGAACTAAAAGAGCCTTGCAAGATTGGGCAAATAATGTTAATAAAAAATGAGTTATACTGCAGCATTTCTATAACTTTCTGATATGTTTAAACATACCTGTACAGATTCTTTTCAATGCATGTGAAGGCCAATAGGGATCGTTTATATATGACGCAGTAACCCGCAGTGGGTTTTTTTAATGACATAAGCTTAAAGGTGCTTCATCCCTTTTGCAGCCCTGCAACTTGTGTGAGTATGCGATAAATTACAAAAGAATTATAATTGGAAAACGTGTGCAGATGTGAAAAGGATTATAATTTATAAGTAATAACAATTTGGTAACAGTTTATTTTTTTGACTGCTAAAGTAGTAATGTACATGTACGTGTAACTGCACTGATTTCTGAATAGCTCCATCTGCGAGAAAAGCAAGTTTTTCATTTCTTACAAAGGATTTATAGAACTTGTGACGTTGACATTTCATAGGCAGTATCTAAGGGTGTGTTTATCGTTTTCTAGAAATTAGAAAAGGGTACTTGATTAGCGAATAGAGTCGCGGATACGATTGCGCCCATGAATGCGGTTTCTCAGGATGCCGTGTTTATCATCGCGCTCAAAACTGGGATAGCCCGTTGCTTTGCATCGCGCAGGATCCAGCTAAATGACCTAGGAAGTAAAGGTCAATTCCGGCACGTGCCTTTTCAGCACGTGTACTGTGCTGTTTAGTTAGCTAGTAGGCTAGTAGGCGCGCGTTTTCGTCCTAACCGGAAACGGGAGTGTAAAGTTGCGAAATGTATTCGCGAATCAAATCGCGTTGTGTTTATCGCCGGTACTGGAGTCGCGTATCTGGCTCAAATGGTAATCAAATCCCACCTTTTTGCGGGATTCAAGTCTGGTAAGCTAATGAGGTAATAAAATCGCGTTCGTGTTTATCGAGGGTTACGGCCGGTAACTGGTAAGCTAATCAGGGACTTGAGTCGCCGATTAGAAGGTAGAATCGCCCCGATAAACACACCCTGAGTCTACTAAACCTGTGCAAAGTTACATGGAATTTTGTGTAAGTCTGCAAAAGGGATGATGAAGTACCTTTAACTTCACTTTTCTGTATCTAGAAACACATAGATATGTAAGAATGCGTAGGACCTTTCTTGCACGCAGCTAACTTTTTTATCCCCACTTGCCATTCATTTATAAGTAAGAGAGATTACATTAATAATTCATCCGTCCTTTAAATACCAAATTATGAGAGTACTTTCAAAAATCCACATATATTTTCAAATTTCTTCTCACTTTAAACATGTGTTGAGGCAGAAAACAATCTGAAAGACATTTTAAATTTGTAAGTCTACCTTGCCTTTCCAAGTACCAGAGTAGCGCTCTAAAAGTATTTACTTTTCTCTATCTCAAGCACATATTTCTCTATTTGTATAATTTACATGTACATGTATTAACCTAGTATGCAATGAAATTGAAATATGTTAAAAAATAAAAGGGGAAAAAAGAGTATAAGATTGCATAACTAGAGAGGAATGAGTTTTATTCAAGGTTTTCAAAGAAAGGTTTCTCTAAACCCTTTAAAAGGTGCTTGACACGAAAAATAGCATTTGTGTAATTCTGGCCTTCCAAAAATCCATCTTGTGCCTTGCTCTGCACCATTTTACAATCAGTACATTGATTTCAAGATTACATTTTCGATTCATCTGAATGAACACCTTTCAACCCTTCCGAGACAATTGACCACATTTTGTGGTTTGGCTCAATAACTTTTGATTCAGAGCTCTAAAGAATTTACCAGATGCATGAGTAGAAAGAGCAATCATTTCTGCACACACCATGACGATTTTTGTTGCATGACCATATTGCGTTTGATGCCAGGAATTTTTAAAAAGGAGAATAAGCTTTAAAATCCTTAAATTGGCAACACATTGAAAGGTTCAAAATGATAAATCATTGTTTTTAATCAAAATTTGCCCTTTTTGAACTTTTCAACAAAGTTCCTAACCATGTAAACTGTTTTCAAAGACATTACATCTCCTTAGGAACATGTATCACTAAAAGAAAAATGTTATTGTTGCCAATTTGAAGAACAGAATGTGATCACTTTAGCCCTCAAATAATTCTTGTCATGAAAGGGTTAATGTACTTCATAATTTCATCGTCTAATAGGAGATAAGAACATGCTCCATGAAGTATGGAATGGCGGCAGCAATTAATGTACAGAATAAGTCTCACACAGTCTTTAGAGGACCAGTAACTTGTGTTTCATCCCCTTGGTCACACATTTCTGTAAGGAAAATAAGAAGAAAGAGAAAAAAATTACAGTCTCATCATAATTTCATCTTGCTTCATGCGAATCTAAATGAAGAAAATAGTCTTTAAAGAGTAAAAATTGGCATTCACGAAATGCCGTAGAAAGTATTCAATTCATGTTTGAAAACGTAAAATAAACAGATAATTTATATTTGATTGATTTGAATAGTATCAATAAAACTTTGACAACCAAGATCAAGTTCTAGTATTATAAGTTTTAATAAATGTTGACAAAACTGCCTAATGTCTCCTGGCTCCAGCTCTAAACAAAATGGCTAGTTTGGGGTTCTTTTGAGCACATTCAAAGGATCAGAACCTGACTTTTTTTGGAACAAAGTCAAAACCACTAAAAGGCCTTCAAAAAGATTAATCAATGGACATCACCCCCAAAAGACCTAGATTTTGTTGATTATCAGTCGGTTTGGTGTTGGTTTGGTGGTATGACCTTTATAAAAATATGACATTAACTTTGATGCATCAACACAATCCCAGTTACTCAAGTAGGCAAATGAATATGTGTGAAGTCAATGTCATATTTTTATAAAGGTCACACTACCACACCAAAACCAAACAGACTGATAATCAACAAAATCTGAGACTGTGTTGAAGGTGTGGTCTTACGGAGAAGAAGGCCATCGGTTGAATGACATCAGTGTATCTTCTCATAGCTTCCATAATATGATGGGGTTGGATGGCACGGTACTGACTAAGGGCGGCTAATGAAGAACTACGATCCTGTAAGATAGAAAAATACAATAGCACAATCATAGCTTCCATGATATGATGAGGTTGGATGGCACAGTACTGACACAAGACGGCCAAAGATGAACTACGATCCTGTAAGATAAAATAATACAATAGCATAATCATAGCTTCCATGATATGATGAGGTTGGATGACACAGTACTGACTCAAGATGGCTAAAGATGAACTTCGATCCTGTAAGATAAAATAATACAATAACACAATCATAGCTTCCATGATATGATGAGGTTGGATGGCACAGTACTGACTCAAGACGGCCAAAGATGAACTACGATCCTGTAAGATAAAATAATACAATAGCATAATCATAGCTTCCATGATATGATGAGGTTGGATGACACAGTACTGACTCAACACAGCTAATGATGAACTACGATCCTGTAAGATAAAATAATAAAATAGCATAATCATAGCTTCCATGATATGATGAGGTTGGATGACACAGTACTGACTCAACACAGCTAATGATGAACTGCAATCCTGAAAGATACAATAATCACTTCATTTACATTTAAAAAAAAAAAAAGTAATATCTCCTATAAAATAATAAGTACTCTTAATGCTCAAGATGTTTTTCATGACATGACATTTACTGCCACATGAATATATCACCAGTGAATAGATAATTTTAAAGAAGTTCTTACAATCTTTATGACATGTCACCCTGATAACAAATCAACAAGCAAGAAAGAAAGCATTCAGCTCATTTTTTCTTTATGATTTAATCAATGACATATTTGTTTCTCAAATTTAAAAAAAGATATCCATATCAGTTTACCTTTTTCTTTTTCTTTGATTTTGACTTTGAAGTCCCTCCCGGCGTAAGAGGAGCCTTGGTCTCACCCTGTGATTGTGATGAACTATCCGAGTTGTTGCTATTATTAGAAGCACTCAGGTTGCCTCCATTGCCATTGCCATTGGTGGAGGAAAGAAAGGGTGATACCATTTTATCTGTAGGGGATTTTGGGGAGGAAGGGACAGGAGACTGGGAGGGGGTGGAAGGAGGAGTGTTGGCCGATTTGAGTTTGGCGTGGTGTGGATGGGTGGCTAGGGGGGAGAGGTTGCTGAAGTGAATAGGGGTCATAGATTTAGAGATGGGGTCACAGGGTGAGGCCAGCATGTCCCTCTGGACGAGTAACGAGAGATCTACAATCTGTGAGGAAGATGAAGAGAGAAATATGCAATTATTACTGTTCAAAAAACAGTTATACATGTATGCATTATCATTCTTCACTATAACTAATTAAAGAGTGGTTGAAGTTCAGGTTTTAGTGAATGTTGAATTACAAGAAAGCTTTGATTTACAAGAGCTTAACGTACTGTATATACAAACTTATCACAGTGACTTTATGTATTTTAGTGCTTTTTTTCACAAGAGCTCTTTTTCAGTGTGGCAAAGCTCTTTTGGAGCTATCAAGAGTTAAATTGCACACCATACATTTCTTTTCTTTTTTCTTCTTTTTTTCACTGGCTGATCTAAACAACCCATCCAGTGCATGACAAAACAATTTTGCCTAATTTTAAGAAAGTTATTCTTGAAATAGAAAGCCATTACCAGGAATACAGATAAGCTTTAAGATAGACTCACCTGTGCCACGGTTTCATGAGCCAGGTAACCCACAATCTCCATGGCAAAAGCGTTTGGTTTGGGCTCCAGGTTACCTATGTCAAGCCACTCCTTGAACTTACTTGCTTTCTTGACTGTGGAAAAAAGATATCAATATGAAAAGGTAAGAGCTTTGAAAATGATCCAATACTTTAAGAGTTATCAATGCTATCTGAAAAGTGGGAGTGTATAAACCCTCCAGCATAACTTGTGGCACATTTTTATAGCAGAGGAACATTTCTGGCCCATCAACAGTTTTCTTTCCTCTTTCCAGGATCTAGCTATCTGGGGCAGGCATGACACCAGAATGTTAACAAGCTGCATGAAAGATCATATATTACTTTTTTTTTTCAATCTCTTTCAAAATGATCTACAATAATTTATCATCTTATAAAAAAGTAATGTAATCATTGAAAAAAATAACCAACCATTTGATTTTTTGTTTTGCTGTTCACGTGCTGGTACATGCAGTTTTTAGAGATTCACTGTAGTTCACGAGCATAAATTCTAAAGAATATAATTGTCAACCTTACTGAAGTTCATTCTCCTAGCCTCTGCATATTCCTTGTAAGAGTTCAAGTCCATCCCTCGAGCCTTCTGGTCGGCCCGGTCCTGTCTCTCAAGCTTGACTGCATCCATCTCGTCAGAATCCAGTAAACTAGACAGCTCCCCCGTGTGGTCAATACTAGACAGGATGTCCTGGCACAGCTTACGTCTCTTGGCCTGCGTGGCCTTCAGCTCTGAAGAATAAAGTTTGCGGTCAGTCAATCAAAGTAAAGGAACTCCTTGAAGAACATTCTTATTTAAAAGTTTATGACACTTATTATCGGCATCTCTTCAATATTGAGACTGTATTCTCTACCCCCCCCCCCAAAACCCATTTTTTTCTCCGTCTCTAAAGTGTGTCTCTGTCTCTCTTTATCTGTCTCCATGTGTGTCTATCCATACCTCATTACCTCTCTTTCTCTCTCTCCCTCCCTCTCTCTCTAGATCTCTCTCTCTCTCTCTCTCTGGATCTCTCTGTATCTCTTTCACCCCTGTCTCACTCTTCCCCCCCCCCCCATGCCCTCTTCTCTCTCTCTCTTTTCCACTTTCTCTCTCTCTCTCTTGCTCTTCCTCTCTCTCTGTCTCTGTCTTTGTCTCTCTCCCAATTTTCAAGCACTTTCTTACCATCTGTAATATCATCTTCCTCCTCTACACTGATCTGTCTGCTCAGCTTGGTGCCCATATCTTTGAAGCTCAGGAATTGAAACAACCTTCTCAGTTTATCATGATCCTTTCTCATCAAAAAGATGAAATCTTCTATGCTGATAAACCTTGCCCCTCTCAGCATACAGATGTCTGCTGCCCTGTGAAGCTGGTAAAAAAAAACAACACACACACACACACACACATTGGTGTTTCTTCTATTCTGGGAAATGCTAGCATTGTTTGAAAAGTTTCTTATTTTTAATAGCTCTCCAGGAAAATATAAGGAGTTTCTATTTTTCACAAAAAGTATACTACTGCAAGAAAGTTTTAGGAAAATTTAAACATCTGAACCATTACAATCTAAAGGCTATACATGTAATTAAACATTTCAACGAGTAATTCCTACGTAAGTATGACCTTAAATTTCATTGTAAACAAGCATGTATTCAATACTAAGAATTTAGTTTGATAAATTCCTTATGAAAGGAAGACATTTAATTAACCAAAATTTACTGCCAAAATATTTCCCTTTATTTCAATATTTTGTACCAGTAATCAACAACTTTTTTTTTAAATGATAACTTTTTCTAAGTAATTTTAAACTGCTTGGCCCGAGATGAGTGACCATATTATGTCTTGTACAGATAAGTGCTCAAAAGTTCCTTCAGTACATAAAGCATATGCACCTTCAACATATCTTTCTTTTATTGCTATTTTATTTTATAAATGGGGGAGGGGTGTTTTTTCTTTCCAGTCATAGACCGATGATGATACATATTCACATCTTAGACTTACCAGAATAGTCATCTGATGGTGCACAATGTCTTCAACCAGTGAAGCTGACTCATACACAGGCTTCTTACAGTCTCCTAAAGCAAACCTGATGAAACGAAAGAAACAAAAAGAATTGTACATAAATAAAATTCATAGAAGCATCTGTCTCATGACAAAGACTATTTTCTAATCACTAATAGAGAAGCTAGATTTCATCTGTTCGAAGCCAGAAGGGCATTAACTCTGTGTTAAAGTATAGAATTAACGCCCCTCTGGCTCCAAAGAGACGATTTCTGCAGATGAACACTATCAATTTAAATGTGTATTATAAAATATCTCTCCTATGCAGGTACATTAGTTTTTTAAAGAGCAATTTGCTCTTTGACTGTACTTCATTGTTAAATACTGCCATCTCTGCCCATAGGGAATCTACTAGCAATAAAAAGAAATTATTACAAGTGACACAGTTTGCATACAACTTTTGTTTAATGTGATATTCAACATGAATTAAAAAAGAACATCTGCTACAAAATGGAACCATTCTCAAACTGTTTTCCTCAGTAAAAGTGTGAGGAACTTTGAATGATGAAGATGATATTTTTCTGATTCATTAAGTACCATAAACAAGTGCATGTGATATATGTACCTTGCTTTGGGACCAACAGAGTGAAATACTGCCATCTTGTGGTTGAATCTATATCTCTTTTATCTTTTTCTCTATTAAATGGAACGACTTTCCACACAAAGAAAGATGCAAAATCAATTGATCTGCTAGTCAGTAAGATTACGGCACAAAGACAAAATAAATCAAACTTCAGAATATTTAATTTAGATTTTAGACTGATGTTCATGTATGAATATTTGATAGTAGAATTTGAAAGTTGGACTATTTTTATTTTATAACTTTCATAATATAAAACAATATACTATTATTTTAAAAGCAAATCTATCATTGCAACAAGGTGCCATATGTTCCAGTTTAACCCAATATGTCTATAACCCCCTTAAAGGTTTATCATCATCCAACAAGCACTATTGCCTAATTCAATAAATAATGCATGTTCACTATCTAATAAGCATTTAATCCTCCCGGATTCAATTCCAAAATATCACCTTGAAATCAACACATTGGGTCCATTACATATTTGCCAAAAAATGTACTAAAATTGAATCATGTCGCTCTAATCCCTGTTTTAGTATCTGTCAAATATGAAGGCCAATTTCGACCACAAAATAATCCATAACATTATTTTAAAGGACATACAAAAGCTTTGGTAATTTCCCTCAATCTTTCATCATTTTCAAGGCAGCATTACGTTTGTTAATCCATTCGATGACCAGTAAGCGTAGAAACACACATGTTCAAATTAGAAAAGCATGTCTTGTATTAAGACAAAGAAATCTTACAGGCAAAATGTCAAGAGTTAAAGAGGGTTACAAATATCACACAGAAAAAAAATATATGTAAATTTTCCATTTACTAATACATTAAAAAGGTGAAGACATACATGTATGTGATATGCGAAAGCACAAAAATGTGAGTCAATTACTGTTCACCAAAAATGTGATAATGCCTACATATTGATATGATTGTGGTAATAGAATTACTATAAACGTTTTCACAAAACTGAATCCACTGCCCACAGGAACACGGTGGTTCCCGGATTAAGCCGTAGGGGAATGAGAATATCAGTGGTAAACAGATTAATGAGTTCTACTGTAATTCCAATTTTGAGGTATAGCAAAATTAGCATCTATGAGCAAGGTTAAAACAAAAGGAACAAATAGATGTATTTTTTGTTTGATTTTTGTTTATTTTTTTGTAATTGTTTGTTTGTTTGTTTTTCTGTTTTATTTGATCAAAAAAAGTATTTGGTGAGTTGGAAATGAATTAAGGTATTATAGTACCTTCCTACTGTACAGGATTTCATGAGGAAATCGAGTATGACATTATAATAATCTAATTGGCAGGGCAAGTGTTTGGGTATGTACTAATGATGTTCAATTTCTCGGTAGCGGCGTTAATCAAGTTTTCTGAATGACCAGGGTAGTTAATACCCTTTTAGAGATGAACTATCATGAGCAGGGGATTAGTGGGTACATGGATGGGTCTGGAATCAGGCCAGATGAGGCTCATTTTCATGAATATATTCCCTTCTCTCTTCACCTCCATGAACTTAAAGGGGTCCAATCCAAAATTAATTGATCAGAAGAAGACATACTGTAAATAACCCCCTAAATATATGAGATACACACTGTACTCAAAAGGTTGAGGACTGAAAAGTAGAGGAGGAAAGATAATTGTAAGTCTCTTTCTCACACACACACATGAGTGTGTCAACAGGTCAAGTTCTAAATGTACCAGTCACTTTTAACTTTATTTAGAGTGTTATTTCGGTATCCAAACTTGCAATACATCTTCCAAGAATTAAAGCTGATATTTTCATTGGAGTAAACTAGCATGGAACCCCAAATACATAGAGCAAAATATCTCATGGTGACTGGTCAATTAAAAAAAAAAGTGCCAGTAACTTTATCAAATTTCCAAAAATAAGAATGAGACTTTGTGCCTGTACAAAGTAGGTCAAAATTACCCTAAAATAATATCTTGATATAATGCATTACATGTATTTGGGAGGAGAATATTGATACTTTGTATCTCAAATGATTTAAGTTCAATGTTACAATGATGACAATACAATATATATATTTTTTTTTGCAATAACATTAAAATGTGCAGTACTTACTACTGCAACTTGTACTCTGAAAGCCAAGATTATATTTTCTTCTTAGATCATATCTTTTATTACTTGATGGGAACTTTAATAATAATAATAATAATAACAGCAACAACAACAACAGCAATAATCATATTAATAAAATAATGTCTTGTTTACTCAGGGAAGTCTCATCAGTATTATATAAAGTTGTTCTCCCTGAGGGCCCTGCAATCATATTGACATTGAAGCTAGTTCTTTGAACTTAGAGTCAGAGTTTATTGCTCCAGATTCCAATAACTTAATAAGCCCACATTTCTTGGCACAAGTACACTTAATGACATTCAATTAATGAGATGTACTAATGTGTCCAGGGGTGTTCTGGCTAAGCGTCCATTTTCACAGAAATGATTACATCATTTTTCCACTAGCACTTTCAACACTGACAAGGATGTTTATGACAATTTGAAGGAGTGACCTCATATGGAATAGATAAAAAGTTTCAAAAAGTCTCTTCTGTAGAATAAAGGTCAAAAGTTTAATAAATAATGAGAAGATATATCCCCTCCCCCCCCCAAAAAAAAAGAAAGAAATCAATGTTCTGAAAATTTCAAGTAATAAGCTCCAATAGGAAAAATCATGATAATATTCAAGATGATGGAAATGCTTATATAATGCACACTAAGAAGAAAGGGTTCTGCATATTGTCTTTTTGCAGCCAGAAAGGGTGTTAACTCATATACCTTCAACACAGAGTCAACGCCCTTCTAGCTTCAAACAGACGACGTGTACTTTATTATCTATCACTCTAGCCTTCACTGGGGAGCTAATATAAGCCCTAAGATTTTTTTTTTTCTAATGGAATATGCTTCTCCTATACCTACAACATGTAGGTCTAGAGAAGCAAAAGTCAAGAAAATGCCTTATCTACGGATATAGAATCAAACCCTTGACTTCATCATTATAAAGAGTTTTAAAAAATTGATGACCCATATTTCAATAGTGCCATGATTGGGCAGAAACAGACAGTTACTTTTACCAGAAGAACCATCTCCCTCCCCTCCCCCCGCCCCCCCCCAAAAAAAAAGGAAGCAAGAAACAGTCACTTGACCAGAAGAACCACCCCCCCCCCCCCCAAAAAAAACAAAAACAAAAACAAAAACAAAAACAAAACAAAAATGAAAGCCAGAAAAAACTGAATAGCACTCTCACTTTTGCAAATTCTTTCAGAAGCGTAAGTTACCCAGGTCATAATTTCCCAGAAACCTACTGAATTATGAGCATAAACAAGCAATTCAACAAGATGCACAGAGGGAGAACTGACCCTATTCCACCCATCTCTAATATCACACTTGAAGGTATTCTGTTTCCTTCATTCCACAGTTTGATAGTCAGTGTGGTTTGACAGATATTCTTCCCAAAGGCATCCTCCAACTTCTGTTCTAATCCCCCCCCCCCCATTCAGACTAGGGGAAATTTGTATACAGAATCATTGTATAGCAAAAGGGGCGTACACACATGAAAAAGGGTATTGTACAAAGAAACATTGCATAAAGAATCTAGTTTTGGGAAGGTCGGCTGACACCATATGTTCATTTCCAGCTTATGTCATGGTATATGCTTGAGGATAAAAGATGACAGCTTGCCAGTCATACATTTGTGATTTTTGTACAAACAACACCCACGCGACAAGGAGACCCTGATTTTCTGTTGACTCTCCATTTGAAATGATGCTCAAACATACATTCTGCTATTTGACTTTTCGTTATACAATTTGAAAAAAATAATTTAGCTATCTTGCTTTTGTATAGCTTTATTTTGAATTTCAATAGTCTGAATGGGGATAGTCTGAATGAGGATAAATCTTCAACTAAACTGCTCTCATGGAGCACAGTTGGTATAAACTATAACCACACATAACTTGAAATCCCACTTTTCCTTCCTCTCCTCTGCCAGTCATCATTAATCAACATAGACGAATAATGCTTTTTCTCTCTCTCTTATGCCTTCTATTTTTCTGCTGACATTATCAAAGAAGCCTCAAACCCTTCATATTTTGGTGGTTTGGGGTCACTGACCAGATGATCAGTATTTTTCTTCTGATATTCATATTTTGGTAAGCGGAAAACATTTTGTTTCTGCATGATTTGATGTAACAGAAACCATGATAGGTATATGGGAAGCATTTATGGGGTCAACAAACGGGGTTGAGGCATTTTCCAAGAAATAAAAATACATTGTTTCCTGTCTCTATATCTGTCTCACTCTGTCTGTCTGTCTATCTATCTATCTCTCTCTCTCTCACACACTCTCCATTCTAATTTCACTTGACTTTTTCATCACCATCCAAGCAGATCTACACTCACTTATTATGTGGTTTGTAGTTCTTCACAGAGTGCAAATAATTAGGTTAAAGTGATTTGATAACTTTGTAGAGGCTTGATAAAATCTGAGTTGCCTGGCCTTACATGCTATCCGTGTATGTAATATGGTGTAAAAATGAAGCCCAGGAAAAAAAAAAAAGCACTTGAAAATCATCATGTGCCTCACAAAAGTAAACATATGCAAGTGACTGGAAATGCCAGACTCATTTTTCCCCATAGACTCAGTGTTAGACTAAAGCGTAAACGCTTTCGTAAATTGGAGTATTCAGTCATAGATACATGTATCATAATAATAGCATTATATATTTGAAAACCTTTATATGTCTGGCTATTTATTCATCCTTCTGAACATCATTATACCAGACAGATATCAAAATTCAACAATTTATTAAATCAAGTCTCCACAAAGTTACCGAATCCCTTTAAATAGGTGTCATTAACCACCTAATTCCCTGTAATAACTGGATAGAATGGACCGTCTCTGCGCTGATCATTTAACCTATTTCCTACCAGAACCGGGTGGTTCCTGTATTAAGCCTATGGGAATGAGAGAATTCAGTAGTCAACAAGTTAACTTCCCAAATAATAAGTTTGCAAATCACATCTTCCCTAACACAACTTTTTTTCAAAGACCAGAGTCATCCAGAGACTTTGCAGACCAACTTTGAAGTACTGTAGTTAATTGCCCTTCTCCCTGAAAAGCCTTTTCCTGCAATCACACAGATTAAACTGAAACAGAGAGCAAAAGTGATTGGAAAACAAACTTCAAGCTCAAGAGCAATGAGAAAACCAGGAACCAGTTCTGGGCTGAATAACCTCCGGCAATTGGTAATGACCTTCATGACCTTGGGCACTGGTTCCATTCACTTCAATATGTTATGATTTGTTCATCCCAAGAAACGTGCTGGCGTCTTCTATTCATTAAGTACTAAGAAAGTTCAATGTCAGACAAGCAGGATCTCCTGGTTCCTTTCACATTACCGTTCAAATTCATAATGTTTTAGTAGTTTCATCCAATAACAAAATCAAGAGGAAGGAAGGATGTGATGTGTACGGCATATATACATTACAGTCATTTGCAAAAGTTTTAAGACCACCTGGAATTTTGTTGATCACTGGGCTGAATTACATGTTCTCCATGTATGATTACATAATATGTATTTTGCAGTGATCCACATCGTCAGCGTAGTCCTATGATAAGAATTACAATGAACATATATTGCATTTATTGCAAAGGCAAGTCTTGTATCATATTTTGTCTTTAATGCGCCATGGCAAAAAAAAAGGGCGAAATTCAAGGAGCCCCCACAGAGTCACTCCATCAAGAGAAATACTCTGAAAGTCAAATTAGTACGGAGACTGGTTGCAGCATTGATATACTACTGATACATCCATGGTTGCAGCAAAGACTGCGGAGCAGATGCCATTTCAAAATTTCAAGAAGAGGGCTCTTTTTTTTTTTAACCAGAAAAGGGTGTGTTGGTCCAATATAAACTACCCCCCCCCCCCAATCCAATGATGACTATGCAATTCAGAGAATTGTTGTGATGGATCTCTGAAGTCCTCATCACAAAATCAAGGCAGCTCTGAGTCTGACAAATGTTAGTGTAAGCAGGGAAATGTACTTGCCTGGTATAAGCACCATCTCTTGCTGTTTGAGCAACAAATAAGTTCTTCTGCTTATAGTTACTTTATGTTTGGTTTTTCTTCACATTAATGTATTTTCAGTGGGTGGTCGTAAACATTCGGAAATGACTGTATATGGCTGCCCCCAAACTGTGGCTTTGTACACTGCGACATTAACTTGCCTGATAGTGATAGCCAGACGGGAATTAGTAATATGAGTTCACATTTTTCTAGCTCTCACTTTTGATTGGAAATAGCATTATAATACCAAGACAGTTTGAATATCCTCTTTGCTAAATTGCAAGTTACATGTTAACAATAATTTTTTTTTCTCCCAAAAGAAAGATATTGAAAATGAAAATAAAAAATTGGACACAGAGGCAGATCAGAAAATAGAATAAAAAGGAGAATTAATACACTAATACATTAATTAATACAATAATACATTAATTAATACATTAATACATTAATTAATACATGAATGAATACATGAATTAATCAATGTATGATTTACGTGTACCATTGTTACAGAAAACATTAACAACAAATATGATGGGAAATCAAAGCAGGATAGAACCAAGACCTGCCAAGCCCCAAACTCAAGAAATAGGGACAAATGACAAGGCAGAGGCTGAAAATCAGGACATTTCTGAGCTTCCTGTATTACTACAGACAGATTTTAGCAAAAATAGGGACACAGTGGTAGAAGTGGCTCTTTCTTTTACCAAAAATCGGGACTGTCCCTGTTAGATAGGAACAGTTGGCAGGTATGAGAACAGAACATAAAACTTGAAGAAAAAAACAAACAAACAAAACATAAAACTTGAAGAAAAAAAAAAAATCTGTACACCAAGGACACGATGTTGGCATGTAATACATGTATTTGCCAATTTAGTCATTAGTTTCTTTTTCAATTGTTAGAAATCATCTGCACTGTCACAAAATCAATGTTTGAAGTAACTATCAAATCAAATAAAACCTAAATTCTATTCTTTGGGAAGCCAAATACAATGTCTGTTGTGATATGCATGATGATAATACCACCAATCAAATGGAAACAATGTTTAAAGCTAATTAAGCCTTTTGATTTTCATATTTGTGTTAAAGGTAAGATCATATGTTTGAAGAGAAAAAATTCCAAATGCACATACTAAGAACATTCCAAAACCTTTCATTTCAACTGTAAAGTCACACACTCTTCTTTGTTTCAAGGTCAATATAATTGTGAATGGACACATGAGATATTTTACTTCTGAGATTCAGTTTCAGCCTACAAACATCAAAAAAGAAATGAAGAAGATTTCCACAGAAACAGCGTAATTATACGCTTGTACTTGTAGGTAAGAAAGCATTGAACCTATGTGGCTATAAGTCCTTTCCGAGGGATTTAATGCCTTGTGCATCGATTTGGTTTTGAACCAAGGATATATTGCTTTTGAACCTGGGACCTGCAAGTTAAGAGATCACTGCTCTATACCACTGAACCATTATGCATTCTCCAGGGAGGTTATGAGTTTAGATCGACCCTACAAGGCAACATGTAGAGATGTCATAAGTCAGGTTCACACTTTAAGTTTCGCTTGTAGTTTCAAAACTTTACGTTAACTTGTAGTTATCTTGTAGTTTCAGACCGTATGAACAGACTCATAGTTTCAAAACTATGTTTACAGTACTTGCAGTTGTAAACCACACGCGAGTTCCATCGCAGTTTCGGACCATGTCGACAGAATTAACTTTAAGTTTCGCAACCTCGTAGTTAACGATGACTTCTCTGTTCATGTTAAACTCACGGGTCATACTCTTGGTGCAAATTATGAACATAGGATCTGTGTGTGTGCTGTACACACAATTGGTATCTACTTCCAGTGTTAAAGGGCAATCCAACCTTGGTAATAAGATGATTTGTGTAAAAGCAGAAAAATAAGAAAAACAGGATGGTGAAAGTTTGAAAGAAATCGGACAAGAACTAAGAAAGTTATGGATGTTTGAAAAATGAGATCACTACATCTATGCGAATCTCAAATTGGCAATTTGGTGAGTCAATTGTGACATTTTTGTGGACAACTTTCCCATTTGTCGTACACAAAAATATTAATTTGCGGTTTTCTTCGAGGCACTTTTACCCTTGGGGCAGTACTCAAAATATATTGGAGATAGCATATTGTTATAGGTCCTCATGAACGGAAACATCCTACTGAGTAATGCATTTTGAAAAAAAGTGACATTTTAGTCATTTTGTGTGTTGGAGCGAATGGGGGAGTTGTCCACAGCTACATCACAGTGACGTTACCTATTTGGCCAATTTGAAATTCCCATATGCATAGTGATTACAACTTTCAAAAATTCATAACTTTCTTATTGCTTGTCCGATTTCGTTCAAACTTTCACCAATCTGCTTCTCTGATTTTTCCTCTTTCTTTCAAAGCAACTTGCTATTAAGGTTGGATTTCCCTTTAACCATGGGCGTAAATATGCAGGAAATTCTTTTCATCAGAGGGGGACGTAACAATAGGTCGTCCCCCCTGATGAATAGAATTGCGTAACAAATCTCCGCCACTGGTGTTAACAACAACGATCGCTCGGCTTGTAGTTTCAGAACAACAACGAGCATCATTGCTTCGGGCCTATGTGAACCCTCATCATGGTTAGTGAGTCGTTTTGTTAACTGAAAGTTTCGCTAAGTTAAAGTTTCGAAACCACTAGTCCCGTATGAACGTAGTTATAATTGAATGGTTCAAACTCTTGACTGGAGATACATGGGTTGTGAGTTCAAGCCCTGGCATATGCCACTGATACCCTTTGGCAAAACATATTAAAGTTCATAGACAGTCTCAGTAGCAAAAATCATACTGGCAAGAAACTTATTTAACATAGTCACATACTATTCTCCTTTTATCATAAGACACATGTACGAGATTATTTAACATTCCATTCACGATTTCGAACAAATTATAGTGTTAATACTATTCTCCCTTTATCATAAGACACATGTACGAGATTATTTAACATTCCATTCACGATTTCGAACAAATTATAGTGTTAATATCTGTAAGAAACGCTTGGTAACGGCTTTCCACTACCTCACGCTAAGACCATGTCCACCCGAAGGTTCCCTGCACAATAAACCCAGCGCTTTGCACTATGTGTAGCGTATTCTATAACACACAGCAATCCTCATGTGAGTAATGTGTGTGGCCGTTGTTTGAATTTACATCCCCTCTTTTGGGGGCCAGGGATTTTTATTACTTTTCACCTCTCATTCCATAAATATTTCACTCGAGGAGGAAAAAACTTCACAGCATCTTAGTTATGTTAGTACCCTGCTATTTGTTAAGTAAAATCAAAGAAATCTAACGAAAAGTTTTGGAGGGCTTCCCAAAACTATCTGTTACCTTAAAACTACATTTGTCACTCTCAACCAAGGTGCAGTAAGTGGGCAACTGGTAGGATTTATTCCTTGAATACACTGTGCGCTGATAATGGTTGCCGGAGCTATAGCCAAGGGTAAAATTTCCAAAGCCCTTTGAAAGTGCATTGAGACCATATATATATATATATATATATATATATATGTATATCTTTCTAAAGTCAACGGTAAAGGCAATCGTAACAATGCAGTTTATTCCGTCACAAAAGAAAACCGACGTTAAAGGGAATTCGAACAAAGTTAAAGGAAATTTTGGACAATACATGTGGGTGGTGACAGAGCCAATTCGTCCTATGAGCGAATTTAGTATACATTATAGGTTGTATGACACATGCTTCAGTGACGATTGCTCAATTTCGTACACTTAAATATCGAACTTCAACCCTGGACCAAACACTACACCTAACCCTAACCCTAACCTTTGACCTAATCTAAAACCCAACTGCAACCCCAAGCCTAACCCTATGGCCCAAATTCACAAAGGAGGTTTGGTTTAAACCATGGTTTAAACCCCCTCCTGGGTTTTTTAAGCGTACGTGCGCTCGGAATCAGATCCAATCATATATTTTCTCTGAGCGCGCGCATGGGCAATGTGCGCTTATTTACGCTTATTTTAGTACGCTTATGGAGGTTTAAACCTTAGCCATGGTTTAAACCTCCTTTGTGAATTCGGGCCTATATCTTTGATGAAATAAAGCCCAAAGCAATTGTCTACAGAGCATACGTGGGAGCGTCATATTATCATGTCAGATGTGCTATACGAGAACAGAATATTACCATTATTATTGTTATTAGCGTATTGTCTCTTAAATGTAAAGTGTTAATCATTTCCGATTTAGACAGTTTCACCTTGACAACTACTAGACCATGGAGAACCTTCAGCGAGAGAGAAGCACAGACGCCCAGTTTGCAAACATGGAATCATCACCAGCCACAACAACCCAGGCATGGCCAATTTAGAGAATAGCAGTGATCAGTGGGCATGACAAACCGCACCTCTACGTGTTTGATGAGTTGTGACCTGGAAATTTTCCATCGATTCAATATTCACCTACCTTTTGAATTGCATCATTACCTGCATTGATGGAAGCTGATAAGATCAAGCTAATATTGAATTTTGATTAGTTTTGAATTACATTGTATTGTATTACATTTTGCTGGGATAATGCACTTTCTAATATCTTTCAATTTGATCGTATAATCGAGGATCTCTAGAATAGGACATGAGTTACACAGCTGAAAAAAATAAAGTTCCAAAAAGGAACTCCAATACCAAATACATAATATTCTAATTAAAGCTTAAAGAGAAAAAAAATAGTTTTGATCAAGGTCATGTATTTGTTAAAAGTGTTGTTTTTCTCTCGGTGTTTCTCATTTAGTCAAGTACCAAATCGAAAATCAGTTCTGTAATTAGCTTTTAAAATGATATAAGGACAACATAAGTCAAGTTATCTGTCCAGTCACACAAAATATGTTTTATCCTTTAAATACAATATTTTTCTTTAGGAATTCCCAAATTTTGCTGATGTAGACATGAAAAAGACATGCAGTGATTTTAATAAAACACTCTCAGCATTGCAGTTTCCTTAGCTAAAAAAAAGGAAGATGAAGAAAAAAGGGCACACTTTTTAGTTAAGATTATGTTTTGAACCCTGAAACTGCCATCAGCATCATTCTTTAAAGTTAATATTTACATTTCATGAAGATATTCATCCAAAAACAATTTGGAAATATATAGGAATCTTGACATTTAGTAAGAAACAATAAGGAAATCAGACAAATTAACTGTGCACCATTTGGGCATGTATACCAATATGGGCTTTGATACATTTTTGGCAGTTGTTCAGGAGGTTAACTCTCCTTCTAAGAACTCCTTCACTTTCAATCTAAACAATTTGTGAAAGAGTTTGTAATTAAAGGGGTCTATGTACCAGGTACTTAACTTTCCCCCTTTCCATCAGCATTCTCTGAAACTGATGTCTGTACAAAATTATCCCCCTGCTATGATCTGAATTAAATTTGATCAAAATAGAACCCATTTTTAGCAATGACAGTTGCACTGTTTACATCCAAGTTCTATCTTCTCAGAAATTCAAGAAAGCTAATTGATTTGTACTCCTCTGAGCGAAGCCCTACTGTGCTGTCAGTTTAAAGGCTAATAGGGACTGCAATTTTAATCAAGTGAACAAAACAAAAAGATTTTTAACTGGAATATTCCATCTTGTTTTAATGTTACACAAAATGACTCACTTGAACATCAAATAAAGTCAATATGATTTTATTCAAGAATTGTATGTAGGATGTTTGACAGATACATCTGATGAACTGACTCATAAAAATAAACATAGGAAATGTGCCATGCACTTCAACAATTTCCGCGGTTTACTTTACCTTCAAATGAAACAATATATCTGACGATGTAAACTTGTAATTTACTTAGAAATCTGCTACACCCATTTTACGATAATTATATTTTATCGATTTCTGTCTACATTATTTTCATTATTTCATTATTATTTTCAGGTCTACTATCATAGCATTTCATCATCACACTCGGGTGAAATATTAAAGCAGTTTGGACCATCCATGGAAACATGTAACATCTTACTTTAAGCTGTCAGCTGTGCTCCACACCAAGGGAGGTATTTCATAAGACACCCCACGCGCAACATGACATAAAACCTGTGACTCCTACTCCAATTAAGCCTCCAGAGTGACAATACTAATGAAATATATTGAGGACATATGTGATTCTAAAGAAATAAGTGATGACCCCTCCAACAAATGCTGTTATACTTGGAAGTGTTTATCCCTTCAGAAGAATCTGATGGTTCCAATTAAATAGATATCTGATCATTCAAGTTTATTTCCAGTATTTCTCAGGTGGAACACGAAAATGTAACCACAGTTCAACAGTGAGAGATGTACAGGTTTCACGAACAAAATTTGAACTTTAAATGACATTCAACACCCCCTCCCCCCCCCCCCCCCCTTTCTCCTCCAACCTTGTATTAAAGTGACTGCCTTTTATGTACATGTACAAATACACATCACTAGAAAATCTTTTTTTCCTGTAAAATCAAATTTGAAAATGATTAAAGAAAATTTTTAAAGGGACAAATCAGGAAAATTATTCATTTTCTTCTATTGTTCTATTAAAGTTTTATATATCATCAATCTGGGGCTTGAATGTAGCCATTCATTAATTCATTCCACAATTATTTTCTGTAATAGTCATTTGTCATTCTTTCAAGAATCAGATTACCCTGTAATAATATCAAATATGTACACATGGATAATCCATTTTTTTTTCTTCAATATATTACAATTAATGAATCATGCAGACTGATAAAGGAAATGTTATCAGAATCATTGTTTACTTAGAAAAAAAAGGTACTTTTCAGCTGTCAACTTCACTCACTATAAGAAAGAGAGAAAAGGCAGAAAATATTATTCTTTCCTGATCTGTATTTATTTTACAAACCACTGATATCTTTATTTTTCATTTTCTAGATATTGTGCTGCTATAAACCCAAAGCAAGATGAGAAATATACAAATCTAAGATTTCACAATTCACTGGGAAAATTCATGAATTACATCTCACTTTCATAAACTCCTTAAAATGCAAGACAATCAATATTCATACATTTATAAAATTCACTTGAGAATACTCCTCTAATGTTTCACAGTGCCAAATATATCTGGAGAAAAGCGTAACTCAATAGTGCTTGTTCTGGCCAGGAAGTGGTCTCTAATTAATGAGACAATTACAGTACCATATACAGAGAAACAAGGAAAAGACCCCTAAGGACATGAAAATTAATACGACATAATTGATGAAAGGTTATATGTACACAAAATCAATCAAGTACTTCATAAAAACAAGTTGTTAACATACATGTATCATGTTTGGCAAATGAAATCAATAAACAGACTTGTCTGATAATGCATGCAGTAGAACTTTTTATTTTTCATCAGATATGTCAATACCCATTTCCTTTTAAAATTACATGATTATGCTCCTACATTAATTTTGAGCTACAAATTTGAAGGGAAAAAAAGCGAATTCCAATAGCAAATCTTCAAAGGTTGTGGGGTTGATGCGCACCTCGCTCTCTCTCTCTCTCTCTCTCTCTCTCTCTCTCTCTCTCTTTCAATAGTCTCTTTCATTTATTTTTCCCCTCCATCCTCCCCCTTCTTTCCTCCCTCTCTCTCCCTCTCTCTCTCTCTCTCCTCTCTCTCTCTCTCTCTCTCTCTCTCTCTTTCTCTCTCTCTCTATCTCTCTCTCTATCTCTCTCTCCTCCCTCCTCTCAATAGTGCTCTATCACTTGTTTTTCCCCTCTCTCCTCCCCATTCCCCCCCCCCCCACCTCTCTCTCTCTCTCTCTTTCTCTCTCCAGCAATCTCTATTTTACTTTGCTGTCCTGGTAAAGATGCACTGTTGACTCTGCCGCAGCTTACATTTCATATCCATCCATCTCTTTGAATTCCAATTAAACCACATCCAATAAGACAAAGTGATTGGCAAAGTCCAAGTCTCATTTTCTGGTTGGTTGCATCCAATTCAGATGAAATCTCAAAAGAGATGTAGAAATTTGGATCAATGCATTCACCCAGGACCTTTCCTTCAACCTCTTATTTACAAATTGCACTACAATCTCACAGAAAAGCCTTCTATTTTCATCTTTTTGTCAATGAATATATCCAAAATCAAGTACTATATGTGATAATTAAAGTGATATAAAGATTCATTTAAATGCAAGCAGAGCAAATTATCATGAATAGTATTAGCTCCATCGTAATTGTTTTCCATATGGCATCTCCATTTGATAGATATGAAGATTAACATACACATGGTTTAGCAAATACATGTACATGTCTCGGGATACACCATTTTCTCTGTCTCTTGTTTATTTCTTTCTTATTTTCTCTCTCTCTCTCTCTCTCTCTCTCTCTCTCTAAGTAACTTACAAACTCTCTTGCTATCCCTCCCTCCCTCCCTCCTCTTTCCCTTACTCTGTGGTTCTTTCTCTGTCTACGGATGATTTGTACCTCTCTTTTCTAAATGAAACTCCCTCTTCTGTTCGCAAGTGGTTTTCTACCACATCAACGACATGGACGGGTATCAATTCTCTATATTTTCTAGGCTAATTGCTCTGTGGTTAAACAAAGCTTCTGACCATTCTCTCAAATCATGTTTCCAAATGTATGCTTTTAGCTATTCTTCGCAAATTCCGTTTTAACCTGGTGAATACTAAGGCCTAGCTACACAATGTAACTCAGGCTGGAATTTATTCAACTCAATATTTATTTCCAATTCATTAAAAATGATACCAACGAAAACAAACAAAACAAATGAAACAAGTTAAAAACATGCAAATAACTCATTAACATAGACTGGCAAACAAACAAAATAATGATAAAAATAGTATTGGTACAATGTATGTAATGACAATATGGTAAGTTAAAGAAAAAAAAATGAATGGAAATTGGGCATGTACTGGAAAAGCCAAGAGGGAGGCCTGTTGATCGCACACACCCAGAACATCTGGATCATTTAACTAATCATAGTGAGAATGTGGCAAGCACCATGTAATGAAAAAATAAATAAAACTTAAAACTTAAAACATAAACAATTAAGAAAAACAGAACAAAACAAACAAACAAGAAAAGTTGGTCGTTTCTAAGTAATCAATAATTGATTAATAGAAACTCTTTATATTGTCTTTTTTTAATGTATTATTGAATTGTATATTAAATATGCTTAAGTCCAAATCATGCCATAAAGTAGGGCAGCTAGGGCCGGTGTGTCGAAGTGAACATCTTGATCTATCATTTGAGAAGGAAAAATGTTATGGAAAATTGGTGTTACTTATATATATCAACATAAAATTGTATCAACAAAAAAGTAGTATTTTTTTCTTATTCTCCTTCACTAATATGAGGATAAGTGAGAGTTGTGGTCATGGTAGCTACTTGCTTGTATAGAGGGTTTGATGACATTCCCCGAAGGAGAGATAAGTTAAGAAGGAAGAGACAATTAACCTCTTGGTTTCCTCCAAATGACAGATCACTTGGTTACCTCTTGTTAGCTCCTACATTCCAGCAAGAAAAAAGCCCTATATATACCCAGTCAAAACATTAATGAAAAAAAGATAGTAAAGACTTTCAAAAAATCAGCCAAAGGCAATTTCAACAGCACTGTGCGTGCATCACCTCTGGAAATGTGCCAACTTTATGATGACATATTACATAATGATAATTATTTCTATACACAATACGATAGGGCATAGCAATTGCCCTTGAATTTATTTTCTGTAAAGTTTTTGCGATCGATCATGTCAAAAGTGAATTAGTTCATGCACATGTACAGAAATATTTGAAAAAAAGAAAAATAGTTCATTACCAACACCTTAGCAGCATCAAAACAAGTCCATTGGCCTATTTGGGACTTTACTGCTTGCATGACCAGCTGTCAACAATTATCTGAAGTGGCTATTGTTCTCAATTGCGTAATGTCAGAAGGGCGTTAACGCATATCATTATACACAGAGATAATGCCCTTCTGGGTCTCAACACACGACATAAAAAAAATGAATAACATTTTCCTGGTGATTACAACCCCAAAGCCTAACCAGATAAACAAACAAACACCACTATAATTATCATCATTATTATCATCACTGATACAACTGCAAAACATTTCTAGATAATCCACCCACTGTGATGTACAAGGACAAAGTCCATTGTCTTTTCTAATGTATAAAGTGTAAGTTTTACAGGAAAAAGGAGTAAAATTCTTGAAATCTCCCTCTATGTGACTTCTTACAGAAGTGTTTGCAACCCTGTCGATGTAACAAGAAGCCTGAAAACACCTGCAAAATGCTTGAAATGGAGAAAAGCGCCAAAGAACATGAAATCCGACAACTGCATATAAAACTTGGCATCCGTGACAAACACATGTCCGCAGTCTCTAACATTGTTTTTTATCTCCATCAGACAGTCATTCTGTCATGTGCTTAGTACCGTCTTATCCCTGTACAAACAACAATGCAGTCTGGGCGTTAATTTGTAAGCCACCTACTTTGCCAGTCTGAGCTCCGACGCCAGAGAATGACAGTTCTTCGCTAATCCAACGGATACTCGTATGATCCTTTTCACCCATCCAAAGTGCAGCCAAAAAATGACAGCAATATTGGCCGAAAGATGCCAGCGGGAACTGTCAACAGCATGTTCGTTATTGCAACAATTTGTCAAGTTTGTCAAGTTCGTCAAAGTCCCCCCCCCCCCCCCCCCCCCCATCTGAAAAAAAAAAGATTTTTATTTTGGCTCATAATTTGACAGTAACCTGAAAGATGCTAGATCAAATCAAAATTCTGTGGGTTTGATCAGGGAGGTCCAGCCAGTCTCTAGTTACACAAGCATTTAGACAATTGCTTACAAGTCTTAATTGAAAAGCAAGAACAAATGACTTTCCAGGAAGATAGCCAAAGTATCCATTCTAGTTTAAAGAAAGCAAACTCTTGAAAGCCAAGGGGTTGAAAATTTAAATGGGGAAGTTTCAATCAGTTTTTTGAGGTACACCAAGTAGCATGGGTCTTGGTGTTCAGGGCCCTCTTGCATAAAAAGTTGCGTTAAATCGCAACTCAAAAAATTAAACGCAAGTCCGAAATACGCGATCCTGATTGGTTGAAAATCAAGTTGCGTTTAATTTTTTTAGTTGCAATTAATCGCAACTTTTTATGCAAGAGGGCCCTGATGATATACACATGTACATTATGTTGTTCACCGGCAGAGCTAACAGACTCACGGATGTGTATGTATAGGCCAGTGGTGGAGATGTGTTACGAAATTCTATTCATCAGGGGGGACGACCTATTGTTACATCCCCCCCACCCCCCGGTAAAAAAAAAAATCCTGCATATTTCCGCCCATGGTATAGGCTACATCCATATACATGTACCCCTGGATAATCTGTTTCCAGCTTTACTTCATTTTCTTTTTGCATTTTAATACAAGTGCATACAAGTTCAAAAATACAAATGTTCCTGAAACAACTGTTCTCACTCTAGCTATCTATGCTTTACCCCTAGTCTAACAGTGATCTTCTTCCATTTTGTTATAAAAGTAGTATTTGTAATAATAACAACATCTGGGTTTATGAAGTGCTTTTTCCTGAGGATACAAAGTGCAAGATACTGTTATTAATCCCCCTCCCCGCAACCAGGGTTTTAGCTAGGCTTTCATAAGGTGCCCTACCATTTCTAGAATTTCCAACTGGGTACCCATTCACTTCACCTGGGTCGAGAGCAGCAAAACAGTTTAATGCAACTTCATACGCATATTCTACAACCTAGAAAAATGTGAAAGGCATTTTAATGAGAGGAAATAGAATGGAAATGGGTGGGGGAGGCATTTAACATGACCAGCGTGAGGAATACTGCAGATGACACATGTAATCATGTAGTCACTGCAGCCCATACCAGCACTGACGACAGATCCACCGACCACAACACATCTAGATACACCAATAACACCTCCATCATTCCTTGACCAGATGCAACGTGTAACGGGACGGGCAGGATGCAAACTAGGACAATCTGACAATCAGATTAAAGATATTCTTCACAGAGTTTGAGAATTAAATTTCAATGCGTGACATGGAGTTTGAAGGGGGGTACGATGGGTGTAACGACTGAGCTGCCAAGTGCTAATTGGGTTCCCGACCGCAAGAAGGAAGTAATGTATTTGGATCATGGACGCATTGTCAAGTATTGAACTTCTTTGGTTATATCAAAAATGAAAACATTCACACATTTACGAAGGCAACTTTAATCTCATTCACCTTAATATGCCATGTGTGTTCACACTTTCTTTCATTTCCCTGAAAAAAAAACGCCTATCACTTTCATACTTATGCCCTAGCTGGATCAAGTATGGACGGAGTCTAGACTGAAATAATAATAATAATAATATTTCATGTCTTTATAGCGCATTTCACATTGTAATATAATGATTCTATGGACTTTAAGGGCTGGTCACATTTCGTCGCTGATTTTACGAACCGGCATACGACTTCTAGCAGAGATTAAACCACAAATACTGCTGATTTTGCAAAGCGACATACAAATTCTAGCAGGGATTAAACAAAAAATACTGCGTTTCTCTCTTTAAGTATCCAGTGCATATAAAAGAAAATATTCCACTCTCATCACCTATTTAATTTTACGATGATTGAATGAAAGTAAGGTATTCAAATTTAACTAGCATTTTAAACGGACAAAGCCTTTATACACGATTATCTCATAAACATGTTTTCACGCGCTGAGGCTTCATATGCCGGTTTGTAAAATCAGCAACGATTTGTCTGATAGCTGTAACTATAACAAGATTTTTCATTAAAGTTCCACCCTACAACTGCCCTACTATACGAGCACATTCACACATACGCATGTAACATTGAGGGGTGTACCTTTAAAGGGTGACTAAAATAAAAAAATAATTGCCCATTTTTCGTAGGAAGGAGTCATCAGGAGCCAAAAAATATCTATCACACACTTTTTTATGCATTCAGTCGTATTTCATAAAAGTACATTTTTGCTGATTTACACAGTCATAAGCCCCGCCCCTAAAAAAAACCCATCGAGCGACATCATGATCACGTGATCTGTGACGTACGAGAAGTAAGGGAAAATATTCCACCAACCTATATACCGTGCGCGCCCGCAGGCCCCGGCAGGCCCAGCCCGGTGCCGAGCAAGACATTCACCGCATCGACCATTTGCATCGCATATTTTCGTGTGTTTAATTCATCACAATAACTTTGATTTTGGGACACAATTTCATCAATAATGCCAAATCGGTGTATAGTTGCGGGCTGTAGCAAGACCCCTAAAGATGATGTAAGCCTACGTACATCATTTTCCTAAAGATGAAAATCTACGGAAATTGTGGGTCGCAAAGGTATGCTCACGCGGGCAGAGTGGCAAGGGCCAAGCGAGTGGAGTACAATTTGCAGTGATCACTTTCTTCTCCAGCGCAGCAGCTGCAGCAGCTTCACCCGCGGCCCCTTCCCCTGCGACCCCTTCACCATGCCCTGGCGCGTCTTCTGCGAGGGGTTCAAACATAATGGTCGAATTCCCCTTGCCACTGCACTTGAGCTTCTTCTCTTTCGGGATCGATAAATCATCTGATAAATCAGAGTTCGTATCTGGCTCAAAAAAGTCCTCCAAATCGGACTCGCGATCACTATCCATCTCTCTTAGTTACTCGAAGAATTCAGCCAAAAATCTAAGTCAGTATTATCGTCGTACATGTAAAGCGAAGTAAAAAAAGGCGAGAGTAAAAACAAACCAAACAAAAGCGTTCACCAGTCGCTTAGTACGAGGGGGAACATAGTTGCCATACTAAAGATGTGTAGTATATTGCACAGACGCATAAAGCGGCTGTGTACGCGTTTAAGACCAATGCAAAACTATCGTTCGGCAAGCTCAGATGGATGAGAACATCGTTCAAAGAAAAGTTTAAAAAACAAAACAAGAGCTGTATATTTGGGCAAAAGTGTTCACTGATCTTAAAGAAAATATATTGATAATGATTATTCACTCCTTAGACTGTATTGATTAATTTCCCTTTTTCATAAATTGTCCATTGAACAGAGGGGTCAAATACCGTATTGTGTGTACAATGTTACATTGCCGCAGCCTGCAGATCTTGTGCCTCTTACTCTTCATACGTCACTTGGGGGTGTGACGTCAATTAGCCAATCAGCTCACGAGTTTTAAGGAACCGTCCCCAAACCTCTACTTTTCCCCCTTTTTCGCCAAAACAAGACATAATTTTGACAATCAATTGCCAGATTCGTGATTTGAATGCAAAAATACATGGAAACAGCACCTTTTTTCTCTCTAATTTAGTCACCCTTTAATTGAAAATCTTGTTATCGTTATCGCTATCGGACAAATGTGACCAGCCCTTTAATGTGCTATGGAAATAATTTCAAGGAATAAGATAATCCAGCCAGGTACCCATTTCACACCCGGGTTGAGAGAGACAATGTAGATAAAGTGCCTTTTCACACTGGACAAAGATTCACCTCCCTGCATGGACCCAGCGGGGGATCCAAGGGGCACTTGCCCCTCCCCCTCCCCCTGGCAAAAGCCAATTTGGCATATCTAAACTACATAGCAAGTACAAATAGAAAATCTGCCCCTCAATAGTGACACCCCCCTCCCCCCCCCAAAAAAAAAAAAGGACAGAAAGGCACCAGAAAATGCGTTTTTTTTTTTCATTAATATAATTTTTTGTTTGCTTGTCAAGGAATTTTTATTAATGGTATCAGTAAATTTGTAGAAAGTGAGGACCTGAAATATTTTACCTATTACCCTAATGGCAAAATTTGAAAATCTGAGGATGTATGTACATGTATCATTCTTTTGCTTACTGAAATTGGTCATTAAATCTGCTTCTAATACCAACCCCCTCCCATTTCTGCTGATGCCCCATATCTAAGTAACGTTACCCTCCCTGGTTAATGAACGTGATACATCAGCGACAGACAGAGAGACAGAGACGGAGACAGAGGCAGAGAAAGAAAGAGAAAACATGAACTGACTTCCAGTTGAAGAACCGATATGGATGTCAACAGCAAACATGACCTTTACGGAAGTTCTCAAACTGTCACAAAATGCGATGAAATGTGTTCATTCAAAGGTCCTAACCATACCAAAACTGGCACATATCACTCCGCATGCTCTACCAACCGATATATTGGTTGCATCTCAAAAAGCACTGGATTTTACAAAGCGCTTCACATCTTTGAATACCATTAAGACAATTTCAAAGACATCTGCATCCACTAACCATGCTTTTTATTTTTCTAAGAAATGAAATAGGGGATGACCTTTAAAGGGTAAGGGTAAACTTTTTATGGCTTTTCTGTCATCACATCATTCAGGTATTCTAAACCTTTGACATTGGAATAAATGTAAAAATCAAAGGACAGTTTTGAAAATTATGCACT
Organism: Heliocidaris tuberculata; assembly: GCA_025618425.1. Taxonomy (NCBI): domain Eukaryota; kingdom Metazoa; phylum Echinodermata; class Echinoidea; order Camarodonta; family Echinometridae; genus Heliocidaris; species Heliocidaris tuberculata. The sequence continues at coordinate 35,377,126 of CM046837.1, read as the reverse complement.
TTTTCCAAAATTCATCGCCAAAAACTCTTTATTACAAATTCTCTTCCCTTTTTTAATCACAAAATAAAGCAATAAAATCCCTTGTTATCCAGAATTTACTTTTATATTCCATGGGATGTCTCTAATTTTGATGAATGAGTTGATATGAAGTATAAGAACATTCTAACTGAACCACAGAATGCTGGAAAAGTATGCTTTATACTGTTTAGAAAAGTTAGGAGCAGGACAAATTAATTTGAAAATTATCCAAAGAAATTAGAAATTGTTGAAAAAATAAAATCAGGGATAATTTGGCTCTTATTTTGTTTTATTTTTTAATAAAAAGGGAAGAAGAATCTTGAATACATAAAAAAGTTTTTGATGATGAATTTTGTGACGATGTACATACATTCATTCAAATGTCAAAAGTTTAGAACACATGTATGATGTGATAATTAAAAAAAAGTTACCCTTATCCTCTATTTCATTTCTAAGCAAGCATGGTTAGTGGATACAGATGTCTTTGATTATCTAAATCGTATTCAAATATGTGAAGTATTCTGTGGTTCAGCTAGAATGTCCTCATACTTCACATAAACTTATTTACTTTTATTACCAGGTTAGATACATATAACTTTCAATTATCCAGTAAATATTTGGCAAATCAAATGATTTTAATCTGTGTTTACTTTGTTTGTTTTGTTGTCATTTATACTGCTCTGAATAGCATTTTCATTAATCACAAATTACACCTTGCAATCAGTAACGTGTGGCTATAATGAATTGTTTCCAATTTGATTACAGCAAGGTCCCCTGAAATATCCTGTCATACTCAAACAAGACGTAATTACGACACTTACAAAATAAAGCACTGAAGAAAAACAGCTGGCATATCTCTTTCCATGAAAATTAAACTTTGGGGGGAAGGGGACTTTCCTTGATCTATATCTTACTAAATAATGAAAGATTCAATAACAAGCAAACAGAACAAGGAAATTAAGACATTAAACATCTTTCAAGTTTGAGGAGGACCGACTCCTTTCTCTTCAATTCAGGAAGTTCTAGTTTGATTTGCATCTTCCTTTCAAAGTAATAGAGAATTAGAAAAATATGTGAAAATAAAATGTATATATGTATATATTGCTGGAAAATATCACTTTTATGATAGCAAATCAGAGAAGCAAAATGGGTACCATAAGAACTTTTCAGAACATAGAAATGACCTTGTAAAAGTAGATGTATCCATTTTAAGAACAATTTTGAAGGGAGCACAGATATTACTTCAATCTGTTTTAAGTCTATAACAGGCTTTTTAAAGTTCAGAAAAAAGGTACAGTTCTATATCAATTACTTTATAACCCCTTTTCAGGCTTGACTACATTTACCTGCATTTTAAAATGACAGGGATAATTCTATGCATAAATTATAATGGAATGGGACCAATGAGTTGATACAAATTACAAAATCTCACTACGTCAACAAAGCTTGCCCCCTGAACAGGGATCGAAGCCAAGGAACGGGAGAATAAAGTGCACATAATGACCCACTAAATTCTTCCGATATGGAAGTCCAACCAAAAATCTGTCAATTTCCACAAACCTCTCTATCCCGTTGCTATCAAATATGAAGAGAGGATTTGCCAGGGGATGATATTGCATTTTTGTGGAATTATAGGAATTATGAGATCATGTGATGGAGAGAGAGAGAAAGAGAGAGGGTACCCCTCCCCCCCCCCCCCCCCCCCCCATTACTGATTATGTTGATTGTTAATATCCAGCACCAAAAACATGGATACAAGAAGCTAGGTTACACTAAACCATGATTCATTTACTAGAGAGAGTGTGATGATGGGGATGATGATGGTGATGATGATGATGATGATGACAATGATGATGAAGATGATGATGATGATGATGATGATGATGATGATGAAGATGAAGATGAAGATGAAGATGAAGATGAAGATGAAGATGAAGATGAAGATGAAGATGAAGATGAAGATGAAGATGATGATGATGATGATAATGATGAAGATGAGGAGGAAGATAAAGATGATGATGATGATGATGATGATGATAATAATGATATGACAATGATGATGTTGATGATAATAATATTGGCTTCTTAATGTACATAGCACTCATATCCACCACCAAAGGTGCTCAAGATGCTCCAGTATTACCCCAGCTTCAGCTAGGCTCAAGATTTGGGGGATACCAGCATTCAAAGAATCCTTTCCTGCCAGATACCACATCATAGTTGCAATAACAGGTAGTGGTAATCTGTAATAAAAGTGTGGTTATTGTACATTGAACATTGGAATTCACTTCTTTCAGGGACTTTTCTCATAATTATTTTTCTATACAAATAGCAATCAGATCTGTAATGCTACTTCCATCGATTTTCTACAAAGCAGAGAAGCGGGGAATAGCTGAAAGTTCATTTGTGCTCACTGATGCGGGACTTGTGTAGCTAATGTCGGACATCAGATCTATGAACACTTTGCATTAAGAACAAAAGCAAAAATTACTTTTTATTTAAACCAATCAAAAATTTACACATGTAGATGTGTATGATTTTTCGTTGTTGTTGTTTTGTTATGACACAAAAACAGAAAACATATGACTTGAGAAATATTGGACATACTGCATTCATATCCTCCATCTGATTCAAACTGTAAAAAATTTGATACTTCCTGCAAGTCCTTTCAAACCAAGAAAGAGTGTTTTCGGATCACTATCAAACTCCATCCCTCCCCCTTTCATGAGGCTCTTATTCTACTTTGTACATCCAATATTGGAACATCCTAATGACAGGCAAAAGCAATTAGTGTTTGGGAACTAATCCGGCAAAGTAACATTTCCACTAACACTGGGAGGGTGATAAATGGAACATATGCTTCGTCTTTGTCAATCTGTCACTTCAAAGACACCAGAACTTTCCCTCTGCAGCGCCCAAAGGTCGAAATCCAGAGGGGAAATAGGATAGAAATTGATTTCACATGGACTTAATCAGTATTGATATTAAACTTCGCATCTCATTACCTCATACATGCATGTGGAAGTCGTCTTTTCATCATCGTTAACTTTCTGGAGATGAGGTTGGAGGGATCTTGGCAGCGTTACAAGAACGTCATCTTGCAAAACAAGTTTGACTCCACATACATCTACTTATATCTTGATAAAAATATTGCGACAGATTTCAACAAAAGAAAGATATTCTTCCACTGTAATTCAATAAAGTGTTGAAACAATCACTTGGATATGATGCAACAAAAAGTCATGAAAGAAATTAAATCAAATGTCAATACTTGGAACTTTCTAGTTAAAAGAGAGTCATAATCAACTTTGATATAAAGGATTGAAAATGGGATTTCAGATGTAATGATAATAATGACGCTTAATTTTTGTTTGTAAAAGAATTATTGGTTTCTTGTACAACATTCATACATGCCACACATGGTGCTCTATTTTCAATATTACCACCATGTGACCATGCATGACCACAACTTTAGGTACAATGTAGGCTAACGATTACAGCCCTCACAGCAATAGAAAATTTCCTCCTACCATGGCTGGTAATTCGTCGTCGTTTTTACAAACTGACGAATCCACCCACGTGCGCAAATACGCACTTTGGAGAAAACGGTTTTACAAACCATCGAATCGTGTTTGAATGGCCAGCGCTTCCTTATTCCGTATTAATATACATAATAATATACACCATTTCAAAATTAAAGTCATACATTGTAAGCTTTCTTTTGATGTATATATCGATACATGAAATTATGCAACGAAAGCAAATTCTGTTATCGAAAAACACCTAAATCTATAAATTTGTTTCCCGCCAATTCACGTTTCTGCGCACCGCGCACAGATTCGTCAGTTCATAAAAACGACGACGAATTGTGGGAATATGTAAATACATTTGTATTCCACAAATGTATCCTAGTGCACAGATATGTTCGTTGTTGGTTGGTTTTTTTCTTCCAAAAAATATGTAAACAAATTTGTGTCACTGACAGATAAATGGAACCTTGAAATGGGAAAGTTACTACATTTCTAAGTTAACCCCTGCCACTAAAGATAAACTTGAACTAGAGTCCTACTCATTACCAAATCACTAAAACAACACTCTCAGTATACAGTACCATTAGCTACAAGTGTGGTTAGGCCCCTAATTGCTCTCTAGACACCCTTAGGCCTCATTCACACTAAGCTGACATGTGTAGTGCAGTGGTTGACCAAGGTTACGACAAGTGTGGCTAGGGCACAGGTGTGCAACAGCTAGGATGCATGAGTCTGTCTGGCATTGCACAGTGTGAGTGCATCCTCAACAATACATGCTAAAATGCGTAAAGAATGATAGTCCCATTCACATGGAACAGACAACTTGATGCAAAACCTGATAAGGGTAGTACATGAGAGTGGGACATAACAAGTGCAGAGGCTGACCTAGGCCAGGCTAAAACAAGTGTGGCCAGGGCACAGGTGTGCACCAGGACACAAGAATCTGTCTGACAGTCATTCCACAATGCGAATACTTGCTCAAATGTACATGTGTACATTCAATAAGAATAGAAAATGACAGACTTGACAGTCCTCTTCACATGGAACTGTCTATTCGTTACTACAAAACTGTTGTTGGACATTGGATTTAGTAAAATTTGGGATATGTTTATTTTCCAGTGCAAAGCAGAACTGAAACAGATGAGGGGGCACTCTTGGTACAAAAAAAAATAAAATTATCACTATTCTTATTGAAAATGAACATTAATCTATCCCTTACTAAATGATAATATTTTTTTTTAAATGTCAGGGAAGTTTTCCTTATATCCTCTGCCAAACCAACAATCAAAATTCAACTTTTTTCATGACCCTGTCAAATTGTTGAAAAGTGCCTTTAAAAGAGAAGGAGTGGAAAAAGATATGACAGTGAGGCTCAAGTGACATAGGCATGAACCATAGACATAAGAGTCTCCTAACTACAATTACATCATCTCTGATGCAATGCTTGTTAATGAAATTAGATAGTCAAGTCTTTTTAGACACCCCCTCCCCCTTCCTTCTAAGTACATTATGAACCCATGAGGGTACTGAGGAAGGGTAGAGGTTTCCTGCCACCGAACAAAGCAAAGTAAGCAGATAATCTGTGTGAAACAAAACTCCGGAAGCACGTCGTTAATGGTCATTAGCGTAGAGCTACTGCTCAGGCCGTCAATTGCCGCACCGCTAGACGGGATCCTTTGCGCTCGGAGGGTCAGTTAGGTTCGCAACGTCCGGCCAAATGTAACGTTATAGCCTTTGCTTTCGTCAAATTGTTTGTTTGTGGGCAGACGAGATTGGCATGGTGCCCAACTGAAGGGGCATTCGCGGCGATGCCAGGTGTGAGCCCGAGAGATCGTTATCGCAGAGATGACGTGAAAGATGACGAGGGAACTGTTGTTTGTGCTCAGGAGGCTCGACTCGCAACGAGAATTGCTCTCTTCCGCGATGCTCAGAATTTCACCTCCCTAAAGAAAGGGAGGATTGAGTTATAAATAAATCATTATCTACAGCATACATCCTTTGAGAGTGATCATCCTCCTACTATTCATTATACAGTGACAACTGCTAGTCTTCCTTGTATGGAATAGGAAACTCATGATCATAGCACTACATGGATAACTCACTCAGGCTTAAATATGAGATACTGCTATGATTTCTAAAACATACTTTTTTAATTAAAAATTGAAATCCTCAGACTACATCTTATTACACAGTGACAGCAATTACCGGTAGTCTTACTTGGAGGGTATAGAAAATTCCTGATCGGTATGAGTGTCATAGCTCTACATAGTTAACTACATTGTAATTTTTTCTTAAAGATAAGACACTATTTGTGCTGGAATTTTAATAGGCTTTGTAAAATGAAGATTTACATTCAAAATTTGGAGAAAGAATCAACTTTTTAAAATCTGTGAATCCTCTTTCATTATCCTATTTCTACAAAATATACATGTGTAGTGCAGATCATTATTGCAAGATAGAGTCGTGCTAATGCAATGAAGGGGAGTGACAGGTCTAGGGTTGGGAAGAAGTACTAGTACTGGAAAGGACAGAGAGGGTAGAGACACAGAGAGAAATTATGTAAAACTGTCTGGTAAAGTATTAATATGTAAATATGTTAATATTTATGCAGAATAGGAGTCCTGTTTTGGATAATTGTTGTGATGTAAAAGAAAAAAAAAGAGAGTATGTCTACATCTTCTCAAGATATCATCTTTATCTGCTTATTTCTCTGCTGCCTCTCTCAATATACTTGATTTTCTTCTCATCTTTTTTTTTTCTTTCATTGTCCAGTTATGTATTCATCTTATTATTTGAGAGCTGTTGGCTCTCATGTATTAGCCTAATAACTGTTCTGAGTGAGGATCTTCATTCTTTGCTTCATTTATCAACATGTTGTATCAATTAATGCTCCTTGTGTTGCATTATGTGTACAAGTAAGAAATACATAGAAATAATCCCAAACAACGGAGAGCACGAATATCGGGGGCTTTCATAGAGTGCCCTCCTAAAATTCTATTTATGCCCTTCCCCGTTGACAAAGTCCAACCCCTTTAAAGAATCATTCAAATTTCAATGAAAGCAGATACTCCATTTCCTGCTTTGTCCTGTCCCTCTACACTATCCCTCCATCTTCTCCACTCCGGCATCATTCTTATCCACTGAAGAACATGGTGTAACCATGGCAACCACTGTCATCCCTGGATGAGACTACTATCATCCATCACGTCAGTCAAGCTGGCTGGAACCAGCTCTCAAATGATCCAGAACAAGGCACATTTTTAAAAGCAAGGCATCTCTTAACCCATTGCCCACGGGAACCGGGTGGCCCCTGTATAAAGCCTATGGGAATTCAAGAATTCAGTAGTCAACGGGTTAAAACACTTAAAAAGAAAAGTTAAAAACGAGATATAATCATTCCAATATATTTAAAACAGAATGAATATGCATGTATTCATAAATTAATGAAAAACCAGCAGATTGACAGAAACAGACAAATACAGTAATAAACAGAGAGAAACAGGTAGAAAGGGAAAGAGAGGGGGAAAAGCTGCTTCAAGTACCCTCAAGTTGTGGGAGGGACTCTCTATTCTTTTAGGCCTTTCATTTTATATGAGGGGCATACTGTAAGGTAATTTTTTAAAAGAAGCTCGGAAATGTTCTACCACACACTCTCGAGATGTGTCAGCATTAAAGCATAAAAGAAGAATGAAAGGAAGAAACAGAAATGGATTGAGAGAGAGAGGGGGAAAGAGAGACAGAGAGAGGAGAGATATAAGCATAAAAAGGGCAAATAAAAGGGGGAGATATAAAGAGTAACCCAGAAAAAGAAGATAAAAAATAGAACTACAGACAGAGGGAATAGAATTTCAAGGCATTCACACTAGACAAAATTCATATCAAATTCTAATAAAGAATCATCATATACATGTACAAAAGGGGCACACAAAAAGGATACAAGATGTTACTTTAAGAAATGCCATCGTATAAGGAAACTAGTTTTGGGGGAGATTGCGGATGCAATATTGTCTGGGCATTTAACTCATAGCCCCGCCCATTTTGACAGTTTACGCTTGAGACAATGGATGTTGGACCCTGATTAAATGCTTACCAAATTGTCATTTGAAACATGCTAAAGACCTCCGTTTCAAATACGTTTGTTACATGCATATGACATTAAGATGGGAAAACTACCAGTTATTATTTACCGTATAGCTGTACAATTTTTGTATAGCTCCACAATAAATGTGGCTGGTGTGAATGAGACAGAGAAAGATTTAGCATGATGCATTATAAGCTTTGGCAATGCTTTGGCAGGGAGAAAACAACCACTCTATTTCTTGCCCATTTCACCAACTACATGTAAATCATTGTGCCAATTAATACCCTGGGACTAAGCTATACGAAACTCGCAATTCCTTTATATGGCAACGTAGTCAATTTGTGAATAATCATGACATTTCTGTCTTGGAATAACATTTGTCCAATTTCCACTTAACTAACATCCACAAAGACATCGATCATTCTAGGTCCAAGCGAGGATTTAATAGATTTTCTGCAACATTTAGCACAAATCATTAATTTTCTTTGAAATTGTGTTCTTTTTCTGTCATGGGAAGGGGGAAGGGACATTGAAAAAAGAGCAAAATCTAATTTCAAAACAGCAAACTGAAAGCTTTCATACTCTCCATTCATTTTTGTTTCTAATTTTAATTGATGCATTTGCGTAAAATCACCTTTCATGTACTATGTATAGTTCATCTCTACTTCTCACATTATTCATATTTCTCTAGTTGAATACAAGTTGTATCTTCTCTTATCCCTTTTTTCTTCCATTTTTTTTTTTGGGGGGGGGAGGAGGAGGGGGTCATATATTTCATTTTTTCAAAACCTCCACCTTCCATACATTTTTCTCTCTCACATATATTTCCCTGACTTCCTCTTACTTTTTCTCTCTCTCTCTCTCTCTCTCTCTCATTTCTCTCTATCATGATTTCTTTCATCTATAAAGGCCTCTCCTCTCTCCTCCCTCAGATCTTTCATCTTTCTCTCTCTCACACACACACATGCACACACTCCCAAACACATACACACACCCATATATATATATATATATATATATAAAGTCTTTCTTTTCCACACTTTCTCTTTAATTCTCACTCTTTCTCCTTTTTTACATCTCTCTTACTCTCTCTCTCTCTCTCTCTTTCCTTACACCATTTTATTCCACGTTCACTACTCTTTAGCCTCTCCTTCAATCATTGCTCTATCCATCCCATTTGATTGCTCTCTTTCTTTCAGCCTGTCCTTCTTTCCTTTTCCACGCTCCCTCAAACTCACAGCATGCGCCAACCAATTTCAAGCATCGATAGCTCCAAATCGCCGCTGAATGTTCCGCTCCGAATGCCGAACAATGCAACAAGCGCGAACGCCACGTGTTGACACTACTAGTTAATGACAGTTTATTCTGTATAATGCCCCCTCATTTGAACACGTTTGAGGAAACTGGTTAAACTTGAAGCTTCAGAGCACAAAGAAAAGTGCACAGGACTGGACATCACAGACCCGTTTCAAATTTACAATCCATGTGTCTTTAGAAAAACAGATTTGTAAAATCACCTGTAATCTTTTTCTATGAATCTGTATTCTAAATTTAGTTTTACCTCTTTACATCCATTCTAAAAGTTATGATGATAAAACTGTTCTTATACATGTAATATTGTTGAAAAAGTTCTCTGCATATCAGTTCTGCAAAGTTATGCAGTAAAAACATCTAATCACACCTTTATGTTGATATTTTAATTGTTTGTTGCTGTGTATAAATAACACAGTGGAAATCCTCTACTTAGAGGTACATGTAGCTTTGTTGGTTGGTGCATATATACTCTTTGACAGGTACACAACAGGCTGTACCAGCTCTGGCCGTCTCCTCAATCTCTGGACAGGTTTGGCAGGTACATGTGTAGGTGGACAGATTTACTCATTCACATACTACATAGTGGGCTCTTCCAGTTAGTCCTCTCATCACCCTAGGAGTGGATCTGTTAATGTTGCACAGTTTAGTCTCTAAATGCTTCACATGATAAGCTGTGATCCTCTCAGATTCAGATTCAGATTCAGATATTTTATTGTCCAATTGTGGATAAACAAATGGAAATTCACATTGTTCACATTATAGAAGGAGTACATAAAATTTGGCGAAAATAAACAAAATACTTAATACAAAAAAGCAAGAAACAGGAAGAACGGTGGACCTTCAAAAATATTTGGTTAACGATTATTAAAGACATTCAAGAATTACTTGAATTTTACTTAAACAGTCATTTTAAAGATGACTGTTATTGTATGCTCGAATTGAGGCTGGAACAAAAGAATTCTCCTCTCCTATCTTGGTGGTGTGAGTTGTTGGGTTGGTTGGTACAGTAATAGACCCCATTCTCATTACGAGATTAGAAAGTCGATCACGCTATCGTGGGGTGCGCCAGGGAGGTCCACTGGCACGCCGAGGGTTCACACCTGCAGAGGGTAGCGCGATCTATAGCACTCTCTGCACAGTAAACTGTGAATAGGCACGCTCTACGCGAGAACCAGCCCCCAGAGGTGGTCCAGTTTGGGATTGCTGTGGACCTCAGTGGATCGCGCCGAAACGATGTTGTCGCGTTCTCATCTTAGAGGTGGCGTGATCTAGTGCATGCTAGAGCACGCTATCCCTTGTAATGAGAACGGGGTCGTACGGTGACACGACATTTGCTCCTGCGACATTTGCTCCACCGTCCATATCTTGAAAGGTCAAAGGTTAAGGTCAAGGTCATGATTTTTTTTGTTCACGATAATGTGAAGATTAGGATTAGGGTTAGGGTTAGGGTTAGGGTTAGGTTTAGGGTTAGGATTAACATGGCGAAAATAGACCGGAGCAATTGTCGCAGGAGCAAATGTCATGGAACCGGTCGTACCAAGGAGTTATGATAACTCCTTGGTCGTACTCATTCACTGCAACACCGGAGCTATACCAGCCGTGATCCTCTCTCTCTCTCTCTCTCTCTCTCCTCACTCTATGGGGTGGGTTGTTGGTTGGTTAATTGGTTGGTTGGTGGGTAGATGGACACTTTGCTCATTTACTCACTCACTGCTAGATAGTGAGTTGTACCAGCTTAACCCCTCATCACCCTGTTGATAAGTGGCTTTGTCAATGGGTGCTCACTTTGCTACTTTACTCATTTGCTCCCACACCATCAGCTTTACCAATATCGGTAATCAGTTTTTATACTCAATGTAAAATGTTTGAATGCTCCTGCTACCTTTTCAAAGGCTTTTATTCAAGAAGATCTACAAGATATCTAAATAGCGTGCGTCAGTAAATGAGAGTTTTGTTGATGTAAGCAGAAATGGGTACATTCCCCTGAGTAGGACATGCAGTATGGGATAGGTTCCTTTCCAAGAATTCCACATCATTCAAGGAGAAGAAAGTGTCTGAATAAAGCTATAAGCATGAGAGTTAGGTTCTCTATCATTCTATAAAACAGGGAAACCACAAGCAAGAAATTCTTCTGCCAACCAAATGTCAAAATGATGCTGATGTACTACTAATGATAATGATGCTTAGTATGGGCCATCGGTTGGTTTATGATTTTACTTTGATTGGTTGGTTGGTCTTATTTCTCCGTATGAAAAACATTGAATATATATACATACATAAAGATTTACAAAAATATATAAATCAAGAATTAACAAAAATGACAGCTAGAAAGCTCATATTGGACCCCATATTGGACCCCATGGAAGAACAGTGATGTCCATGGACATACATGTAGCTGAACTGGGTGTCCTTCCGATTTTTATTATCTTTATTCTTCTTTTCTTTTACCTTGTATGATATATTCGTTTTGTATGTTTATGTATTTTTTGCTATTTATGTTCCTATGCTCATTTGTTTTTTATTGTGAATTTCGGAGAATAAATAAATACAAATACAAAAAATACAAAAGCTCTTTTCAAAGCCATTTACATATAATGGCTCTGTTTTCATAGAGGTCCAGAAAGAACATCAGACACACATAATGTAACACGAAAGATCAGAAATATATCAGGTACACAATACCCAATGCCCCCATCCCTAATCCTCTATATTTTACACTAAGGACCCCTCCCCCCCCCCCCTCTCCTCCCTTCCCCCAAATGCATACTGTCAATGATCATTATAATTATGATTGATAATGAAATAATGATCAGGATAGTGATAATATAATTATTTTTGTGTCACAAAGGTAATATGCTATAACAACAAAGATCATGAATAATGATGAAAATATCTAATATTTTGACTATATATACCAAGGATGATAATGAAACAGTGAAAATACTGATAATTATATAAATCTGGAGATACTAATGTCAACAATTATGATGTAAAGTATTAATGAAGATAAAAGTTATATTAAAATGATGGTGAGGATTATGATTACGATGATTATGATGATATAGTCCTATAAAACACCAAAATCTATCACTCTAGCTTTTCAAAGATTTGTGGGCGTGATCAAATTTTTAACACCATAGGGCTGAATCGATGTAAATGTTCAATGACCGAGTGGCTAATTACACCATAAGAACACCAGTGAACTTGAGTGTAATTACCTCATAGTAATTGAAGACTGTCATATTTCCCCTCCATCCACATACTCTCTTTGCCTCCTGAAAGCTTCAACAGACATACCAAATGCACTCTTTCCAACTTCAAATCCATGCCATTTCAGAAAGCCCTCTCAAGCGAGCGTCTATTCTCGGCCTCTTCGTGGAGCCACGAGGGCTCTCACGCCAGAACACTTTGCCACTGTTTTTCCACTGCTCACAAACCACAAAACTCACAAACCCTGTCTAAATTTCAAGCCGATTTCAAGCAATTGCCTCCGTTGTATTGCCTTCGCTGACAGAAAAAAAGCAAGGAAAATAAACATTGCCAACACCAGCAGGTGTTGATACAACAGATAAATTATTTATTAGACTGTGTCCATATGTAATGTAATATTGTGGAGTAAAGTGGGCTTCGCTGGACTTGCATGCAAGAATTCTCTTCATTTCCATCAAAAGTGAAGTTCAGTGCACTTCCTGCTATACCAGGCTTTTATCTAAGTTTTACCGAGCAAAATGGTAGAATTTATCTAAAAATTCTTCAAACTTATATACGAGGAATAACTTTGGGAAAAGAAATTGGGATGTCTGACCTTGAGTTAAGACTTAAATCATATTACAAGAAGAGCTGCATCTGATAATTTGTATCAGGGAAAACCTGAAAACCATATTTGTACATCGATCAATGAACACATATCCATCCAAGAGGGAGCTTGTGGTGCCTAAAAAATTTACCCTGGATTATTCCTACCAAGTACCCATTACTACACCTGGGTTGAGAGTGGCAAATGTTCATGTCTTGCTGAGGGACAGCATCAGTGCCATGGCTGGGGCTCAAACCACAAACAATTTGGACCTCAATTAAGGAAATATATATGTATCTCTTCTTACTGGGTATTTCATTTTAGTACAATGAACTTTTAAAATGTAATTTATCTGATATTTTTAGTGTAAATTTAGTCACCACTCAGGATCCCTTAGAAAATTCAAAGTCTTTTATCCAAATGAATATGGACACAACTATAATACTTCAGTTGTACTTTAAGTAGACCTTATAAAGAAGATGAGAAACTTTGACTTCTACTACTATAGAAGAGTGATGATGAAATCAATATGATGATATGATAATATGATAATGAACAAATAGGTTTTTTTTTTAAAAGAAGCGAAATCAAACATAAAAAAGAAAATATTCTATTTTTATGACTTCCATATGATCCATCATGCTGATTCAACAAGAAAAGATTTGTAATATTTTTATTTTTTTTGAAATCTCTAAACTCAAATATTGACACACCTGACTGGCTAACTGAACCACTTTGAATACAAAGATTATTAGCGCACCTGATCTCGCTAAATCTCTTGCTTTCCCTCTGCAAAGATCACAGGAAATAAAATTATTCACTACATTAATTTCACAGAATAGCCGAGCCCCCTCACATTGAAACACGTTTTTTGATCGATGGCGATGAGGATTCGGCAAGAATAGAGCTGTAATTTTGTGTGTCTAATTTCCGAGCACGGTCGGCTAACTTCATTGTGGTGCCCTCAACTGACTCATCACAGAAATAAAACATGATAAATGGCCTTTGTGATACAGGCTAGGTCATAGTCATTTTATCTACTCTGTTTGGCCCGAGGAGGATTTTTTTTTTTTTTTTTTTTTTTACTGCAGCAGACAAAAAGGGGCAAAAGTAAAGTTTTGAATTTTGTACAATGACATTCAAAGCAATACACGAAAAAACAAATTTGAAGAAAAGAATAGTCTGAAACATTTTGTTGATTTTGCAGGCTTTATCACCAAAAGTAGAAAAGTCATGAAAAAAAAATTTGTCAGAAGAAAATGTGAGATTTCTGGAATGTATCATTTTGGTTATTATATACCCGTTATACCAACATAATTTTGTATCAATCAATAAATAAAAAGACACATTTGATGTACCCAAATTTAAAAAAAAAAACAGTATCAAATGAAAAAAATGAACTCCTATCAAAACAAAACAACAAAAATAATTATTATGGATTGGTATAAGACAGGGCGCTGTTCTGCCTAAAAGTAGCCCAAAAGAAACCCAAGTTCCTTGCATCTTTGTTTTTCTTCACAGTCATGGTTTTTCTTGCTGTCTGAAGAATCATGTATTCAAAATCATGCTGAGCTTACCACAATAGGCACTCTATGCAAACAAGCTTGAAATTAGTAATGTTGCGTCACTATTATCATTCCGAACATGATGCACTTTTCAAAGCTTGGATCACCTGTTTTAGCTTCCTATATAGCTCTATGTTTATAACCTGCATTGTCTCTGAGTCTTTTAAAGGTACTCTTCAGCATTTCTGAGATGGTTGCAAAAGTGTTTGAATCGTGCATCAATTTGTCTTAAAATGTAAGAAAGCTGATCAAGTGAGAGGGAAATCGGTTGACTGGCAAGGGAAAGTGATAAGAATTCTCTTTTCTCGAAAGTACAAATAACTACTGTTACAACTATTTTGATATCCCCAACAACATTTTGAACTAGTTTTTAATAGATGAATAGAATCATTCAAAAGGAAATAACAAAAGACAGAGCAGGAGCAACTGTTCCATCTCTGTGGTAGACCTACAATTTAGCAATATAATGGATGTATATTATAAAAACAGATACATACAGAGAACCAGAGTAATTAAAGGTCACTCTTTTTATTTGAGCAAAAAGTGTGGGGTTTTTTTAATTTGAGAAAAATAGGTTGATTGAGGGCTTGCCCACTATGACATATACATTGTTTGAGCATACAGACTGGTTGCTATGACATCGAAATGAGGATTTCTTCGGCCTTGTTCACACGTGGCGCAATAAACCGCCCAAATAAAATAATGCTGTAGCAAAATCAAAACTATTTTACACATAAATGAATAGCATATTGTGATGTTAGAAAAGGGGCTGCGCACAATAAAGGTCTCCATTAAAGTGTACTTACTTATCTGTATATTTTGAAATACAAAAATTTCTAAGCTATGCTTATCTGTTGCTGCAATTTTTGGGGGAAGGGCAGTTTAATGTGCCATTAATAATAAAAATAATAATATTTTGTTCTTGTATAGCACATACTGTCTCCATGCACTTCCAAAGGACTTTGAGTACCATTACTTCGGCCTTAGTTCCGGCAACCGTAATGCTCAGTGCATTCAAGGAATAACGCCTACCAGGTAACCACTTACTACACCTGGGTCAAGTGTGGCAAATGTAGATTAAAGATAAAGATAAAGTTCTGGTCATGCGATTACACTGTGAAAGAAACTGTCTCAAAGCAATTGGGAAAGGCTGATCATGTCTACATAAGAACTGGTGTTTACTGTGAGGTTTTTGAAATCATCAAAATTATAAGAAGTCTCGCTGAAAAGCATGTGCACTGCACACAGAAATGGGTATATTGGACTGCACATGCACAACATATTTTCTTGACATATTGCCAACAGGAGGGCAATTGAAGAGAAATCCTTTTCAGGGACATATTTCTACTATAATATGTTCTTCCAAACTGACATAAAATGAATCAGAAAGGCCACAAATTATTTTTCACCTTTACTCAATTTAACCTTCTCTTTAATAGCTTGCCAAAGGACGATAGTAGTGCTGTTGCTGCAGGGATTTGAACCCCGTACCTTGTGGTTCAACAGTCCGAAAACTTATCCATAAGACCACAATAACATACATGTGAACAGGGCTCCAGGAGTAAAGCTCACCTGATCATCCCACCCAGACATTAACCCGACATGACACCCAGAGTTAAGAGCTTCAAAAGCTCTGCTAAAGCACCAAGATTAGCCATGCCAAGCCCAATTAACCCTCCCAGAAACAAACCAACGACATTGAGCTGAACTTGTAACGGGCAACGGCGGGCGACGGCTTTGGACGTCTGAAGGCTGTCGGAGACTAAATGCGTCTTCTGAATGTGCTAGGAAGAGAAACTTTCTTAGAGTAAAGTTGAAGATAAAACCGTTGAGTCATGTCATGTGTTCACGATTTTGGAGGCTATTTTGACCAAAAAATATGAAAAACAGAGAAAACAACAGAACTTATGTGCAATGCTGCCATCTTCTATTTGATTGTTATCATAATGACATCTTAGTAGTCTGGTTCTTGTCTTAACCAATCAATTTTTTCCTCTTTCTATCTTTCTGGCTCTCTCTCTCTCTCTCTCCACCTGTATGCCTATCTCTCTGTCTTCCACTCTCTTACACTCTCTGTCTTCCTATTTATTTCTACCATCTTCACAAGTACTTTTGTCACAGTTAAGAATTCATAATAAAATGTTCTCTAATCTATACTGTGGATATGGAAGAGTGTCAAACACCATTTCTGATCGAATGCATGATCAATATTCAGTACAGCCACGTAATGTATATCGTCCTAAATGATTACCTCCCCTTTACATCCTATATTTCAATTTTAAATTTACCTAATGTGCCTCTAAATCCTATCCCATTCCCCCCCCCGGGCCCCCCCCCCCAACTCTTCCCCTTAATTTCCCTGTCTACCATGCATGATATGTAGTGATGGTCTGCTCTTTTATCTTGTTAAGCGCAATACCTGATACAACATGACAATCACCATTCACTGTTTTACCACAAATTTACCACAGTAGACAAACTGGAACACCTTGACAAAATTCTTGAGCTTAAATGTCCTAAATTTGAAAACCCACCTAACATCGGTGTAATTTTGACTACTCCATACAATCAATCAGCAGAAATATATGATTCCACATCATCCTAAGCTTATAGCAATGGATTAGTAAAAAACATACTGAACATTTATTCAATTCAACCACTGTTTCTGGGTCATTTGAAAGGCAAAAAAGGAGTTTAAGAAATCCTTTAATCTGGAGGAAATCTGGCTGAGGTTTAGTCAGACTTGAACAGTAGCATACTAATGTAGCAACTACATGTATAAAAAAAAAAAAAAAAATCTGCAACATATGTGCCAGGAGGATTATGTTTGTCACAACGCGGGAGCGCTCGGATCCGACATGCTCATGTTGCCTTCATTACCATCACCGTCCCCTAGGCATCATCATCGTGCCGTCAAATTAACCCTCGCATCCTGCCTGCCACCGGTCCGGCACTACCCCGGGAACCTGAGGGTTAATTGCTTGGGAGCAACGTGGGTAAGCGGCAGGTGAAAGCAGCAAGTGTATGATGGGATTGTGATTTTTCCTGCACTTTTCGTGTCAGCTGTTGCACCTACTGCTTTCTCCATACCTCTAATGCGACATCTTGTTCTTGCTCTGCTTATTCCTTGAGTCATATTTCATCTGCTTGGAGCCAGAAGGGCGTTGATTCATATACTTCAACACAGAGTCAACGCCATTCTGGCTCTCGACAGACGATTTCAACATGATTGCTTATATACTCTCCCCTAGAGCAACTTGTGGTTTGGGATATATCACAGCTTCGTATAACAAATATTAGAAGAGAAGCAAAGGATTTACATAAGCTTTTGGGTCCATTAGGAATTTTAAAAAAAATCTAAAGTGGGTCTCTGAGGAAAACATTGAGAAGGATTTAGTTTGTTATATATCTGTGCCTTGAAGAAAAGTAACTGAAAATGTATCCTTTAAGATGAAGAAAACAAACCTAATAGAGCAAAATTTCTCACCGATTTCTTCTTCTTCTTTTTTGATGACTCCAACAAAGAATTTTCTTTTCAATGGCATTCTCTGATCATTTTTTCACATTTTAATTACTAATCAAGCATGAAATAGCAACTAGTACATGTACATGGAACTATATGTAGTTTTATTAATAAGAAATTTACATCCTACCAGCTCTAATGAAATTGAGAAGATCAACAAAAAAAGATCCCAATTCGAAGAACAAATTACATCCCCTAAAAACATATTATTACCTTCTATTCCTTTCCGAAATAACAGTCAACAGGTATTTCGAAATAAAGACGACTGACTCTTGTACACTTTTAGATATTTGTAGTATTCTATCTGACTTTATGTTGCAGCTATATGTATATGAATAACTTCTGTTCTGTTTTTGATGTATGCTCAATATTGTAATGCCAATATCTTTTCACCAAATCATAAAAGCGGTACTTTAAATTTGGTGGTCAATTTCTACTGGGGATTTGTAAAAGTTAAAGCAACAAAACTACACCTTTATCTCCTCAAAGGATAGAATCATTGTCCTGCATTTCTATTTCAAAGAATACTACAATGTATCCTCCAATCAACAAATTCTTCTATATTCATAAGAAACAATATGTTACTTAGTATTTACAAACCCTGTACTTAAAAAAATAAAAGGCTGACAATTTTGTTCTACATTTTTTTTTCCTTTAACACATCAGCAGGAGGAGATTGATGCAGATACTGGGGGCCATTAAAGCTTGAAACAACTGTCATCAATTTCCTCTTCACGGGAAATACTTGATTGATTTTCTTGCTGTGACATTTACCTATTTTGCATCCCAGCTCCATTATCTTGCAAAGAAACTTGCATAACAACCTCTCATACAAGTAAAGGGGGATTTCCTCGCTTCGCTGAATCTATTTATAGCCTATGATGTCATAGATCAATCTACGTCCATGTCTGTGTGACAATGAGAAGAATCCTCTGTCCCGGGGATCACGCTGATGGACGATTGTCCTTGGGCAAGAATTAGCACGTTATTAGGTTGCAAACGAGAGCCCGATATCTATACCTGGAGAAAAGGGGCTGCCCGATGCCGCTAGAGTTTCTTACGGAGAGGAAGGGGGAATTTCCTAACCTCTTTCATCTACGCCTGCTTGGAGATGAAGTACGTCATTGGCTCAACTTCAAGATATCACATGAAACATCGTGGAATGATTCTAAACTTGATCAACACACCAAGCCATCACATGATCACATTTTCTCTTCACAAACTATCACATACATTCTCTACTTTCTGCAAGACTGATGCAAAATTGGAGCACTGGAACATACATACAAATGATTAAAAATCTGGTAAATCAAAATACCAGTTAACTATAAAACACATTCAAACATTATACTTCTAAACAAAAACTTGCCCAAAGTTTGTCTGAAATAGTAGCAACTGATGTAGGCAGATTTCATCTCAAATTATTTAACAGGGGTTCTTGGAAAAGGAAGTCGTATGGTTGGTCTTCAAATAAAGAAAGACACATGTAATACCTGATTTTCTTGCTCAAATGAAAAGTAAATCCTACTTCAATAAGCATTCCATATTTTTCCCCAAAAAATGCAGACCATCTTGAAAATGTGATATTTGGTTCTGGAAGTTTATTCACATGTAGATATTGACAAAAATCTCTTTTACAAACATTTAAAAAAAATCTACTTTCTAGTCAGAGATGAATCCTGCCTTACAGTATATGCAACAAACCCGGAGCTACGCTAATAGAGAGGTGTCTCAACTTTGCACAACGCCTATTTTTCACTGAATCACAAATTTTCTAGGCGTCGCAACTTTGAGCAACGCCTATTTTCCAGTGAATCGCAAATTCCAAATGCTCCAGGGGAATGTATGAAGAAGATGAGAAATGGATCGACACTGCGATTTTGTTTCAGTCCAAATCCGGCTGCTGTTGGTCTACAAGCAAATGCCCGTGGGTGAGAATTGGCCTGAATCTACCGTTACACAACGGCGATGTTGTGATAAGGCCGCCCCCTTCAAATTATGATTCACTCGTCGTTTTGAGTTCACGAGGATCGAAGGAGGAGGAGGGGGAATTAAGATCCGAATTCGAGACAAATCTTTGAGAGACATTACATCATACCTACAAATAGATATATCTGTAATCGCTCTCTACCTTGCCCTGGATGACGTATGTTGACTATCTTCAAACCCTCGGTGGCCAATGACAAACTCTCGTGCCAAGAGGATACTCTCAATTTGACAAGCATTTGTGACCTCTTTGAGAAGCAGTTAAGACAGACCTTTGATTGCTTGAATGTTGCCAAAAACCTTAAAATTCCAATAAATGCGCAGAAACAACATAAACACCCTTGCTTAGAGCAATTTTTTTCATAGACTGCCATGAAATTGATTAATTCACAGTAATAACCAGAATATCCATGAAATACTTCTAAAATCCAACCTAAATTAACAACAGGTAGAACTGTGCAAGAGCAGAAAATCAGAGAACAAGTTGTGAAAGTTTGGGAAAAAATGTTCTTCATCCGACTTTGTTCAAACTTTCACCAATCTGTTTCTCTGAGATTTTTTACCTTCTTTACTTTCTTTTAATGCAGGATTTCCCTTTGTTGATGATGGGCCCTGTCAGAGACAAAGCTGTAGACATTGTACATATTGTATCGTCATGTGGCAGGCAGAAAAGCACAAACGGATGCTGTAAGGCAAATCTCTGGTAACTCGTTACTATAGTGTTTTTAATTGCTTTACACATGTCATACACAGCAAAAACGCTGTTTAAAATTTCATTGTTTAAAATTGTGTTGTTTAAATTTTAAGCAACATTGTTTAAAAGACGGACCTTGCATTTTAAACAACCACTGTTTAAGACACCAATAATAATCTTTTAAACAACGTTGTTTAAAAAGACTGAAAATACGCGCTAGACGGGTTTCCTTCTCCGCCAAACACGGCCGGCTTCATCATGGCGGATGACTTTGTGGTTGCAATGTTGCAGAAGTTCCAAATGCCGGAGCTGATTGATACATTCAGAGGTAAGCATTTAGACTAAATATATTGTAATCTGATCGAGTTTATACTCAAGACATATTTGTGCTGCCATGACATCTATATGATGTCTAGATCTAAGCCACAGTCACAGAATTAATTATGATTTAGACCTAGCTGCAACTTTGCAAGTCGCCCTTCCAGCGCAGCGCACTTTAAGTTGCACACACAGTGAACGTGCGTGTGGGTCCTATACTGTATGTGTGCAACTAACTTAAACTGCGCTGCGCTGCAAAGTTCCAGGTCTATATCATAATTTGTTTTGTGGATGTGGTCTAGATCTAGACATCATGTAGATGTCATGGCAGCACAAATATGTCTTGAGTATAAACTCGATCAGATTACAATATATTTAGTCTAAATGCTTACCTCTGAACGTGTCATAAGCTCTGGCATTTGGAACTTACTAGTGTACAACAGCCTTAAACAACCGCGTATGTTTAAACACATCATATCTGTATAGTGTTTTAAACAACTTTGAATGTATTTTTTAAACAATAGTTGTGCAAAAAGTTTTAAACAACTTAATTTAAACAACCTAGATGTTTTAAACAATTGTTTTAAACAACAAATTTTTTAACAACAGTTGTGCAAAAAGTTTTAAACAAAGTGTGTTTTTAAACAACTTAATTTAAACAACCTAGTTGTTTAAAAGCTGTTGTTTAAAAAATTGTTTAAAATTTTAAACAAGAGGTTGTTTAAAGTTTAAACAACCTTGGTTGTTTTAACATTTTAAACAACAGTTGTTAGAGTGACCGGCTTAAACAGCGCTGTTTAAAAATTTTGAAGAGTTGTTTAAAATATTTTTTACTGTGTACCATTTTTTTAACATGACATGGTTTTCTCTATTTATCAACTAATAGAAAAGTGAAAATGGATGGTAACTAACCAATTTTTGTAGTTTTGTATCATGGCACATACTTTGGAAGTTTTTAAATATATTTTAATGCTCATGACCTTCTGCTTCTAGCGTGTGTCCATGCATGAAAATATCATTACATAATTTGGTATTATATGAAAGAGGATGGATTGAACTCTGACATGAACAATAAGAATCAACCCGGAAATAATCACTTTTCCAGTAATTGATGGAGAAAGTTGGGTTTCCTTTTTTAAGAAACACACTGTACAGACTATCCTCTCAGTCTCACTGCAGGAACAGTTTGTTATTTGACACTTTGTCAAGAACTCTCTGACAAAAAGTGGGAATGGCATTGAATGGAAAGATTTTGTAACACCGAGTGGGAGTGTTTGATGACATTCAAGTCACAGATATGTCAGAATAAACGCCTCTGAATAATGTGATTCATGTCAACTCATTCAAATGACAGATTGAAATGTGGGAAAGGTATCTCAAGTTTACAACTCTCTCTCTCTCTCTCTCTCTCTCTCTCTACCGTCAAAGACACACATAACCATGGGTTCTCAATGGGCAATTGACACCATTGTAGGGATTTAACCAAATAACCAAGTGTTATCAAGAGTGGACTTCACTTACGTGTATATGACCGACATATCTTACATAATGCACACACCCTCTACCAACCTCAGAGGAACTATTAACCAGTAGGCGCTTTCACACCTACCCGATCAGGAAAAATACCTGGTATTTTCTGATCGGGTATTCTCCCCCGATCAGAAAATACCAGGTATTTTGCCAGTGTGAAACGAAAGTACTCGTAATATCCCCGCAAGAAAATACCCGGAATTTAGTAGGTACTTTCTCAAAACTACGCGTACTTTCTCCAAGGTCGCGGGGATATTTGCAGTGTGAAAGCAAATTACGAGAACTAGCTATTATGGCCATCTCTCGCATCGCACGTCCGCCGCTGCAGAAGCAGTGAATTTGAAAGCGTGCGCCTCGTCTGCAAAATAAACCGTACTGCGCATGCTCTTAACTTCGCGAACTTTCCTCGAAGAGCTCTGGTTCGGGGAGGTGTGAAAGCGCGAAATAATTATCGGGTATTTTGGGGCCTGAACAAGTTCTCGTAATTTACGGGTATTTTTCCTGATCGGGTAGTGTGAAAGCGCCTTGTAAGGAAAATTCCTTATCATACATTCCATGACTGGACGCTTTCCAACTTCAAGTGGACTACGAGTTTCGCTGCGTTCAAGATTTGTACACACATATTACTTGAATATCCCATCAAGTCTGGTTTAAGGAAACCATGGTGCAATGTACTTTGATACTGGTGAAAATATTCAGTTATGGTAGTGAAAAGAAAACTGGCAGGAAATGTGTTGAATACATATCTTTGATCGAAAGTATTCACGCACATGATACTATACGTGTACCTTTAAATAAAGCTGTCATAATCTATATAATTCAGAATTATTCTTTGTATGAAAAAAAACTCTACACCAGAAATATTTGTATTCAGCCAGAAAATGCTAAAGTAATCTGTATTTAACCGTGAACCATACATGAATATAATCATAAAATAATAATGTAATAACAATAATGAAACAGCTATTAATAACTTATTCTGAGCACTCAGTGTATAATTTAGAAATGTTCTATAAAACTGTTCCATACTGAATTCTATACGCCTCTACACTTAACTGAATGAACAGAAATTTATATCAATACATATAAAAATTTACATAAAACATGTACAATGTCCATTTAAACAAAATTCAAGTCAAGAATAAATAAGGTCAAGCTAACTTTAAGTAGCACCATTGACTTACTTAGGTACTACATGTAAATATACATTTACTACAGGACAAAGGCCATTAACTTCTAGAATATTCAACTGTCTCATTTCTGGATGTTCCTATAAATATCACACCAGTGGGTAATAATGGTGTGGTTTATGGTCTATTCTATAAGAAAAACATTGTCAATGCTATGAATTGATGAATAAACACACAAGAGGATCGTATTCAAGGTCATTAACTATATTGGATCAAATCATCAGTGCATTTGAGGACAAAAACAGTTATTTATTAGTCATCACATTCAGTTGCTTTGTGCCCCGACTTGACACGTAAAGAGCCCAGTTAGACTTTCTTCCACGAAAAAGTTACTTTCATTTTGAACAATACCTCTAAGTTAAGCACTGGACTGACTAAGCACGACATGTTTTTCTTCTTTTTTTTCAGGGGTCATCTCAAAGTACAATTTTAAGCCTTCTCAGCACCCTCAGTGTTTCAACTGGAACATTTCTTTCTCCTTTTTTTTTTTAAGAGAAGCAAACAAATGTGACTTTCTTCTTCTGTACAAGGTTATTAACCCTTTCGTTATGATAAATCAAGGATGAAGGATATTACATGTAACTCCACAAATTTTGCACTTGCAAAGTTCTCTCCATGATATCCACAGAATTTCAGATAACTTCTACCTCTACTCATCTTCTCAAAAATGCAAAGACACCATGCGTGATGTTTTATTCATTTATTGTGTGGGCATTTTAAAATGAAATTCAGTGCTGAGAAGATTCACTGTCAAATCATAGTAGACAGATTGATTGATTGATAAATGATTAACGACACTATCAACACTTGAGTGTCATATAAGTGTCGAACAATAATAATTCTATAAGGTTTTATATAATTATACAATAGAAGTTTTCCTTTCAGATTTCACGCCAAAAAAAATAAACGTGGATTGGAGATTGTCGATAATAACTAAATATGTTAACTACTTCACCGGGATAACTTCCCTGCTCTTTACGAAAAGAGAAGCAGGTTCTTTTACGTGCAAATGGTGTGACTCTCCTTTACACGGGACCGCCGTCTTAGAGTCTCCTCCGAAAGACTAGGCAATTGGAATGAAATGCCTTGCCCAAGGGCATACCTGTTGTGATTGGGATTCAAACAGTTTCCTATTTAAAATCTAATAAAAAGATTAATCTCTTTAAGAAAATTTACAATGCATGAACGTGAAACATCACTGAATAATGTCTTAAGATCAGGAACATCATAAAAGTTAATACGAATATGAGCAAAATCAACACATTCAAGAAGAATGTGTTTTACTGTAAGTGTACAATTACATGGAATGCAACGTGGTGGATTTTCTGCTGCAAATAAGTATGCATGTGTCAAGTGAGAATGGCCAATACGAGCACGGGTCAACACAATGTCTTCCCGTCGTTTAGCTAATGGTAGATTATTTTGTGATCCAATTCTTGGTTGATGTTGGTGAAGTTTATTATTTGGATTTAGATCCCATGATGCTTGCCATTTATTTTTAATGTAAGTGTTAATCTTTGATTTTAGATCAGTATAAGGTATATTTATTTCTGTTACATCCAAATCGAGAGTTTCTTTTGCCAACTTATCAGCTTTTTCATTTCCTTGAATGCCTGTATGACTTGGTATCCAAACAAATACTACTCGTTTACCTAATGTACTGATTTTAAACAAAGTTTCTAATAACTGAACAATATAAGGATGCTTAAGATTTTTACTTTGTAAAGCCGTTAAACTAGACAGGGAGTCTGTAAAAATAACAAAACGTCTTCCGTTAGTGTGTTCTATAACATCCAGAGCCATTTTCAGAGCTGATAACTCAGCTGTATATATAGAAGAAACATTTGGTAATCTAACTTGCCTTTGTATAGGACCACTTATACAAGCCGCACCTACTTTATTCTGATCTTTTGATCCATCGGTATAGATCGCACGATAATTACTGTATTTATGTCTGATTTCTCCAAATTTATTAAGGAAGACTAAATCACTTGTAGAACCCTTTTTAGACGTTCTCAGTGATAAATCAATTACTGGTTCAGTGATCTTCCAAGGTGGAATATATGGTATTAAGAAAGGAACTATATCAGTAACATCAAGTATATGCGTTAGAGCTTCTTTCGTACGTAAACCAAAAGGTTTGATGGCTGATGGTTTACTTGTATAAAAATGGGTATATCGTGGCATGAAGGTACCGTCATATGTTGGATTACGAGAATTATTTTTCAGTTTGATTGCATATTGTAAGGAAAGCTTTTCGTATCTTAAATACAAGGGAGGTTCATTAGCCTCCACATAAAGACTCTCCATAGGAGAAGTACGAAAAGCACCTAAACAAAGTCGAAGTCCTTGATTCTGGATGGGTTTTAGCTTTGCAAGGTACGACTTCCGAGCAGAACTATAAACTGCACTGCCATAATCAAGTTTAGATCTAACTAGAGATCTATAAAGACGAAGAAGAACAATGTGATCAGCGCCCCAATCCATTTTTGACATAACCTTCAGAAGATTCAAAGCTTTATGGCACTTTTGCCTGACATAATCAATATGAGCTTTAAAATTGAGTTTATTATCGAAGATTAAGCCGAGATATTTAGTCTGTTGGACTACAGGAATGATAGAGTCATTTAATTTGACCTTAGGATCAGGATGTAATGATCGCTTATTACAAAAGTGAACACACACCGTCTTGGATTTTGAAAAACGGAAACCATTCTCATCCGCCCACCTTCCAATTCTGTTAAGACAATTTTGTAATAATGTCTCGATTGTCAACATACCTTGTGACGAACAAGAAATACAAAAATCGTCCACAAACAAAGACCTATCAAACCCGGGATTAACAACGTCAACAATGCTATTGATCTTCAATAAGAACAAAGTAACAGAAAGTATGCTACCTTGAGGAACACCCATTTCCTGATTATGTAATCCTGAAAAGGTTGACCCAAGACGGACTCGAAACACACGATTTGAAAGAAAATTCTGAATGAAAATGGGCAACCTGCCCCTCAACCCAAGATTGTGAAGATCTCTCATAATACCATACTTCCAAGTGGTATCATAGGCCTTTTCAAGATCAAAAAAGACAGATACCACATGGTGACCTCGAATAAAGCCATCACGAATGAAAGATTCAAGGCGAATGAGTTGATCGACAGTACTTCGATTATGACGAAAGCCACTTTGAAACTTCGAAATCAAACCATGTTTTTCCAAGAACCAAACCAATCGGGCGTTAATCATTCTTTCCATGGTTTTACAAAGACAACTGGTTAAAGAAATAGGACGATAATTTGTAGGTTTAGATGAATCCTTTCCAGGTTTCGGAATAGGAATAATGGTAGCTTCCCGCCACGAATCTGGAAAGTCACCTGTTCTCCAAATTTTATTTAGTATATCTAATAGAACTAAAAGTGATGTTTCAGGTAAATGTTTCAGAAATTGATAATGGATTTCATCTGGACCAGTTGCAGTGTCATGACATTTATAGAGTGAGGTTTCCAGCTCAGAGATAGTGAATGGAATATTGTAATCCTCTGTATTGTTTGATAAAAAATTGAGTTCCTGATTTTCAGCTTGATTTTTATAGATCTGAAATGTAGGAGAATAATGATTAGATGATGAGTTATGTTCAAATTCTTCTGCCAGTAGATTAACAATATCTGACCTTTCTGTACATTTAACACCATCCGATTTGATCAAATAAGATACAGAAGAACTCAGATGTTTTCCACATATTTTCCTTACCATTTCCCACACTTTATTAATGGGAGTATGAATATTCAGTTTAGAAATATATTTCTTCCATGATTGTCGTTTATTTTTCTTAATAATATTACGTGTTTTTGCTTGTGTTTCTCGATATTTTCGTAAATTTTCATTATTTGGGTATTTTTTAAATTTCCTCAAAGCCTTTTTACGGCATTTAACAGCTTCTTTACATTCAGTATTAAACCAAGGATTATGTTTATGATAAAAGGAACCAGATTTTGGTATTGTATTTGTAGCTATATCAAGTAATGTATGAGAAAATAAAGCAAGAGGGTCTTCTGTATCCTGAAAACTATCTCTGTTAATATTTAATAAACACTGATTTGAGAAAGCATCCCAATTTGCTTTGTGAAGTTGCCATTTTGGAACTTTTTCCTCTGGTAAAGGTCTTACAATTTCAATAAAGATAGGGAAGTGATCACTACCACATTGTTCACTATGGACATTCCATTGAAAATCCATAAAAATATTAGGTGAACAAATAGATAAGTCAATAGCCGTCATGGAACCAGAGGCTGGATGGAGATATGTAGGAGAATCATCATTTAAAACGCATAAATCAAAATGTTCAAGTATCAATTCAACAATATTACCTAATCTATTTGAATTTCGACAGCCCCACAGAGAACTGTGAGCATTAAAATCACCTACTAGCAAAAATGGTACAGGAAGTTGATTGACTAGTCTATCTAATTCAGCTTGTGAAAGTTCATACCTAGGTGGAATATATATTGAGCATATAGTAAAAGTGCAGTGAAGAGTTATCTTAGCTGCAACAGCTTGGAGATTAGTATGAAGCTCAAGAGCTTCATGTGGGATTCCCTTTTTAATCAATATTGATGAACCTCCAATAGGTCTATCATTTACCAAAGATGTACTAGTTTTATTAAACATATCATAACCTCTAAATGAGATATTATCAGAATCACTCAAAAATGTTTCCTGTAAACACATAACATATGGATTATGATTAATTAAAAGACATTTGATTTCCTCATAATTAGGTTTTAACCCTCGACAGTTCCATTGAACAACGGCTTTTTCCTTCCCATGATAATACATTAAGTATTATCCAACTTTGGAACAAGTTTAATTTTAGAGGAAGGTTGAGTAGGAGAAATATCCATTTCCTCTTCTCCCTCAAGTGGTAAAATATCATACTTATTCTTAATTACCACTGAATCAGTCAATTTAGGTTTTAACACATTTATTTGTTTACTTTTCCCTTTGGTTGATTGTTTTTTAGCTTCTTGGTTATTAACAGAAGTGTTCCTAGTAGGAGGATCCCTTGATAGACTTCGACTTCGGCGCTGATCATCCTTAGTCTTAGTCTGACCCTTCTTCTGTTGATCTCGCTTTTGAATTTGAGGTTTAGGGCTCTCTGTATTTGTTGTTTGATTACTTACAAGAGCAACAGGGGAATCACGATCTAACCAAGTGAAAGTAGTTTGGGTAGTCGCTGTAGTTTTAGATTGTTTAGCCACTTTAGGTTGTTGGTTACTTACACCAATACCGTGTTTGGTCCTGTCCGCATACGTAGTACCTTGAACTTGCTGAGCCTGGTACATTTTACGAGCTTCGGGGTAAGGTATGCCGTTCTCAGTTTTCAGCTCTTGGATTTTTTTTTCTTCTATCCATTTCGGACAAGCCCGGGAATTGGCAGGGTGACTGCCATCGCAATTGACACATTTAGTTGGTCCCTGACAAGTAGCACCTGTATGACCCTCTTTGCCGCATTTCTCGCAACACTCAGATTTTTTGCAGAAGCTCCTAAAATGACCAAACTTTTGACAGTTAAAACACCGTATTGGATTGGGGATATAGATATCCACCTTGACCCGTAGGTACCCAACTTTGATAAAAGGTGGGATGGCGGTCCGACTGAAAGTTAGAAAATGGGTATTGGTAGGTTTTTTCTCCCCATTTTGATTAATTGTCACTCTGTGAACTCCAGTTACTTGCTGGTCAGCAAGTTCATCAAGTATCTCTTCCTCACTACAATCACGAAGTTCTGGACACCGAACTACACCTCTACAAGAATTCAAGGTCTTATGAGGAGATATCTTAACCGGGATATTGACGAATTTGTCAGCTTTAAGAAGGTTCTTAGCCTGACTAGCCCGGTCCACTTCAACCAAAATGTCACCTGATCTCAATCTCTTTACTGACTTCACCGTTCCGGCCAAAAATTCCACTCCCTTGTTTATAGCAAATGGCGACAATTTCAGCGGCCTGTCAGGGTTGCTGCTCTGAATCACTAGGAAATGTGGGAAATTGTCCGATTCAACCTCGTCATCAGACTCAAATCTGCCTCGCTTGTTTGAATGTTTGTTTTGATTTGCCATACTATTCTTCTTAAATTCAGCACCATTGCTCCCCACCCACCATCGGAGCCCAACAAGGGGACGTCATATATATATATAAGGATAATCACTTATACTGACGCCAGAGATACAGCAGCGCTATACTCAGAGCAGACCAAAATCCACCCTGATTGACCTGTTTAAGCAGTTGCCTTCTAAGATGTTACACCAAAATAAATTAAAAACAGTGTCAAAATATTCAAGTTCAAACTACTCAAGACCACATCACTCTAGACCAAACAAAGTAGAATCCAAAAATACACACCGAGAAACATCAGAAATAAATCAGCTAAAATAGCATCTTAGGGCTCAACACCACCAGCCGATTGATTTCAACCAGGCCTATAAAAACCTCCCGACTAGGTGAATCCAGGGCCAAAATGATGTGTTGCTTCAGGAGGACCGCAGTCACACCATCCACTCAATCATCAGGATCCCTTTCTCCACCAACACGGGTCGCAGTCCACGGCAAACAGACTGTCCCTTTTAGTCGCCTCTTACGACATGCAGGGAATACAGCGGGTCTATTCTCTATTCCCCGAACCCGACCCGCAGGGGGACATAGTAGACAGAAAGCAGAGTTCTAAACTTCTAATCTGCATATTGGTGCAGCCCCTAATAGCAAGACACATTCTGCCATTTCTTGGTTTTTCACAATTTTGAATGATCAATACATATCACAACTGGTGAGTTGGTCATGTGGTTTGGAGTCATATACATGTATCAAAGGGATCTCACAGTCTGAAAGGCTCAATCAAACTGGAATGTCTATATGGTATGAAGTATTTCAAAGATGGAAAATTAGCCTTTAGCAAATCCATGAAACACAGAGAGCTGAACTATTAAGATATTTGAATTTGTTCAACTAAGGAAACTAAGTTTGCCACAATAAGCAGCAGATTATCTAGGTCAATAACTTTGTAATTGTATAAAACGGAGTCTCAAGTACACTTTAGTGAAGTTTCAGTGTCATTTATCCAGAGTGCTTGGATTTAAGAGCTGCTTTTCAATGCAATTGAAACATTGTCTGAATTTAAAAGGTATATGACCTCAATCACTTTCTTTTATACGCATAATACTTTTTAAAAAACTATTATACCTTCTACTTCAACTAAGAACTTGGGACACAATTCTAAAGCCTGCATTTCAACCAAAATCAAGTTTTGATTCTTAAAAGCTCATTGCTTGTTTGAACATCAAAACTTTGACAAGCATTTTTTTCAGTTAGGTTTTCACAACAAGCAAACATATGATTTAGGTCAATAACTCAGTAATTGTGTAGAATCTCAAGTACATTTTATTGAAGTTTCACTGTCATTTTATCAAGAGTGTTTGGATTTCAAGAGCTTTTTCAATACCATTACACATTATCTCGATGAAAAGAAATGACCCTAATATGCAATTTGATTCTGAATTAGGATAGTCTAATAAAAAAAAAATATGCCTTTTACAATGAGTCAAAATTTAAAGACCTGTGTGCATTTCCACCAGAAATACAATTCTGTTTGATATTTTGTATCTTATTGTTTGTTTTTCACATTTCAATGTGAATCCAAAGGTGGGGAAATAATGTCAGCATCTTGCCAGCAATGGAAAGTAATGTTGGCTTACACGTGGTAACATGTGGAGGGCCCCGCTGTAAAGCAATTGCATAACTGAATCGGACTACCCTCCACCGTTTTACTTGTCATAAATAAAACACGAATAAATAAATCAATCAATCAAAACTTCAAGTTTATAGCAACAGGTACTTCAAATCCACAGAAAGTTACACATCTGTTTACAAATGGCCAGGTGCATAGGCACATTTACTTCACCTGGATGGAGAGCGGCAAATGTAGATTAATGTCTTGCCAGAGGGGCCGGGGGCATTAGTGCCATGGTAGGGATTTTTAATCCATGGCTTGACGAAAAATCGAACAAGCCATGAAAAGAAATAGCTTACATGTGTTACCATTAAACTATGATCCTTCTGGTTTAGGAACAGGTACTTCAAATTCCCAGGACTGTGGATCTGTTCATACACGGCTAGGTACCGTGGTACTTTATCCAGGGACTTCAGAGGTGTTCACACGTAGAGAAACAGGATTAGGCCTACCACCAGGATCTCTGTGGTAAATACTACACACATATTAATAACAGGACAGCTTCCCAAACGCATGTTCATCATCACTTCATAGCACCATTCTCACGTGAGTGCAAACATGCGATACACGCTTGATGAATTGTTTCTATAAAAAAAATTATTAAAAAAAACAGGGGGAAAAAAGCCACGTGCCTCGATTCCACCTTGGTGTTTGCGGATACCGAGTGGGAAAATAATCCGGAACATTGAGGCACAAGCGAAACAGATTCATTTCAGCAAAAGGAATTAAACACCAGCGGAGAGCTATTTAGCTCTGCAATTTTCTAAAAGAGCTCTGGTAAAAAAAAAAAAACCCTAATAAAATACATACAAATAGGTGCAAACATGAGATACAAACTATGATGAATTATTTCAACAAAAAAAAAGAAATGTGCCTTAATTGGTTTAACCTCGGTGTTTGCAGATAAAGAGTGGGAAAATAATTTGGAAGTTGGAACATTACCGTAAAAGTGAAACGGATTAATTTCAGCGCAAAAAAATACAAGGTAGCAGTGATCGATTTAGCTCTCGAAAGCTTCAACAGAGTGCTGGTAAATAAAAAAAAAAGAAAGTATGGGTGCAAGATAATCTCACTTTTTCAAAAATAACTTTAAAAGGAGTTTCCACCAACAAATGAGTATTTTCACTCTGATTACAGTGAGGCTACTGAACCCTGACTCTTCCGCACAGTTCAAAAAACCACTGTTCTTTAATACCACTGAGCCTTTTTTTAGTTGAAATTTCTTTACATTTTAAAATCAAAGGTTACAAAGTGTCAACAAATTTTGCCAAAGTCATTCCCATTATGCATGAAGAGGTGAACAAGTAAATATGTATGTGAAAGCTTAAAGGAAACTTGATAAACATTTCAAAGATTGCCAGTGTTTAGCTTGCATTCTACATTAATATTCAATCATGACTCTTCTCCGATTTTTTGGAACTGGCGTAAGTGCAATGCTTAAAGAGTACCAATCATCTTATAAAGTTGTCATTTCGGTTGAGTCAAAACTCCCTGGCATAAACTGTGAAGTACTAGTTGGATTGGGTTGAAACTTTCCATACCTTTAGAAGAGATATATTTTTTTGTTTCTTTAGATTTTGAATATCAGACAGTGCATAGTTTTGGAGGTATACCAGAAAAGTGATGTGAAGTATGATCCCAGCAAGCTGACACACAAACTTTGAATGTCCAGGAAAAAATTGTCATTTTGAATGAGAGTAAAAACATATTTCAAAAAGGTATTTTACCCTGAAATTTTGTCCAATGGTAGACTAATAAATGAACTTTCAGAAAATACAGAAAACTTACAATCAAAATTTCCATCCCAAACCAACTTTTTTCAGCTGTTTTACTCTAAAACTCCCATTGCGACTTATTGGTCGTTTTGTCGTGGAGGGTAACATATAAAATAAAAGCGTATTATTTTGGGGGAATCGGTACCCTTTAAGCCTCTGCATACTCAGGTTCACAAAACCAGTGAGGTCTTCCACCTTTAATCATAAACACATTCATTACAACCACAGGCAAATTTCACAGACATTACCTTCCTTAATTATGTGGTAAGACAAATTCATATTTACCGCATACAGTCCCTGGGATTTTCAAGTTTTTATAAAAACCATGTCTACACTTTTAACCATCAGATTTTACTACAGTATCGATTGGTTTTGAAAAATGCTTTTCAAAGTTTACTTTGCAGAAATCTTTGGAAAAGTTATGAAATTTAAATTTTGATAGCAAAGTTCTGAAGCCCTGGATTTCAAGATTCTCAGGATGGGATCGAACTGAAGCCATGCCCTCACTAGTTAATCGGTGTCAAAAGGACAACCAAAACTCCTGCGTTGTCAGCATCAGCAAAAATTGCCCACCAAATTGACCCAAATATTTCTGCAAACTGATCACAGTTCATAGCCAGCTACAGATCTTGCTTATACATCATACCTAAGAATTACCCCTTATTCCAAATGTGAATTAAGACCAATATCCCATATTTCCATGAAAAGAATATGAAATACTTTTTGGTGGAAACAATAAAACAAGGAGGTAAATCGTAACACATACAAAATTGTAAAAGTGTGTCAAAGAAAATTCCCTGCAGATCTTTAATTTGCATCAGCACTAAGCCCTACTTTTAAGCCAGGGTGCAAGTGGAATATTCCAGCATGAAAGTCCATTTCAGGTTACAAAATTCACCTCTGACATTTACAATATGATTACGAATATTGTTTCTGTGGCTCCCATTCATTTATTTTTACTTTTAGGCTTCATGACTATGCTAGGAATGGCTAGAGCAGCAAGTAGGAAGGCATATTGGTGAACCCTAATCATAACACATCTCTCTGGTTAGAAATAAATAAGAAACCTGCTTGTGGGAGGTACATGTACATGAACTCATGTCTTTCAAGTCCATGACTTCTTAATGACCTTTTGGCCATATAAGGCAACATTCATGACATTTTCAGACCTGGCAAATTCAGTAGCAATTTCATGGCCAGTGTTCACAAAAGCATATTAACTTCAGTTCAGTTGGTATTAACTTAATTTAGTCCAGGTTTGGGTATAGGTAGATTTAGTCCACTGATTTATGGAATGCCAATTGTAGACCTCCACATCCCATGAAAATTACCATAATTCAGTAATGAAATGAACATTTACAAAAATAATGTCAACATGAAATCAATTTCTCATTTTCATTTCAAAACTGGATTCATATCATTTAATCATTTTATTACTGATTTATAGTAATTTGCATAGAATAAAGAGCTTGACACTTGCCACTCCATAAATCAGTAGACAAGGGTGCATTTATACTTTCTTTGCGAAGGCAGAATGAGCATTTTGAAAAGCTCATCTAAAACGCAGTTTCATGGGGTACTGTTTATACTTCTTTTCCCCAGGCGAATTCGAGCTCTGCATCTGGATTTGCAAATCTCACTGTGCATGCTACTAGTTTATGATGTCATATAAATGCGTTTACAAATGAATATGCGTTTATGCTTCCCCAGAAACCGTGTTTTGGGAGAAACGCCAATTCAAAACACACCTTTTTGTGAGTTTTACATCGGCATTTGAAATCGGCGATTATACAAAAATGACGGTGGATGAAACTGTGTTTTGAACTAAGTACGTAACAAAAGGCTCATTCTGGCCTTAAAAATGGGAGTATAAACACACCCTAAGTCAAACCAGGATTTAACTTGGTCCACATTGTGTTTTCTAGGAATGCAATGACCACAGGTACGCTTATACTACATCAGTTCATTTGAAAAACAAAACCAACTTGATCATGAGATAGCCATGAGATATGATATTAATTAGGATCCTATACATTTTACTATATCGTATCGGGAACAGTCCTTAAAATGATATCCTAAAACAAATTATTATAGTCTACATCCAACAGCGTTGCTTGAACAAATTATCTGTAAGATTAGCTGTTAAGAGATGAGCTTTGTAAAGAGGGGCTGGGGGTTCCATTAGAAAGAGGGAGAAGGTCTCGATGAGAGATCAACCCAGTTCCACGGAGCATTGATGGATGGTTCGTCCAATAACAGACCTCATAATCACGGCTCGAATTTATTCGTTTACAAAGGACAATGATAAATGATTATTGGAGCTCAAATTTGTCCCGCCGAGTCACTGAACTTGAATACTCCATTATCTTCCGATTCTGCTCTGCTGAGCATCGTATAGTCTGCTCTCCAATTAAAGGACTTCACTGCGGTAAAGAAAGAATTCTTGCTTGACTGTAGCTCTAGACAGATCAAAGTGCCATTGAAATAGTGTCTGTTGAGAGCAAGAAGGACACTGACTCCTATCATTTAAAGGAGAATGAAACCCTGGGAAAATATCCATTTTAATGAAAAGAGAGGATAGAGAGAAGCAATTTAAAAAAAGTTCCATCAAAATCAGTAACGAAATGAGAAAGTTATGAAAGTTTGAAAAGTCTCAATTTACTTTCTATGGCGATCCTCAAATTGGCAATGTTGCTTCAAAGTGACAGGTTCAGTAGTACATCTCTCCATATGTTTTTTACACAAAATTTCATATTTTCCCCATTATCTTTCAAGGTGCAGCTTGTCTCCTTCTTAGCTCAAGATATATCATGGGAAAATGTATTTGACACAATTATGTTGAGTTCACAAAAAGACAAGCAGCATTTTTAAAGATAATGGAGAAAATATGAAATTTTGTGTACAAAACATATTGA
Source organism: Heliocidaris tuberculata (assembly GCA_025618425.1). Classification (NCBI taxonomy): domain Eukaryota; kingdom Metazoa; phylum Echinodermata; class Echinoidea; order Camarodonta; family Echinometridae; genus Heliocidaris; species Heliocidaris tuberculata. The sequence continues at coordinate 35,341,108 of CM046837.1, read as the reverse complement.
GAGTTGTACTACTAAACCTGTCATTTTGAAGCAACATTGCCAAACTGAGGATCACCATAGAAAGTAAATTGAGACTTTTCAAACTTTCATAACTTTCTCATTTCTTAACCGATTTTGATGGAACTTTTTTTAAATTGCTTCTCTCTATCCTCTCTTTTTATTAAAATGGATTTTCCCCCCAGGGTTTCATTCTCCTTTAATTGCTGACCGACATGTATAGAATGCCAGACAAGGTTCTTTGAGGTTGAGTTTATACTTTCTAGCTGTACATAAGTCATTCTTAAGGCAACTGGTACACTTTAAACATTAGACATGAGTCATTACATTATCTAGTTTTCCAGGATTTTTTAGTTCAAAGTGTATGAGAACCTTTGGGATGATTTTGTCAAGGAATTTATAAATTCTATATTTGTTATACTAGCTCAAGCATTGCAAAATACAAGTTGTTAGAAGCCGAGTATTGCAAACTACATGTTGCATGGAGACGTCAGTTTAAACAGGACTGGAATTTTTGTGATTACACATCATTTAATACTACAGTGGAAACTCAGTATAACAAGGTCCTTGGAACCATCAAAATTACCTTGTTATAGCAGGAATCTTGTTATATCAGGTTAAAAAACAATAGAATATAAAGAGCTAGGACCAGAATATTACCTTGTTATATCAGGAATATTGTGATATCAGACCTCTTTATACTGAGTTTCTACTGTATAGAAAGGGCCATCTCAGTAACTTTTTTCATGTGGAATTCATGTTTTTACTTTTTATAGAGTAAGATGAGATAATTCTCACAAACAACTTTTTGACTGGACAAACTGCTCTCTCTCTCTCTCTCTCTCTCTCTCTCTCTCTCTCTCTCTCTCTCTCACACACACACACACCATTTCAAACTCTCTAGCTTGGACATCTAAACTACATGTATGTGCCTTGAAGATATAAAAAGATAATTTCCATTAAAATTGCTTAAGGACTAAACTTCCCAGTTCCCGGTAGGTCTTTAATGCTTTTTATTGGGACTGCTAACAGGTTATCGAAACCAAACACTCAAGCACTTGTACAGTTGTGTTGGTGTACAGGTTTAATAAATCAAACAAATCGCTTTCAAAATCGTAAATTACAGATAAAGATGTGTTCTGGTCATGCGATTACATTGTGAAAGAAACTGTCTCAAAGCATTTGGGAAAGGCTGATAATGTCTATACATAAGAATTTGTTTGTACTGTGTGGTCTTGGAATCATCAAAATGATATTAAAGAAATTGACCCAATCTCGCTGCAAAGCACATGCAATGCACACAGAAATGGGTACCGGTATATGGGACTGCACATGCATGTCGCGTGAACGTTCTGCCCAAACATTTCAGCTTTCTTGTCTATTTCGAATATATGAGGGCATTGGAAGGGCAATCCTTTTTAGGGGATATTCCTACTATAGTCAGGTTCACACGAAGGGAGCTAAACTTTAAGTTTCGCTTGTACATGTAGTTTCAAAACTATTAGTTAACTTATAGTTATCTTGTAGTTTCAGACCGTATGAATGAACTTGTAGTTTCGAAACTTTAAGTTAACTTGTAGTTCTAGAACCACAAGCGAGCTCGTGGTTAATGCCAAAACCACAAGCAGCAGGGGGGGGGGGGGTCCTCCATTGCAGTTTTGGACAGTGTGGACAGAATAAACTTTAAAGGGAAGCTTGAGTTCTGGGAAAGATAAAAAATAAATTGTAAGCTTTCTCATTCTTACTATGTTAGTTTGGAAGATTATCGTAGATATGTCCCCTATGTCCCCTGACAAGGATTGCTCTTCAAATGCCCTCGCATTCAAAATATGACGAGAAACAGCTGAAATGTTCGGGCCGAACATTTGTTTGTAGTCCCATATACATATTTCTGTGTGCAGTGCATATGAATATCAGCAGGATTGCGTCGATTTCTTATCATTTTGGTGATTCAAAAAAAAAAAAGCATACACCAATTCTTATGTGCTACATAATCAACCTTTCCCAATTGCTTTGAGACAGTTTCTTTCACAATTCAATATCATGACCAGAACTCAACTTTATCTTTAAGGTTCGCAAGCTCGTAGTTAACGATGACCTCGCTGTTCATGTTAAATTTCCAGGTCATACCCTTTGCTTGAATTATGAACACAGGATCCGTATGCACGGTATGAGTACTGTACACACAATCGGTAGTATCTACTTCTGGTGTTAACAACAACGATCGCTCGGCTTGTAGTTTCAGAACAACAAGCATCGTTGTTTCGGGCCCGTGTGATTAGTGAGTCATTGTATCATTAACTTAAAGTTTTGCTAACTTTAAGTTAAAAGGAATGAGAAAGCTCACAAATTATTTTTCACCTTTTCCCAGAACTCAGCCTTCTCTTTTTAGTTGTATGAACAAATAAAGTAGGAATACATTACTAGCAATATTCCCAGCACAAAAACTGATCAAGAAATTATAAGTACCTTTAACATTTTATTCAACATTCTGTCCTTGGATAAAAATCCACCCTATAAAGTGTTCAATGCATTAATTTATTCTAAACAGATCAATAGCATATAATATAGCAACATTTTGTTACTGAAATGCATCATACATCTTATTCTGAGAATAATGATGAGAGGGAGAGGGTTAATTTGTTCTCTTCATCTCCCCATCAGTAAAATTATGAGAGTGAAACAAACAACAGTTTGATAAGTTTTTATTTTCTTTACTCTTGTTTTCTTTACTGTTCTTTTCTTTTCTTCTTTTTTTTTTTAGTGTAATAAACCACTTTAACAATGTTTATAAAACAGAATTAATCTTTTATGATATACCTTACAGCTTATTGGCTGAAACTACTACTGAAAAGATCCTACCACAACTTTTTATTTTCATAGGAGGTGTGATTAGAACTGTGAATATCAATTACTTGTAGTTTTGTTTGTTTTTTGTCGTTGTTTTTTTTGGGGGGGTGTGCGTGTTATTATTTTGAGTTCATGACCCATCTAGCACAGTTGGGATAAAAAATAACAATGATACGCATAAAAGCAAAGTGCAACGTTAGAATTCAAGAAGTATATATCCTTAATCATCATTTTTTTTATACACCTGAGAAGGTCCCTAAAGTGTTTGCAGCAGTTTACTCTGAAATTTTGGATTTACCAATCACCAATAGATATCTTGTGTTCAATCTGCTCAATTTCACAGATGAATTTTGTATTAAACAAAACTTACTTTTTTACAGATAAATCTTGTGGTAAAGTTGGAAGTACATCTGATTCTCTCAAAATTCATTATCTCTCAAATTCAACACTTACCCTTTAACAGCTACAAGTATAACTCTGTTAATCCAAAGAGGAACTCCGTAAACAATTTGCAAAGAAAATAAAATTCAATGAACAATTATCATCAATCATGTTTTGATGGGCTGCAATCAATTGATTGCTTCCATTAATCTTTCCAGGTAATTTCGATAACAAAGAGGATGTGTTCACCTGTTTAAAGCCATTGATAAAAACTGGAGTTTGACCCTATTAACGACTTAGAACATAACATGACCTCAATTAATAGGTCATTTCATCAACATGTATACAGCTCTCTGCTCATCTAGCTTATTTTTTGTTTTTCTTTTATATACCACCCCCTCTTTTCAATTGAATTCCTTTATCTGCCCTCTTTCCTCCTACTGGCATCCCCCCGCCCCTCTCTCTCTCTCTCTCTCTCCCTCTATCTCTCCTTCTCTTGCTCCTTCACTCTCTATCTCTTTTTATCTCTCTTTCTCTCTCCATTTTCCTCACTGCCCTCTCTTTGTCCTTCTTTCCCTTTCCTTTCTCTTCTCTAAGACAAAACTAGAATGTAGATCTTGATATTGGCAGCGGATCATTTGTGAAATATCTACCTTTCCTAGAGCGTTTTTTTTTTAATGCCATAAATTAAATAGAAGGCATATTTCAAATAATTTTCAAAACAGTGGAAAGAAAACATTTCAAGACAATCTTGAAGACATGGGCAGGGAAATGTAATTACATTTCCCTGACATGGGTGAATAAATAATTCAGCATTGTTAGAAAGATCAAATTTAAAAGGATGCATTAAAAAGATTACAGGGCAACAGATATTTACTTAAATGTTTTATATGTATTTATCCTCTGACACTCAATTATAGTTTCCCCATAAGTTAGTTTCCCTTTCTAAAAAGTTATTAAATGCCTGAGTAAAAAGTTATATAAAAACTACACTCTGCATGACTTCATACTCAAGTTTTTTAAAGATACTTTATCTATTATTATAAATGGACCTTGAGTTACGCACCCCTAAACGGCATTCATTGACAAGATAGCGTGCAACAGCAGAGAGTGCCAAAACAAGATAGGATATCAACAAACAGTGGCATCATCAAAACAGGATTTGAATGGGACAATATATGAAAGAGGGGCGTGACCACAGAAATCTTCAATAGTAGATTACAATTACAAAAACAACAACAAACAAATAGATGCTGAGTCCTTGCCAATGAGGTTCAATGACCTTCAGGCATGTTTACACGATAGGGTTTTGAACATGAGTCACATCTATTTTCTAAGGAGTGCAAACTGTTCTAGGGATGAATGTAAACAGGGTTGTATTCTGACTCTGAGTTACGATGTTGGAATTTAGGGGACTTCATATGACTCACTGTATATTTGTATGATTTCTATTCGGGATAAAGAAAACATCACTCTAAAACTTTTTGTTTATTGTTTCTGATCATAACTTTTGTTAGATATGAGACACGATGACAGAAACAAACAAACAAAGAGACATGAATCACAGCTTCTGAGCAACACAATATTCATATTATATGCAGCAAAAATAATTAAAAAGTACATGTATGTCCCTCCATCTATCTCTCTCTCTCTCTCTTATTTTTACATGAGTCACAATTTAAGGACCCTATCAGCAACAAAAAATTGCACAGACGGAGAGGGTGATTTACCTCTGAAAAGCTCTAAAAGAGCTCTGGTTAAAAAGAAAGAATAATACATACAGGCCTATATAAACCTGAGGAATTCTCACTTTTACAACAGCTAAATTCAAAACACTGTTTCACTTAACTCATAGACTACAGGAACTGGGTGGCTCCTGTATTAAGCCTATGAGAGTTAAAGAATTCAGTAGTCAACGGGTTAATACTATCCCAAGTAGTCTTGGGCTGATTTGCAAAATAGTCAATTATTTGGCCAAATAACTAGCTAAAATACAATGAAGAAGCACTTCATTTTCAAGGAGAATGAAACCCTGGGGGAAAATCCATTTTTAATGAAAAGAGGGGATAGAGAGAAGCAACTTTAAAAAAGTTCCATCAAAATCGGTTAAGAAGTGAGAAAGTTATGAAAGTTTGAAAAGTCTCAATTTATTTTCTATGGCGATCCTCAAATTGGCAATGTTGCTTCAAAATGACAGGTTTAGTAGGACAACTCTCCATATGTTTTGTACACAAAATTTCATATTTTCCCCATTACCTCTCAAGGTGCAGCTTGTCTCCTTCTTAGCTCAAGATACATGTATATCATGGAGAAATATATTTGACACAACATATGTTGAGTTCACAAAAAGACAAGCATCATTTTTAGAGATAATGGAGAAAATATGAAATTTTGTGTAGAAAACACATGGAGAGTTGTCCTACTCTACCTGTCACTTTGAAGCAACATTGCCAATTTGAGGATTGCCACAGAAAGTAAATTGAGACTTTTCAAACTTTCATAACTTTCTCATTTATTAACCGATTTTGATGGAACTTTTTTTTAATTACCGTACTTCTCTCTATCCTCTCTTTTTATTGAAATGAATTTTCCCCCAGGGTTTCATTCCCCTTTAAAAAATGGGGGACAAACTCTCAAGCTCCCAAGTACATCAGGTGCTGAGAGAGGGCTTGGGGTTTTCAACATTTCGCTACCCTGCCATGTTCTTCATTTAGACCCAAGTCCTAGGAACCTTGGCGAGTCCCCTATTTTTATCCCAAATTACTTGCTGAAAAGCCACAAGTGCAGTTCATGTGTTCATGATTGATACTGATATTCCAGTATAGAAGGCTAAAGTGATGGTAGTCAATGTATCATCGAGGGCAACCAGCATTATTCGTCGGGCTTGTAATGATCATCCTATGGTTAACCAGTTCCGGTTATCAGTTTACTCCGCTCTTCTTCAGTCTGTCATATTGCCACACTCTCTATCTGCTTTTTTTTAACCATTAGTCTACCACTCACTTTACCTCTCTCTCTCTCTCTCCCTCTCTCTCTCTCTCTCTCTCTTATATATATATATATATATATATATATCAAACATAGAAGTTCTGCTCGGAGATGAAACTTAAATCACAAACAATAAATGAAATATACATGTATATGAATATATATACATATATAATCTTTCTGTAACTCTATCTTTCTCTTGCTCCATCTCTGTCTCTCTGTCTCTCTCTCTTTGTGTCTCTGTCCCTCCATCTCTCCACCCTGCTCTTTCTCTGCCCCCCCCCCCTTTCTCCTTTCTGACTGTCTCTTTCTGTAACCTCCCTTTCCTTCTCTTTCTCTCTCTCTCTCTATAAATATATACATATATAAATATATAGAAAAAAACAAACTATTAGAAATGTCATGCTTTTATCCAACTTCTTTATTTCCTCACGAATTTTCGACGGTACTCACAGCGTCTTTATCAAGTGAAGGGTTGAATCTTTGTTGAGAGATGAACATCTTGCATGTCTTGATATCTTACATTTGTAGCTCTCTTCATTGCAAAGTAAAGAAAGAGGATCTGTTGTACATGCAAACTTATCCAGCTGCATGTTTTCATAATGAACTCTGTGACATTTACTTGAGAAATTTCACGATTCTAATGGTGTAAACACATGGGAGCGCATGATAGGGAACATAGTCATGTGACATGAGGTCATGTGACATGAGGTCATGTGATGACAGGAATGAACATTCAACATGAATGTAAAGACCAGGCAGTTGATGAAAAAATGAGAAATGTGTGACACTGTCATGACATAGAGACTGACAAGAACATTTTTTTTCATGTTTTTAAAAATATTTTGTAAAATACAAATGAAAAGCCTAAGATTTTAATACTAATACTAATAAATATAAATATATAAATACTATTTATATATACTAATACTATAAATATATAGTATATACATATATAAATATATAGTATATACATATATAATCTTTTAACTGTCTCTATCTCTTTCTCTATCTCTTGCTCCATCTCTCTTTTTCTCTGTCTCTATGTCTCTCTCTCTCTCTCTCTCTCTCTCTGTCTCCATCCTTCCATCTCTCCACCCTTCTCTCCCCCCCCCCTTCCCCCTTCCCTTTGAAACCAAAATGGCATGCCTCAAATGTACAATCCCCAAAATGTGCCCCCTCCATTTTCAAATTTTATACCAAAGACGCACATGTTGTAACCATTTTTTGGCTGGCTTGCTTGTCAGGAACTTTTCTGAAGTGTGCCCCACCCCATTTTACAAAACCCTGAATTTGCCTCTGATATTTGCAACCTCAATCTTCAAGTTCAAGAAAAATATAGTGCCGAGATTCTAGACTGGAAGATACATAGGCTTTGAATCATTCCAATTCCTATATTCTGTTTCTATTGCACAGGCTTTAACCTAAATATATCTCTTATAGTCAACAAAAAATCTTAGGCTTTTCATTTGTATTTTACAAAATATTTTTAAAAACATGAAAAAAAATGTTCTTGTCAGTCTCTATGTCATCACAGTGTCACACATTTCTCATTTTTTTCATCAACTGCCTGGTCTTTACATTCATGTTGAATGTTCATTCCTGTCATCACATGACCTCATGTCACATGACTATGTTCCCTATCATGCGCTCCCATGTGTGTTTACACCATTAGAATCATGAAATTTCTCAAGTAAATGTCACAGAGTTCATTATGAAAACATGCAGCTGGATAAGTTTGCATGTACAACAGATCCTCTTTCTTTACTTTGCAATGAAGAGAGCTACAAATGTAAGATATCAAGACATGCAAGATGTTCATCTCTCAACAAAGATTCAACCCTTGACCTTGATGAAATGATGTAGTAAGTGAATGTAAGAAAGAGGGAACTGCAGGGAGGGCACATGAGCCCACCTCCCCCCCCCCCCCACATCTGCCACTGCCATAATATAGTTTTCTTCATCTCTGTTTATGTAGCTGCTTTTCTATGCTTTTCTCTGTTTTAAAGAGTCATTTGCCACCCACAGTAACTACACTCTAAGACTGGGAGTAATAAATCAACATTTATAAAGGGCCAAGGAGTGACAGCGTTTCAAAATCATCGATTCAACACTTTCAACACCTGGATGCAATTTTTACATTGTTGGATCCAGCAACATGAAGAGTGAGATCCAAAACACTGTCAGTACTCAGTTCTTTTAAATACTGATTTAATTTGTTAGTTTTCAGAGTGTACCTTTTCTTCCCATCAAATATGTAATAGAATTAGTAAGAGAGGAACATACTTCATCAAACTTTACAAAGTTTGACAACTTTCACGCTCCTACTCTCTGATGATTTTTTTTTTTTTAACAAAGTATTTTGTGGTCTGCATCAGGATTAACAACCCAAGCATAAACATCATATGATTAGCTCATACGAGGCACTTCACACTCATTTTTCACCACGGCAGCACAAAAAAAAGTGATGAAAATTTATTATCTGCCCACTCTCATCGGATCTCCGGTGCCAAGCTATCAGCCAATGAACAATATATCTGTTATCACAGAGGGGTCTCCTCTGACAAAAAATTCCCAGAAACCATTTGAATATGGCACCCATCCACAGGAAATTCACTTCCATAACTATTTGCTCACTTTGACATTGGATTACTCGGACAATGTAATGTGTAGTCTCAAAAACAGACATTTAAATAACTTTCTGTTTTCATGCAAGACGATGGTACCTTTGTGTTGAGAAGATTTTTTTAAAAATTGGAGAAAAAACAGGAGACCAAATAAAGAGAAAAGCAATTATACGAAAAAAGGCTCTTTATAAATAACAGATGATCAATATAGTCGGAAATATGAACAGTGGTTGATTCATACATGTATACTGTAAAAAAAGAAACTTTCCCATTCAAAAACCTTTCTGTGAATTTTGCCAATTTTGCAAAATGGTCTGCATTCACAAGGTTTCATCTAACAAAATAAATGAATCATATTACAGTACATTTTTTAAATCCTGAAAGTTCTTTGTGGCAGAAACTGCCATCATTCATAATTCGTGAAAGTCTTCTCATCAAGAAATTTCTGAAGGAGCAAGACTATATGTCTCCCCATTCACCCCACAGAGTCTTCTGATTGGTCAGTCCTGCACGCAATGCACAGAAGTCACATTATATTTCTTTCAAAAGTTTGTTGAACTGGTGACTGTTGGGCCAACAAACTTCTGAACATAAAAAAAAATGTAAATTGTAAAAGTGTGAAAGTAAATGAAATATCCGTGTTTCATTGACACCTTTCAAGGAGAGATTCTTCTGCTTCAAATAAAGATGGTGTTTAAAATCACTGGTTGATTCAAGGGCACAATCAGCCTCTGCCCCCCCCCCTTAACTAAAGTGGCATACTTTATGTACACGACCCTAAAAGGTGCCAACCCCCCCCCCCCCCCCCCCTTTCACATTTTTGACCCAAGATGCATCTGAAAAATTCTTGTCAGAGATTCTGGGGGAAATTAGCACCAAAAACATTTTTTTTTTAAACATACATCTAATTTTGTTTTCCTTAACAGATTTTTTTTTCATAAATTATGCCCCCCCCCCCACTCCCCTTTTCCCCAATCCTGACTCTGCTCCTGTTTGAAATATTAGTGGGATTTTTTTTTAAATATATCAAGTAGACAAAGTCAAGTCACCTGCGCCCTGTTTCATAAAACTTGCCATCAATGACAAGTTGCAATAACTGTTATAAGCTACTGAAATCCTTGCATCTGATTGGCTGAGAGCAAATTTGTGGGTGAAAATCACGGACAAGACACTTGATGAAACGCCCCCCTGATCTAATCGACAGACAAATATATTTCAAAAAGCACGAAGAAATGGTAAGAAAACAGGATAGAGGTTTGAGAAGAATAACAGAAAGTCAAATAAAATAACAGGAACCTACTTAGCTGGAAATGATGGGAAGCACCTATCGACAATCACATAAATGAAATAGAGTGTTGGTAGAACACAATATATTCTTAATGCTATTGTGAAAATCAGGAAAGTACAACATCAAAGGTTACACGTGGGTCTACTTATCCCGTCACCTGGTCTAAAACACAAAGAAATTCCTTTCATTTGAGACATCAGGGCCCTGTCTCATAAAACTTGTCATCAATGACAAGTTGCAATAACTGTTATAAGCTACTGAAATCCTTGCATCCGATTGGCTGAGAGCAAATTTGTCAGTAAAAATCACCGACAAGACATTTGATGAAACGCCCCCCAGGAATCTTTAAAATAGCTTGATGACTCAACTTAGCTCTGTACATGTGTCTCAACAAGCTACTGATACAGGACAAATGACCCATTGTATATGTCTGGATAGGGTGAACTTCGGTTGACAAAGTACAGTTATGTTGCTAATCTCATTGATTAATCCTATCCAGAAGTCTTTAGGTGGCCTTTTTAATCCCCTTGTTAATCCCATTGACAAAAGTTGCTAATTCCACAATGGAGAGTGCTTCATTGAGTGGTTACTTTCTACCATGTCATAGGCATGCATTAAGCAACACTCTAAATATTTTTTTTCTGGGAGCTCTTTTCAAATGTTCAATAACAAAAAAGTCAAAGGAAGGAAAATACATGTATTTCCTGAACTTCAGGAGCTAACAAAAAGTAATCTCACAAAATAGTGAGATTCTGATCATATTAAAATCACACGATGGGGCATTATCATCTGCGCTCTAACCAAGGCCAGCTGAAGCAAGTTCAGAAAATTGATTCTACATATCCCAAGTTGGGAACAGTCACAAAATCTCACTCTTTTGTGTGTGTGTATTAATTGCCAAAATACATGTATAAAATTCCTTTCATTACATACCGTATTAATATATTTATAGCAAAGAATGTCAGAATTAGTGATCCATTAGACTATGGAAAAAATGACAATCTTTAGCAAGTGTCCTTGACCACAGCATTCTTTTTCTTTTATTCATCAAATTTTCCTTCATTGCATCAATAGTTTTGAATCATTTCATGCTTTAGCAATGCAATGGAGCACAGCCCACTATTCCTGATATGTCACAAAGCATACATACATTGTATATGACTAAATATCTGCAATCAATGTGAACAAAAGTAGGTTAAAGCTCATGTACAGTTTTGGTAGCAAAAAGGAAATTGGAAAGAAATGTGTTAAACATAGCTTCATGTCGTTTTCCATGTATAAAAAGATTTTTGTATGACATCATTTGGTATTCCATCAATGATTTCCAGTGAATTTTACCGTAAATATATCTACATATAAGGAACACTAGATCACGGGAATATACTGCCCTACGCTAGGACCTGTCCACCCTGACAGCTCCCCGCACAACAATCTTGAGGCTTCGCGCGGAGATAGCATGTGTGTAACGGTGTGTAGGTTTTGGATGCGTGTATGGTGTATAGTGCACACTGAAGGTGTTAGGAGTTTATATCCCTGACCCAGCACCTAAATTATTTTTTGCCTCTCATTTGTCTAATATGCAATTTTAGGACGTGAAATTTTCACAGCATATTTGTATTCCTATTATCTTGCTATTAATCAGCAAAAATCCAATAAATCTGACGAAAAAAGTTTTTGAGGGCTTACCAAAACTAATCATTACCTTTAAAAGTTAGTCGACTTCACTTGAGATCGAAGACAAAGCTGCAGCCTACATGTACAGTCTCAGTGGCACATCTAAACTCTGCAGGTAGCAGCATTTTGACACTATCATCTGGGCACTGCCACCTGGGGTTGCAAATGCATGCACCTTATGTCACTATATGTGTTGTGGCAACAGGGAAATTACATAATGTCTTTTGAAAGGCAGAAGGGTGCTAATGCAATGTAAAATGATGAGTTAATGCCCTTCTGGCTCTCTTTAGATGATCCAGTGGAAACTCACTATATCGAGGACCTTGGGACCATGAAAATGACCTTGTTATATCAGGAATCTCCTTTAAACCAGGGTAAAAAAAAACAAAAGGAACATAAAGGCCAGGGGGCCAGCAAAATACATTTATATCAGGAATCTCATTATGTCAGAGCTCTTAATAACGAGTTTCTACTGTATCATCAAACAAAAAGTCGTTTTAGGGAATGTCTTTTCTAGATTATCTTAATAGTTGCAGAACAGAAATGTGATGTTAAGTTTTTGCTAACCAGAGTTGGAGAAAAAATATGAAAAAAGGGATCTATTTATTTAAATCTCGATTTATTTGATTTAAATGGCAATTTATTTGATCTATAATGATCTATTTGATTTTTCAAGGCAATTTCAATCGTGATCTAAAATTAAGGTGATTTGAATTGTGCCAAAGAACAAAGATTTATGCTCAATCAAGCAAGAAAGACTTTTCTCCTCGCTACAACAGGCAGAGTGTATGCGCCCTGATCAACCACACTCAAGTGAAAGTCACAAAGTGCTATTTCAGACGATAGTGGAAAAGCACTCCTGGTCTTGGCCGATGATGTTCAGCCAAGCTATAGAAGAGATGAGTCTCAGGCAGGCTCTCAAGACTAAGAAAATTATAAATGAGGTAAATTTAAACTCAACTTATACAGGTTCTTGACCTTAAGTCCAGGACCATTAACCTCCAAAATACCCCCTGCATTGTGCACATTGTGTCAATAAGTTGCTATTTAGGAGCCTCTTATACCACCCCAGTGTAAATCCTACCCCAATTCAAGTATTGATTCTTCCCAACCACAACTCCAACATTCCGGGAATCGACTCGATTATCTCCAGATCTGATTGTGAGGAAGGTACATGTATACTGGGAGGAAGGACTTGTCTACACCAATTCACTAACTAATCTTGGGCAAAGTGATCGTTTTGAGCGGAGGCCGGCTCCCAGAGGATATTTGGAGTAAAAGGAAATAGGGGGCTTTGACATGAAAATCAACAATTGCATTATTAGCATTCCTCAGTCGCTGATATTACTTCTCAGAAACTGTCATTACATTGTTGTATTCATAAAGAGAGAAAGAGAGGCAGGGAGAGTAGTCATAATTTGGAAAGAATGGACTCTCTTTCTACTGATCAACAATTGAATTTAGACAATATCCTTTCCACTGTCATGGAACAGCATTCTTATACCCTTTCATACGGAATAGCGTGCCAAATATGACGACTTCAATCTTAATCCCCTCAAGGCATTACTAATGAAGTTGTTTATCTGGCGTAATGAATTACATGGTAATATTTGAATGAAAACAGATGTATGGTACATGTATATCATACATTTGCTATTTTCCTCTCAAGGCATTTTCAGTCAACAAATATTTGTCAGCAGGTTCAAGAGAGCACATTTTGCCGAATCTACATCGAACTCACATCCTATTATTCTCAAGCCCATTCACACTAGACATAGTAAACCACCAAAAGAAATGGCGGGGCAAATTCAAACCATTTTTTTTACTTGTAAATGTAGACAGTTCCTAAAAAGAATAATCAACTACCAGTAAATGTTTAAACAATTAAACATCAAGAGCCTAAACTGGATCGATGGCACTATTAACAAGACCATGAAACCACAAACAGATTCACATCATCTATGCATTTAGGTCCAATTGGTCATGAAAAGATGCACATGAAATTAAATCAGATGTGGAGTTTTCATGTAAATAATGTCAAAATGTCCTCTTTTTTTTCTAATGTGGAATCGCCAAATGACGTCAGAAAGAGACATGAGTAAAACAAACAAGACCATATTAAAACCACAAGTACATTCGTCATCTAACACATTTAATTGGCCATGAAAAAGATGTACATGAAATTAAATCAGAGGTGTAATTTTCCTATGAAGACAATTGGCTGCTTCTCAACACACTGTCACTGCCAAATACTGATTGGAACACCAAGTTGGCCTCATTCAATCCATTTTTCATTTTTTTCCTCTACTTTCAAGTAAATATGCGTACTGAGAGAGGTTACTAGTAGATAGATTAATGACGAAAATTGTATGTTATTCATTAGATCACCCTTGAAATTATCAATTATGAAAAATAAAGCCTAAATTGAATTACTTTCCATTATCCATGCCCAGGAGAGTCTGGAAAGGTAGACTAGATCCATCAGAGTGAATGTCAATGCCCATTAGGTCATTCACCTCATTCTTCAGTAGCTTCATGTACATGTAATGTATTCAGCGATGTATGATTAATGAAAGAAGGCGGCTGAGTTACATGGTACTTCAAAGGGATGCTAAGCTTTTCCACTCATCCCTCATGAATGAATGGCCAGCTCTAGGGGAAAATACAAGGTGGCTCAAGAAAAAAAAAATCGCTTAATTAAAGGAAGAAGCGGCCAAGTTACAGGGTACTTCAAAGGGATGTTAAGGTTCCCTCATGAATGGATGGCCAGCTCAAGGGGAAAATACAATGTGTCTCATGAAAAAAAAAGTAATTAATTACTGAAAGGAGACAGCTGAGTTCCATGGTACATGTAGATGTACTTCAAAGGGATGCTAAGCTTATATACATGTATACTCATCTCTCATGAATGGATGGCCAGCTTAAGCCTTGGAAAATGCAAGGTGTCTCACCAAAAAAAACTGTGCATAATTAAAGAAAGAAGGCGGCTGAGTTACGTGGTACTTAAAAGGGATGCTAGCCTTCCCACCTATCCCTAATGAATAAATGGCCAGCCCAAGGGGAAGATACAGGGTGACTCAAGAAAAAAGTTGCTGTGCTTGACCGTGCAAGAAACCTTACTATGAATGGGACTCTGTTAAGACTCTACAAAATTATCCTCTTCGAAACTGTATCTTCCCACTCATTCCTCATGAATGAATGGATGGCTAGCTCAAGGGAAAATACAAGGTGGCCCAAGAAAAATAAAAAGTTGAGCTTGACCATTCAAGAAATCTGAACACATGAGCCTCCGTTCAGAACACGCAATCATTCTCTTCTGGACAATAACTCAAGGTTAAGTAAGGTGAGCCTTTATCATTGTAAAACGGGGTCAGTAAGAACTCATCCCTCATGCCTGGCCAACTCAGGGGGCTCATGAAAAAAAAGGTATGCTTGACCATCAAAAAAAATTATGATGGATAAGACTCTGCTAAGAAAACAGAATTATTCTCTTCAATGATATCCTGTACACGTACAGTACATGTGTGTCATATCTTAAGGTTGAACATTGGCAGAAAAAGATACACACGAAAGCTTGAAGAGAGGTCTGGAAACTGTAAATGGATGACGTCAATGACAATGACATCATCAATGCTGAATGCACATTTCTACCTTAGTAAGAGCAGACATAAACACCTGTACAAGGTAACTAATAACAAAAAAATATTATCTCTCTTCCACAGATATTAGTCATAACACAGAACGCAGGTAAATATTTATTGGTTATTCACAACAACAAAAAAGCCAACTGCAATTTATATCTCACTGATTAGTGAGATATATCTTATTTCACACACAAACACAAAATAAGTTTAATCAAAAATAATTTTGTTCAAAAATCTATTTTGAAATCTCACTAATTGCTCTGTTTATGAAACCACCATAGTCATTACAATAACGCGACCAACAATCCAGGAGTTCACCCAAAAAGGGTGTGTCTGTCTGTCGATATGACCGCTATATTATAATCCAAAGGTGATAAAAAAAATTCCTTTTCTTTTGAATTTTGATACACTGTGTACTGCCGGCTTAATTGGATGCAGACCCAAGTTCACATTTGCAAATGGCTTGTAATCATTAGAACAAATCAGTCTAGACAAGATGAAGGTTTCTCTAATCACCTTCCTTTGAGACCTGGATTGCATCAGTCTCATCACCAACCTCTTTAGTCTCTAGACATCAATGATTGTCATCCCAGCTAAACATCTTATAACCTCATTCATACCAACAATTTAACTTGGGTCAGCCTGTGGTACTGTACCACATTCAGACTGACAATTTGACTCTAAGACCTGCCTTACATGTAAATCTGGTGTGAGTCTCATCAAAAACCTCTCTAGTCTCTAGACATCAATGATTGTCATCCCAGCTAAACATCTTATAACCTCATTCACACCAACAATTTAACTTGGGTCAGCCTGTGGTACTGTACCACATTCAGACTAACAATTTGACTCTAAGACCTGCCTTACATGTAAATCTGGTGTGAGTCTCATCAAAAACCTCTCTAGTCTCTAGACATCAATGATTGTCATCCCAGCTAAACATCTTATAACCTCATTCACACCAACAATTTAACTTGGGTCAGCCTGTGGTACTGTACCACATTCAGACTGACAATTTGACTCTAAGACCTGACTTACATGTACATCTGGTGTGAGTCTCATCAAAAACCTCTCTAGTCTCTAGACATCAATGATTGTCATCCCAGCTAAACATCTTATAACCTCATTCATACCAACAATTTAATTTGGGTCAGCCTGTGGTACTGTACCACATTCAGACTGACAGTTTGACTCTAAGACCTGACTTACATGTACATCTGGTGTGAGTCTCATCAAAAACCTCTCTAGTCTCTAGACATCAATGATTGTCATCCCAGCTAAACATCTTACAACCTCATTCATACCAACAATTTAACTTGGGTCAGCCTGTAGTACTTTACCACATTCAGACTGAATTTGAGTCTAAGACCTGCCTTACATCTGGTGTGAGTCTCATCAACAATCTCTCTTTTTCTCTAGTTAGTCATCCAAGATTGTCATCACAGCTGAAAATTGTAAAACCTCATTCATACTGGTGTTTTAACTTGGGTCAGTATGTGTTCTGACACAGGGCTGAATCAAGAACCAGTGTGGTACAAATACTACATGTATCATATTATTCATAACAAAACACTTTTGGAACACTGAAAACAACAGCCATATTTCAGGCAAGAAACTGCTGCAAATTGCTCAATTTCAGTGTTGCAGTTCAATAATTTCACAACAGGATGCTTTCAGGAACTAGAAAACTTCAGAATTTCACATAAAGTTTCAGATGTATATGTACATGTACATGTACAGTAAATTTTGCATGCACAAAATGTGTACACCATGTCCATTAAATGGGGAATATTTCTACTAAAATGATCACTGTGACACAATTGCTGAAAACAATTTATGAGCCCCAATCATTTTCTTTGTTCTTTGTAGACATTTTATCTAGCTCAAACTTGAAAAAAAGAAAAAACATTTTATGTGAGTATACAGTGCATCCAACAACAAAAAATAATAGTCAGAAAAAGACTCCCCAAATATATATTTCAAAATATTTTAAGCAAAATTTCATACTCATCTGTGGATACATTAAGCTTTAAGGGTCTCTTCCAGCAAATAACACCTACTGTAAAGATCTGGCGATATCTTATAATCGAGTGAGCAAAGGCCAATTTTGTGAAAAGGTGCATAATCAAGACTTAACAAGAACTGGTATTTGTTCTGGTTGGTATCAGCAATGTTGAGAGTCATGAAAAGGCTTAGAAATTTTCATATTTTGATCAATAATAGATAATTTCTGAAAGACAGGCTTTGCTCTCTGTACTTATATTTATCTCATCAATATTTTTATGCTTCAGTGAGCAATTAACTAATTTTGAGTCTTTTGAAATATTCAATTTTGGGGAGTTTTTCATTCAAGCCACCTTAATAATCAACCATAAAGCTTTGATAGGATATGTGAGGACATACACAAAACAAAGCCCATTCTTCATAAATTGCCTTTGAATGATCAGAACAGTGTTATAGCTACGGTGGTCGGCGGTGGACGGGCCCGTCCAGCACGGGGGATTTCCGTCCACCACTCCGGGTGAAAAACACTGCTTCCGACCGGCACTAATTTCACATAAGAAACTGCATTCAACGTAACTGTTTGTGAAGAAACGTGGTACTTACATTCGTATTTCCATCTTTAATCGTGTTTTATTTGCAATTTTACGATAATCATGCTTTCAATTTGACAATAAATGATTATTTACTAAAGATTTGCCGAGTTTTATTGTCTTTTGTTACGCGCTATACTGTACTACGGTCCGTAATTTGCACGTACATACAGATATCATGTTTTACGTAGCGTATACCGGAAGCTGCTGTTCTGACAGCTATACTGTCGCCATACCATCAATCTCTTTGGAACGACTTGTTGCTTGTCAAGTCAGTGAAATTTGAACCACCACTAAAAAGTTCCTAGCTATATCACTGGATCAGAATATGAGAAATTCTTTAGAAGCCTCTTCAAGACTTTCAACTTTGCTGATACCAACAATGGCATTAGCTCACACAAGCATAAAATATTGTTAGATGTAGGCCTGAGTCGAGTCGGTCGGTCCACCGGCGCCCGACCAATGCAGCCGGTCACCGGTCACCGGTGCAATTTCATGCACACCGGCGGACCGATGAAATAAAGAAATACATAAGAAATTCACAGTGTCAAAGACTTTGAAAATTAACCAGTTTTAAGAACTAAATTTCCTTATTTATATTAAAACTTTCACATGATATTAAATTTCAATCCTTTAATCAACCAAGTGGGACTATGGAAATAAGATCACCGAGCAAGATTTCTCAATTTTCTTGCTTGAATTTATCGGCCCGTATATTATTGTTGAATTCTGTGTGAGCGCTGCTGGTACGATTCTGCGCACCTTGCCCCGAGATGGCGCTAACTCCAGGCTAACTCTAGTGGAGTAATCAAGAGTTTGCAAACAAACAGATAAAAGATGGCAGCGCCCATACACGTATACAGAATGCAACAATATCATAATGTTACGGGCCGATAAATTCAAGCAAGAAAATTGAGAAATCCTGCTCGGTAATCTTATTTCCATAGTCCCACTTGGTTGATTAATGGTTTGAAATTTAATATCATGAGAAAGTTCTAATATAGATAAGCATAAGGGAATTTAGTTCTTAAACTGGTTGATTTTCAAAATCTTTCATTAACACTGAATTTCTTTATGTACCGGTATTTCTTTATTTCAACGGTCTGTCGGTCTCGCCGAAAAATCACCGGCAGACGCCGGTCAAAAAAAGAAAACCGTTATGACTCAAGCCTACTTGTATATAAATATTATGTTCTTTTAAGATCTCTCATGTTTTCCCTTTTCAACAATCAAAAACATGCTACTTTCCCGATGCGGGCGGCGCGTTATATGCAGCTTTTTTGCACCGCATATTTTTTCATGAAATTTCATCGGTCCGCCCGTCTCCGCCGAAAAATCACCGGCGGGCACCGGTCAAAAAAAAAAACGTTATGACTCAAGCCTAGTTAGATGTTTCAGTGTCATTTGATAGGAGAGACCCTAAGCTATCCATAGGTATGAAAATTTCATGAATATATTTTGAAATGTTCATTTGGGGCAAATTTTCCAAAGTTCTGTCAACTTTTAATGGTTCTCAAATTTGTTAATACATGTTCAAGCCAGAACAAATTATACAAATTCTTGTCAAGTCTGTATTTTGCACCCTTTCACAAAAGTCACTTTTGCTCACTAAAGCTTAAAATATTGCTAGATTTCTTGGTGTCATTTGATAGAAGAGACCCTAAGCTATCCACGGGTATAAAAATTTCCTTTAAATGTTTTGAAATATTTACTTGGAGAGACTTTTTCCATGTGTTTTTTTCTGGGATGCACTGTATAAGCAAGTGTGTGCAGGTGTGTCTGAGAAAAGCACATAGTTCAAGGGTGTATAGAAAGTGACTTTTTAAGGAATTTGGAAAAGAGCCCCTACCCCAAAAAATACTCAAATAGTTACTTGGAAAATGAATAAGCCTATGAAATTCAATGACATACAGGTAAGTGGTTGCTAAACTGGAATCTAGGCCAATTGATACATGTACCTGCATTTTGCATTCAATGCCAAAAAAAAAATGTACAATGTACAGATGCACTCAACTTCTATAAAAGTCTTGAATTTCATGGAAAGTAATTCATGCAGCAAAAATGTGCTAGGTTTAACACACAATGTGCTTACATGTAATCCATGTTACCTAATACATTTAGATACCCAGGTATGCTAAATTTTACTGGCACTATATAAATAAAGGATGAATTATTATGTTTTGCTCAAGAAGGAACATCCTGGAACAATTTGATATTCCATGAAATACTAATAGTCAAGTTATGTTTAAAATAAAGGAAGAACACCTTCAAAATTTGAATTAAAGGAAACCAAAACCCAAGGAGAGAATCAATGTTATTGGAAAGTGAAAATTCAGAGAAGCACTTTACAAAAAGTTTCATTAAAATTGGTTAAAAAATGAGAGAGTTATGGAAGTTTGAAAAGTCTCGTTTTACTTTCTATGGGGATCCTCAAATTGGCAAAATCGCTTCAAAATGGCTGATTTTGTGAACAACTCTCCATTTGTTTTGTACACAGATTTTCAGATTTTCCCCATTATCTCTCAGGGTGCTCCTTGTCTCCTCCTGAACTCGACATATGTGGTGTAAAATACATTTTCCCATGATATATGTTGAGCTCAGAAGGAGATTAACTGCACCTTGAAAGATAATGGGGAAAATCTGAAAATCTGTGTACAAAACAAATGGAGAGTTGTTCACAAAATCAGCCATTTTGAAGCGATTTTGCCAATTTGAGGATCCCCATAGAAAGTAAAACGAGACTTTTCAAACTTCCATAACTCTCTCATTCTTTAACCAATTTTAATGAAACTTTTTGTAAAGTGCTTCTCTGAATTTTCACTTTCCAATAACATTGATTCTCTCCTTGGGTTTTGGTTTCCTTTAACCCTTTCAAGACAATTGGTCACATTTTGTGGTTTGGCTCAATAACTTTTGATTCAGAGCTTTAAAAAGTATACCAGATACATGAGTGGAAAGAGCAAAAATTTCTGTACAAACTATGTCCTTTTTGTTGCATGATCATTATTGTGTTTGATGCTAGAATTTTAGAAATGAGAATAAGGTAGAAAATCCTTAAATTGGCAACACTTTGAGAGGTTCAAAATCATTGGGTTTTTTTAATCAAAATTGGCAATTTTTTCAACTTTTCGATAAATTCCTAACCATATATTGTTTTCAAGACATATTACACCTTATTAGAACCATGTAGCACTAAAAGAAATATATCATTGTTGCCAATTTGAAGAACAAAATGTGATCAATTTAGCCCTTGAATAATTCCTGTCCTGAAAGGGTTAAACGTTAGAGAGAAAAACAGGAGGAAATGCCAAGGATATTTTCATATTTATCCTACATGTACCTGCTGATAAGTCACAAACATTTTCACGTTGATAAACCTTTATAACATATAACATATGGTACATTCATGATACCACATGTGGTCACTATGATAGAATTTATTACTCCAGCAACAAAACAGGTTGCCTATAACACAGGGGTTATTACTCTAGCAACAAATCATGTTACCTCTATAAAGGGATATCAATTCAGCAACAAAGCATGGTGACAACACAAGGGTTTCAAATTAAGCAACAAATCATGTTGACCGGGACGAAATTGTTACACAACACACAAGCAACAACTCATGTTGACCGTGGTAGTACAGTCATACATGTATATATATTTTGCAATATTAATGGCTTAGAATTTTCAGTCAAAGATCCAACTAAAATATTATAAAAAGTGAAGAGATCTCCATACCTTGTATGGATAGCAAAGCACATTACATGTAAGTCAATCATGAAAATGAGTAACACTACAAAACTTACACAATTACGATTGCAATAAAATTAAAGGAGAAATTTGTTTGGAACAATCAAAGTTTATTCCTCCTATAGCGTGACACAAAGCTTCCACATTTACTGATTTTTTATGGTTTGATTTGGGACAGAAAACCCTTTCTGCAAAAAGGGTCATTAATTGTTAATAGAGGTTAATGTTCTCACCGCAATTTTTGCTTAATTTACATTATGAAATCCTTGAGGAATCTCGAAATTAACTAGCATCTTTCTTGCGTGGAGAGTGATAAAATACTACATATCAAAGGCATATACAGTGTATATCCTAGATACACGAGAAGTGGAGTGTTAATTCAGCACAGTTCCAGTATGTCAGGGAGCTGTATTAAAGCTACATGTACATAGACAACATACCAATGGAAACAGTTACCATGACAACCAAACATGTTTGTTTCACACAAATCACAAGCAAACATGCTGAGCGTTATCTGATGTTTACAAACAAGTCAGAAAGTAGACATCAAATTATAAGACACGTGCCTGTCTACCCTCAGGACCTCAGTGTACCCACACAATATAACCCTCCAAAAGTCAAGTGAAATGTTTAAACAGTAATGACAATGATACACATGTAGTGATATTTTGGTTCCTCAACTTAAGAAGCAAGTCTTTATAGGGAAGGGTTGTAGAATTATTGAATAAAAAATACTGAGAAATAAACAAATCTTACAACAACAAAATATTAAACCGAGTCATAGAAAGTTCTCACAAAGGTGAAAACTTCTCAACACACAAATATTTCCTCCCGTTTGTCATCAAGCGACACACATAGTGACTCAAGGGTCTGAATATGTCGCGAACTCCTGCAAGGATTTCTTAGAATTGTATTCTTTCTCTCCCTCTCTTTGCTTTCGCACAAACAGAGCACCTATGTTATTGAAAATGAATTGCATATTTGTCAGACAGCATAGGTAGTAAATTGTTGTCTGACCACAAGAAGGCTTAGAGATCTCAAAGGGTAAAGGTGATGGAATAAAGGAGGACAGGGGCAAATGTGGCTCCAGTAGGCCTGTAAGGTGGAGCCAACGTACCAGCCCCAACCCCCTCCCCCTTTGAAAGACCCATAGTAATAAAAAAATCCATAAAACTTGCAGTGGGTCTACTTGCAATGTACACTATGCTGTACACAAGGCATCATGCCTGCCTGCCCGCCCACCCTTCCCCCCCCCCCCCCCCCCCCCACCAGGCTAGCAAGGATTCCTTCCCTTTCCCCTTTTCATCAATTTCTAGATATGCCACTGGGAGGGATACAACAGGAAGGAGTGAAAAAAAGAGCAGATAATGAAATATTATGTATGTGAGGCAGAGAGAACAGACAGCAGGCAGGAAAAATGAAATTTATAAGTTCAAGAAAAAAGTGAATGCATTTGAACTTTGGAAGCCGGCCCTACATTTACCTTACAAAGGAAAGTTTGCAACTCAGGCGATCTTTACAGATACATGCACACATCTTTTTAAATTAAGAAAGTACTGACAGTGGGGTCATAAAATAAATTCAAACATAGGAACAAACAGACAGTACATAAAAATAGACCAAACAACTTGAGTCTTGAGAGACAAGTATCACCACGGACCTACTAGTAGGTCCATGGTATCACATAGAAGAGGGGCAGACAGAGAGAGGTGTTTGAGCATCTTAACTTTCATGAAGCTTGGTAAAAAAAAAAAAAAAATCACTCAGTAGCTGGATTTAAGGGCCTAGGAAAGTAAAAATTAACTTTAAGAATCTGAAAAAAAAATAAGACAAAATAAAGACAGACAGGCAGACAAACATATGAGAAGCCTCAATATGCCCTTGATCTTGAACACACACATTTAGAAATAGGCACTGATACATGTAGCCACTGTAGGCAATATAAAGGACAATACAGACAATACTGGTAAACCACACCTCAACACCATACCATCACGCTCTTTGACCAGACACATAATACCCCCCTCTAGATGACCACAACTATGACAACAGCCCCCTTGCCACACATACCACAAGTCCACTCATGAATACTAAGGAGATTGCCATTTTGCTATGTTTTGGACAACTTAAGAAAACCTGGGCTGTCTGGCAGAGTTGGTAATCAGTCATCATATCGCTTCAAGACAGATTGGGTAACGAGACAAGCAAAGCTACACATGTAGACATTTCATCTTGTACATTTAAAATGTGATTTCCCTTTTTGGAAAAACTAACTTTGTCCATTCCTAGGCTAGTCTGACTAGATGTCAACAAAAGTGATAGAATGTGTACAGCAGTAACAGGATAAATTATATTTTATCCCTTGGCCGTACCGCGCCAAGAAGCATGTATCCACAAGTGTAACCTACTGTAACAAAACAGTTATGCTCAAAATTCTGTTCTCATTTTTGAAAATCCAGCACAGATGATGGAATGAACGAGTACACTGTACAGTATATGAACAAAATCTTGTCATATAAATTTGCTGCGATTATCAATCTCATATACTTCTACTACCATTTTTTTAAAGTCTGCTGAGAGCCATAACTGATAGCCCTTTGCAGTACATGTGAATTTTCTTCTGGGTTTCTGTACATGAAATGTAGCAAATTTGTAAAACATAGACTCAGACTTTTAATATTTTATGGCTTAACTAAATGGTACTACACTGTAGTATTTATTTCTTCTATCTTTTTAAAAAGCAAAACCCCTTTTCTTTGATAGCATCCAAACATATACATGTACTGTACACTCTTCCCATCTCATACATGTAGCTGTATCATTTATTACCAGTATGATCAAAGTATGGCCAAGCCAGACTCTAAAAGGGGACGTCCACTCTGATATCAAGTTGGTTTTGAAAGAAGCAGAAAAATTAAAGAAACAGATCAGTGAAAGTTTTGAGAAAAATACAATAAGAAATAAGAATGTTATGAATTTTTAAAGTTGCAATCAATCAAACACAAATTGGCAACTCCGTGACGTACCTTGCAATCTCCTCTCCCATTTGCCCTGTACCCCAAAAATCATTATTTTCCATTTTCTCTAAAGAAAGTATTCAATCATACATGCACCTTAGACATACATGTAATCATTGCTCATATGTTTTTACACACAACCTGTGTGAAACAAATCTATTCCTTCATCAAAACCTCAGAAAATGAAAATCTATGAAATTTTTGGTACTGAGCAAATGGGAGAGGAGCGCGCAAGATACGTCATCGAGTTGCCAATTTGTGTTTCATTGATTACAACTTCAAAAGATCTTCCGGTAACTCTCCTATTTCCTATCGGATTTTGCTAAAACTTTTACTATTCTGTTTCTCTCATTTTTCTGCTTCTTTTTTTCAAACCAACTTGTAATCAGGGTGGACTTTCCTTTCCTTTTAAATATAGGTCTTTCATCAGAACCAAATGAATGTGCCGAAAGCAAACATGAATGCATTTTGTACATGTACATGTAGGATGCTTCCTTTGGCAAATTTATATAGGCTTTGCACAACAAATACATGCACAAGCATCACTTACACACAGCACAGTAGGGAACTTTAAATGAAATACTTGTAGAGTATATCTGTATGATATCCCTGCAGCACCAAGAGAGTCATGTTGATAAAATAATGGAGCCTAACATCCAAGCATCACACCAATGCAACATTCATCAAAGTTTTGTCTGCGGTATATAAACTTACATCATGCTCTGTATCTCTGGAATGAAGCTGACTCTGTTCGGTGCCTTAGCGGGGTGAGCTGGAGGAGACATTGGGTTCACATCCAGAGGACTCATCGCTTGGGATGGATTACTCTGTCAAACACAGACAAAAACATACTGTAATAATGATTTCCCTCTCATATTCACCTTTTCCATTCACTTTTCTGCCTTTTCATGCCATATTTTTAGTAAACACTAAAAAATGTTAATGTTTCCTTTCTTTTAACATCCTTTATGCCCCTTTTTTTTTCTATGAAGTACCAATGCTCTCCATTTAATACCTGCTTTCCATTTGACTTATTTTCATCCAGGGTCGGAAAAAAAATCATGATTTAAATAAGTCATGTAATTTACTGAAATCAGACTTATTTGATTTAAATTGTGAAATATTTGATTCATATCGATTTATTTGATTTTTTTTTTTAGTTATAGCCCTAAACGTTCCTCCCACAGAAATGAAACAGATTATTTTTGTAGATCTAATATCAGACATTATTTGGAATTTGGAATTTGTGAAAATGTTCACTTGGATGAATTCTAGTAGCCAAAAAATTTAAGAAATCAAACAGTGATTTTTGTGTATTTTTTTTCTTTTGTAGCATCAAAAAAATAAACAACACAAATTATTTCTTGTTTTTTATTTAAATCGGAGATATTTCTTTTAATCAAGGCAATTCATCCTACGATTTAAATCGCAATTTAAATCAAGTTGATTTAAATCTTGCCAGCCCCATTTTCATCATTTAATCAATATCATGTCGTCGTCATTTTTACGAAATGACGAATCCGCGCACATGGGCAAATACGCGCTTTGGAGAAAACAGTTTTACGAACCGTCAAATCATGTTTGAATGGCCAGTACTTCCTTATTCTGTATTAATATACATAATAATATACACCTTTTCAAAATGAAAGTCATAAGCTTTCTTTTGACGTACATGTATATACATCGATACAGGAAATTATGCAACGAAAGCAAATTTTGTTATCTTAGAACACCTAAATCTATACATTCATTTCCCGCCAATTCACGTTTCTGCGCACCGTGCACGGATTCATTCAAAAACGACGACAATGTGCTGCTAAATAAATAGAAAATTGAGATTTATGTATGTTTGTGTACTGTTTGTAAACCACTGACCTGAGAACTAAGTACTATAACTGGAACAAGTTTCTTTCTGGCTATACTCGGGCATAATTCGGGTGGTATTTCTGATTTCTTTGTTCATCCCTAAATATTCTAACTCTTTGCGTGGAAATTAGATAAATAAAATATGCAAAATAAAAAACAAAACAGTCAATTTCATTACATCAAGAATGACTCTGTAAAATCACAACAAAAGAGAATATCTCAAGCAATATCGATCAAAGATACTAGCACAGCAAGAAGGGCAGGCAGAAATGAAATATATCCAAAACCTTTTCTTTTTATACAAATTTTGCCAGTTTTATTGTACAATCAGCACTTGTAGCATGAATCTGGTACATGTATAACACTGCATCAGCTGAACAGTGATGTCGAGTTAGCCAGCAGAGCTTCAATCGATTGCAAAATATTTGCATGGACTTGAGTAGAAGCTTTTTAAAATAAACACCTACATGTATTATCAATACGATTTGATGAGAATGTATAAAATAACATGCAGTTACTAAAATTGTAACAATATCTATTTCGAAGTCTGGTGTACAGCTAGTACTTGGAGCAATGGCAGGCAAGTTAGTCCGATGCCACTAACTGTGTGGGGCTATTATGATATTACTGTCGAACAAGGAAAAAAGAAACACCAAAATCTGTGTATGGTAAGTAAAAGTAGGATTGAATTTACTACCATTGCTGGATGACTGGATTCAGGGGCATTTATTCTACTACATGTATGTACAAAGGACACTGTGGTTTATGCGATTACATTTCTCTTTATTACTACATGTACATGTACTGGAAGTTCAGTGAAAGAATTTATAAGCTCAGATCTTTCTCCTTCCTCATGTACAACCTACCATATACACCAAATGAGTGAAAAGCATACAAACCTTTTAACCCTAACCCTAACCCTAACCCTAACCCATCCATGTTTGAGGTTATTTTAAGAAAAACCTTACACACCAGAAGACTGTACGATTCCCTACAATATGAGCTTAGAGTACCCTGCAAATCACAGACGTTCTTCTTTCGTAAGAGGTTATCTTTAATAACCTTGCATTATATATGTGGTAACCGTACATGTAGGTAAGAGTAGGATTCTTGAGGACCAAATTTGAGATATTTTAGTAAGATCTTCAAAGCACTTATACAGTACATGTACACATACGAGGCTATCTCGAGATAATCTCATACTCAATACATGTTATACTGTTAGTTTTCATTGTCCACCATTTTGAGCCTCTCCATGTCATTTGTAGGATTTTTCCTGTCTTCTTAAAGACTCTTACCTTTCCAATGTTCCCAAAATTACCCTCAATTTTCCTCCCATGATTTTTTTATTACATATTTAAGATTTTAAGTATGAAAAGATTTTGTGTTGGACTTTGTGTTGGACTTTACCGACTTTACCGACTGAGCGTAATGTATATATGGATGAATATGCATCGGGCAATATCGGGGACTAGTCTACATTCAGTTCCTTCTATCTAATACTAATTTTAAGAAAAATATATAGGAATAAGATTTTATTCAAAATTTACCGCATGTAGCCAAAAATAATGCAATGTTATTTCATGATTATTATTTCTTTTAATAATGTAAAAAATCCACATTTGTGGAGCTAAATCAAACTAGAATATCACTGGTGATTAATACCCCCGCCCCAATGCTTGTGCCAAATTTCCTGAGCATTGCTCGAAAAATGAGGAAGTGGTTTGATGTGCAATATTTTCATGTCTTATTGCCATATGTCGTTACCATGGTAACGCAGTTTGCCACACATTGAAACAATATGTCTTGCACATCTTTACCACAAGACCAATGTGTGTGCTAAATTTCACAACTGAAGGTGATTAATACCCCCGTCCCAATGTGTGTGCCAAATTTCCTGAGCATTGCTCGAAAAATGAGGAAGTGGTTTGATGTGCGATATTTTCATTTTTTATTGCCATATGTCTTTACCATGGTAACGCAGTTGCTACACACTGAAACAATATGTTTTGCACATCTTTACCACAAGACCAATGTATGTGCCAAATTTCACGAGCATTGCTCGAAAAATGAGGAAGTAGTTCGATGCGCAAGATTTCAACCTGATTTACTGCCATAATATGCTGTTACCATGGCAATGGAGTTTCCGGCACATTCAAAAAATATGTCTTGCACATCTCCATCCCAAGACAAATGTGTGTGCCAAATTTCATGAGCATTGCTCAAAAAATGAGGAAGTAGTTCGATGCGCAAGATTTGCAACGGACCAACAGACCGACCGCCCGACCGCCCGACCGCCCGACCACATGCTGGTTCCTACATGTATATGCCCCCTTCAAACTTCGTTTGGTGGGGTATGATAAAAATGCTTATCCCATTTGTGATATCATGTGTAATTTTCACTTTTGTTATTTTTATCGTTTTGATAAGCAATAAGGAGTTGGTGTGGCACAATCGGGCAGTCGTCAGGCTCTGAATATGACTTTTGTCACAAGCGTGCGTGGGTTCGAGTCCCACGCCGGACCCGATAAAAATTATCATTACTGTGTTGTGTGTAAGCATGCCCTTCCCCTCTGTTCCCAATGCTTTCTCGGGTTCAGGGGAAAACACTCCTTTCCTCGGACAAACCTATTAACTGGAGGCTGCATGTGTAGGAGAGTCACACCCTATGCACGTTAATACGCTACACTTCTTGCAAAGAGTAGGATGTAAACCCGGTGTTTAGTGTGCCTGCATACACATTAGTCATCAGGTATTCTGTCTCCATACAGATCTTCGTAATAGGCTGCATCTAGCCCTTTGAAGATTAACAAGAGAAGAAGAAGAATACTGCTTCTTTCCAATAACTTTTATACTAGTGGCGAGTATAAGGACCTGAATGTAGAGACTAGCAAAGGCGAGATGTGCATGCGTCATTCGTACATACACAACATACATGCAGTGCGCGCGGGCGCAATCATTTGTCACCAGCTGCTATACGTTCCTGTCTATAGGCGATTCTGCGGAAAGTGTGGACAAATCAACACTTTGAATGTACATGTAAGTTTCAATTATTTTTCTTACTTTTGAATATTTTATCAATATAGAGTAAGGGGGGGGAGGGAAGAGAATTCGGCCACTTAAAACAAAATCCTATTTTTGGACACTTTATTTCATATTTATTTTCACTTCTTGCTCAATTCATGAAAGCCAATATTGTTACTATTTTAACCAAAAAAAATAAAGAATTGCCAAGGCAATATTATTTTAATTTTTCACTGCTCGGAGGCAGTTTTCAGCATAGAAGATCAGTTTTCTGCTGCATGTACAAAGTCAATGGGGAACACACGCGCGCGCGCCGTGCGTTCTCCTACTGATCGAAAGTCCCGGCGGCTCAAGCCGGCGTCCCACGCCAGAGCTCCCCTGCGTAAGATCCGGCCGAAAACTGCTGAGGAGAAAACTTATAAGAAAACTTATGTGATACGTGACATGCTATCATGCTATGCATTTTAAAGTGATTTTTGCCATGCATACGTCGGAATTCTCATCCGGCCGAAAACACCCGCCTTTACTCCACTCATAACGCCCTTGCCTATGTGGGACTGTGTCAAACATTCACTGTTGCAATAGTCAAAAACAGACAACAAAAATTGCTCTAAGCAAGATTTAATTTTCTTAAATTTGCTAGATTACCTGATTCAAGGACTCTTCAACTCTTACTTATGCTACAAACTTGAAGTTTCAGAGTTGAAATTGAAATTTTAAATAATTATTTTTCTCTCTTCTATGAATGATCTAGAATGGAAAATAGCCTGCTAATACACACAAAACCTAATGAAGCCTATTCACCCGTAAAAGCTATTGTGGAGTACAAGGTTATCTTCAGATAAGCTTGTACATGTATACATTGTATACATGTACATGTAAGTGCCTTTACTCCACTCATAGCGACATTACTATACTTCGTGTGTAGACTCTACTCACTCTAGGCAGTCATACACCTCAATACTTTCAAACACCACTGCATAAAAGTCACCAACATTCACTCAAAATCGGGATTTATTTTACAAATATCGACACCAATGTATCCATGAAATACAATAAATTCAACTCACCGATGTTGGAAATGATCATTCCAAAAATGAAATCCTTAATTTACTGTCAGTTCTGGTGAAACGGCGTATTGCAAGTCATTGTGTACATTTCCTGATCGCCACGAGCGCTGACATCTCCCCCCAAAAAATTTGATCATCAAAAATTCTGTCCCTATCGCACACACACGGAGAAATGTGCGCGTGATCATAGAGATCGATGTGCGTGTGCGATACCAAGTTTTTTGTGGACAAAATTTTATTGGCCAAGTTTAGTCTAAAACATTGACGGAATGAAAAGAACATGCGATCGCAAAAAAAAAAAAAACGGCAGGGATTTCTTCGGTTTTGGACATAATTTTGACTTTGGATTTTGCTGGAAATATCAGAAGTTCTTCCTAAGAGCCATTTAAGGAAGGAGTGAGATTTTTAAGAGCTGAATTTGAAAAGAAGTATTTGAAATATTTATCTTATATTTCTCCCCATACCTTTAGTACATGCGATAGAAAATGAGTAGTATTTTTGCATTCATCCCGCTTAGTGGTCAATACGACCGCTATTACTTGGTGTGCTTTACTCTAGACTATTTTCATACATGTATGTGTGTAGACAGAAGGGTGTGTGAAGTTGCATGTGAAGTTGCATGTGCACGCGGTGTTAGGCAGTGAAGCTCCAGGTACAACTAACCCAAATCTTCCTTGCCCATTATTTTGGTCGGTTGCATCGCTTAATTTCGGCAGGTAAGATAAAAATTTCTACTTACATTTCAAGAGAATTACTGTAACTATCCAGCAGGCACTTTGATTTTATGATTTGAGGATTATTTCAATGAAAAAAATGGAATTTCCTCACCGAGCTGATCTTCCCCCGTACTGTACATTCGATTCAAATGACTCGATCGCACTGTGCGATCGAGTCATTTGAATGAACGGTATACACTACGCACTAGTGCTGGTATCGACACGCCTGATGTCGCCACTATGGCGACAAAAGTACTGGTTTTGGACTTTGCCGACATGTCGACACGCATGCTCCGATGGCGACATAAAATGGGTCTTATATAATTACATGTACCTCGCCGTGGCGTCGTGCGCGCGTACGTGATTTGTTTCACATACGCATTAGCAGCGCGCGCGCGCGACACGATCGCTGCGTATCTAGCTGCAACTGTACCGGTATACATTACGTACATGTACATGCCTAGATATGCGACACTAGCTGACTCGCACCGCATGACTTTCATTAATGCTTGATAAATTGGATCATACAAAACAAATTTTGGGGCAAATAGTTGACAGTGTGCATCTTTGAGAACTGTAAGTGAGTATGACTGCGAGTGTGAGCCCGTGAGGACATAGTGCATGTATTCCATGTAAAGCTCTTGTGAATTTGTGTCGGGTAACTCTGGTTTAATAGTGTACGGTCACTACGGGAGCGACCCGAGTTTAGACTTGTTTGACTCATGTCCAGATGTCGACATGTGTCGACATCGGCGTTAATTTTATTGCGACATGGCGACATAGATTTTCCATGCCGACACCAGCACTACTACGCACCGTGCGATCGAGTCATATGAATCGACAGTACAGTACGGGGAAAGATCGGCTAGTCGAGGAAATACCATTTTTTTTCATTGAAATAATCTATAAACAGTAAAATCAAAGTGCCTGCAGGATAGTTACAGTAATTCTCTTGAAATGTATGTACACATTTATATCTTACCTGCCGAAATTAAGCGATGTGACTGACCAAACTAATGTGCAAGGAAGATTTTGGTTAGCTGTAACCGGAGCTCCACCGCCGTTAGGCTAGTGTGTCGAATATCAAAATTTGATTTTGAATTTGCGATTGCAAAATCTCCACTCATCCACTCCACTCCACTCATAATTCATAGCCAACAATTCAGCTTAATAAACATATACTTTGTAAATAATTTATTTACATAACTAAGGTTTAAAGGATTGAAGATATCTTGTGTACAGTATCAAATTAATAAAAACTTGAAATGTGTGCGTAACACCACACCACGTAATACTATAGTGGTCATATTGACCACTACGCGGGACGAATGCAAAAATACTAGTCATTTTCTATCGCATGTACTTAAGGTATGGGGGGAAAAGTAAGATAAATGTTTAAAATACTTCCTTTCAAATTCAGCGCTTTAAAATCTCCTTCCTACCTTAAATTGCCGTTAGGAAGAACTTCTGATATTTCCAGCAAAATCCAAAGTCAAAATCATGTCCAAAACCTGAGAAATCCCCGCCAATTTTTTTCGCGATCGCATGTTGTTTTCCTGCTGCCGATGTTTTTAGACTAAATCGACCAATAAAATTTTGTCCACAACGAAACTCGGTATCGCGTGCACATCGATCTCTACAATCGCACACACGGAAAATCGGGACTTACGTGTGCGCGATAGGAACCGAACTTTTAACGACCGAATTTTCTAGCGCGAGATGTCAGCGCTCGCGGCGATCAGGAAATGTACACCATGACTTGCGATACCCCGTTTCGCCAGAAGTAACAGTAAATTACAGATTTCATTTTTGGAATTATCTTTTCCAACATCGGTGAGTTGAATTTATTGTATTTCATGAATATGTTGGTGCCGTTTTTTGTAAATTAAATGCCGATTATGAGTGAATGTTGGTGACTTTTGTGCAGTGGTGTTTTGAATGTGTCGAGGTGAATGACTGCCTAGAGTCTACATACGAAGTATAGTCAAGTCGCTATGAGTGCTCCAGACCACACCACGTAACTATAGTGGTCATATTGACCACTACGCGGGACGAATGCAAAAATACTGGTCATTTTCTATCGCATGTACTTAAGGTATGGGGGGAAAAGTAAGATAAATGTTTAAAATACTTCCTTTCAAATTCAGCGCTTTAAAATCTCCTTCCTACCTTAAATGGCCGTTAGGAAGAACTTCTGATATTTCCAGCAAAATCCAAAGTCAAAATCATGTCCAAAACCTGAGAAATCCCCGCCAATTTTTTTCGCGATCGCATGTTGTTTTCCTGCTGCCGATGTTTTTAGACTAAATCGACCAATAAAATTTTGTCCACAACGAAACTCGGTATCGCGTGCACATCGATCTCTACAATCGCACACACGGAAAATCGGGACTTACGTGTGCGCGATAGGAACCGAACTTTTAACGACCGAATTTTCTAGCGCGAGATGTCAGCGCTCGCGGCGATCAGGAAATGTACACCATGACTTGCGATACCCCGTTTCGCCAGAAGTAACAGTAAATTACAGATTTCATTTTTGGAATTATCTTTTCCAACATCGGTGAGTTGAATTTATTGTATTTCATGAATATGTTGGTGCCGTTTTTTGTAAATTAAATGCCGATTATGAGTGAATGTTGGTGACTTTTGTGCAGTGGTGTTTTGAATGTGTCGAGGTGAATGACTGCCTAGAGTCTACATACGAAGTATAGTCAAGTCGCTATGAGTGCTCCAGACCACACCACGTAACTATAGTGGTCATATTGACCACTACGCGGGACGAATGCAAAAATACTGGTCATTTTCTATCGCATGTACTTAAGGTATGGGGGAAAAGTAAGATAAATGTTTAAAATACTTCCTTTCAAATTCAGCGCTTTAAAATCTCTTTCCTACCTTAAATGGCCGTTAGGAAGAACTTCTGATATTTCCAGCAATATCCAAAGTCAAAATCATGTCCAAAACCTAAGAAATCCCCGCCAATTTTTTTCGCGATCGCATGTTGTTTTCCAGCTTCCGATGTTTTTAGACTAAATCGGCCAATAAAATTTTGTCCACAACGAAACTCGGTATCGCGTGCACATCGATCTCTCCGATCGCGCACACGGAAAATCGGGACTTGCGTGTGCGCGATAGGAACCGAACTTTTAACGACCAAATTTTTTAGCGCGAGATGTCAGCGCTCGCGGCGATCAGGAAATGTACACCGTGACTTGCGATACCCCGTTTCGCCAGAAGTGACAGTAAATTACGGATTTCATTTTTGGAATTATCTTTTCCAACATCGGTGAGTTGAATTTATTGTATTTCATGTATATGTTGGTGTCGTTTTTTGTAAATTAAATGCCGATTATGAGTGAATGTTGGTAACTTTTGTGCAGTGGTGTTTTGAAAGTGTTGAGGTGGATGACTGCCTAGAGTCTACACACGAAGTATAGTAAAGTCGCTATGAGTGCTCCAGACTAGCTTTTATGGGTGAATAGGCTTCAATAGCTTTTGTGTGTATCAGCAGGCCTGTTTCCAGGCTAGATTATTCATACACATACAGGAGAGGAAAATAATTATTTAAAATTTCACTTTCAATTCTGAATCCCCTAATTTAAATTTGTGACCCAGTGGCAGTAGATCTAGTAAGTAAGAGTTGAAGAGTCCCTGAATCAGGTAATCTAGCAAATTTAAGAAAATTAAATCTTGCTTAGAGCAATTTTGTTGTCTGTTTTTGACTGCTGCAACAGTGA
>CM046837.1:35295882-35300882 GCA_025618425.1 Heliocidaris tuberculata | reverse complement strand
GTCATGACGCCAGGGGCGGTGTTACGGAGGGAGGGGGTGATTTTGCTCCAAAATATACCCACAAAATATTAGAGAGTTTAAAAATATCATAATTATTCATACTAGTCCCACTCCTGGTTAAAAATGTGATGATTACCCGCCAACCCCCAACCCCCCCCCCTCCCCCTCCACAAACACAACTTTTTGAAAAAAGTGGCCCAACTAAATCTGGCGCCGCCCCTTCCTGACGTCGCAGATAGGTGCTGTACACATTGTCACGTTTCCTCAACATACAGAGAATTTGTGTCTGACCCAAATAGGTACAAACAGGGGCGGTGCTAGACCATTTTGAAAACAGGGAAGGGGTCGGACCAAAATTTGACGACAGGATGGTCGAAAGTTTATTTTTAAAAGTGTGGGGGAGGGCAACTTCAAGATATTGTGATTACCGATACCAAGCCAAGACAACTTGAATAATAGCGAGTATTAAGATATATCTAGAAGTCAGTGGCGTAGCTACAGGGGGCAGGAGGCACGTCCCCTCCCCCATCGAGTGGTGAACAAATAAATAAAAATGAAGAAAAGGCGGGCAGTGCCCCCTCGATAAATAGACTCATGCTACGCCACTGATAGAGCTGTCTTTTAAGATCAAAATCAAGTTGCAGTTTACCCCCCCCCCCCCCCCCCCCGTCATCGTGATGTATCTCCTCCGTTCATCATTTACAAAATTAATCTTTTTCTTCAAATAAAACCATGACAATATTTTCAACCATTACAATACGTCAGATAACGGAATCTCGGTAATTCTAGATAATTTTTGTTTAAAGTTGAAAAGATAATAATGGCAGAATTCCAGCTGCCGTTGACATCCAGCAATGATAATGCTGTATTATTACTGTGGACATTCTGTTTTTTCTTCTTTTTTCCCCCCTGATTTGTCAGTGATTGCGTGCACGTTGAACAGTGCATAGTCCATACCTGTGACACTCACGACATTGCACGAGGAGCATAATTGGTAAAACTTCACTGGAACATTTTCTTCTTCTTGGAAAGAGTGAAGAGGTCTGAATAAGACTTTTATCCTGTACCTGGGCACATCCTGGTGTAGATGATAGAATCGTTTCTCGTTTTAATTAGGTCGAAACTCTTTCATCCTTTACTTGACATCAGCCTTTCGAATCCTTTATTGCTATTCTTCAAGTTCCTTTCCTCTATATGCATCCTATAACCTACAACCCCCTCGAAATTTAACCCCCCCCCCCCCCAACACACACACACACACACTTTCCTCTCTCTCTCTCAGTCATTCTGTACTTATCTCTCTCTCTCTCTCTCTATATATATATCTACATATCTTTCTCTCTCTTATCTCACTTTTTAACATCACTCTCTCTATCTTCCTTTCTCTCTCTCTCTCTCTCTCTCTTTCTTTCTCTCTGTCTTCTCGCCTTTCCTCTCATTCCAACTCCCCCCTCTCTCTCCCTTTCTCTCTCTCTCCCCCGTTTCTTTCTCTCTCTCTCTCTCTCTCTCTTTCTTTCTTTCACCCTCCCCGACTCTCTACCTTTTGTCCTTCATTTTTTCCCCTTCCTTCCGTCTTAATATCTCCCTCTTTTCCCTCTCAGTCTGATCATGTCTTTCACGCTCTCCCCCCCCCCCCTCTCTCTCTCTCTCTCTCTCTCTGCCTCTTCCTCGAGTCCTTATTTGAATATTGTTCATGTTAACATAACGTGTCGCCCATTTCGTTTCATATTCTTACCGATAATCATGAATAGTTTTAATCCTGTTTTCATCATTATATACCTACAGTTCGCCATAATGTTTTCACGACGCTTACAATTACCCAGTATACAGAAAATAAGTATATTCTATTTAAATTCCCGAAGGATATTATTATCATTAAACGATATTCATTCAGTTAGTTCGAGGCAAGCGTGATGGCTATAAAGAACAGAAATTTATTTCAAACCCGGATAGGGACCCTCGAAGTTCACGTGAATCCATTGAAAATTTCTAAGCGTCGATATTCCCTTTAAAGGTTTCCGTTTCAGAACTACTTGAGAAAAAACCGGATCATTATACAGGACCCCGACTGAGGGTCGAAGCTGTGGTGGTCGAGTGGATAAGTCACCGGGCCGTGGTTCGAGTCCCTTGGCAAGACATTATACTAATATATGTGCATTTTCCCCTCTCAACCCAGGAGGGGATTGCCAAAAGCCTCTGTGATTGTCTGCGGCCAAAGGCTTTGTCATTGCCCTAAAATTTGCATGCATGTATAGGCAACGGTTCAATTATGGTAGAAATACTCCATCGCAGGAGACGGTGCACGCTTGAGGGCGGGCTTGAAATCCAGTTGCCAGGGGGTAATAGTCTGGGAGCCTGTCCCGAAATAGTCACCCCATTTTAACCAGTAGGAAGTAGTATGACTGGACATTACAAAACAAAAACAAAAATGAGAAAAATTTCTATGGGGATGGCGTGTCAGACGGCCCCTAAAAATTGGGGTTAATTTTTCTTCCTTCTGACAAAATTTGGTCCCTGGGCTTCAAAGTGAAAAATTTACCCCCAACTTTTAGCTCTGGGGGCTAAACCCGACGGCTACGGTCAGGCTGACAACCTTTTTTTGTCAATGACTTAGATAGTCTAAGTAACTTTAAGCAGTCGGAGAGGAGGAGATCAATTAACTCGCCGTTCAGACCGAAATCGTTTTGAATCTGTAACGGTCAACGAAGCACTCACGTTCAGAAGTTCACCTTTTTACCAAAATTTCCCCCTCTCGTTTCTCCATTGTTTGTGGGCGGATTTCGCTCAGAATTTCAGGAATGATTTGAAAGAGTCATATCAATGAGCACATGAAATAAAAAATAAAATGATGAATTACTTTTCATTTTATCAAACCTTTCATGTTTTGTTGTCCTTCAAAACTACCCTCAGATTATTTACAGACAAATCCTGACGTTTCGCTCAATATTCATTATCAAGCACATACATATTTTTGAGACTTTTACGGACCTCGTGACGAAATTTTCGCCGTGCCGAAGCCTTACTTTCGGAGATATAATGGAAAATATATTGGGTTATTTTCACAAACTGAAAACTGTGTAGGAACAGTGGCCAAAGACATCATCTTGTTTTCTTTTTAATTTTCTTCTTCCCCCCTTCTTCTTCTTCTTCTTCTTCTTCCTCCTCCTCCTCTTCTTTATGATAATAATATATAATAATAATAATAATAATAATAATAATAATAATAATAATAATGACAGAATACATGTAATTATTATTATCATTATCATAATTATTTCTTTTACTATTATTATCAGTGGTGGATTTAGGGGGGCACATCCAGCCCGTGCCCCACCCCCCTTGAAAGAAAAATGTACATTGTACCCCCCCCCCCCCGATTATTAATATAACATTTCTCTTATTACTACTGCTACTGCATATTTTATTTTCATGATTGATCAAAATCAGTGGACTAGCAATGAAGTCGTAGCAGCAGCAGCAGCAGCAGTAGAAGTAGTAGTAGATTTTATAAATAGAATCATCGTGTCAAAGTAGAAGCTCCCCTTCCTCCTGTTCCACACCAGATCGATGACCTCATTGACCTGGCACACACAGCCAAGCAGCACTGGTTCAGCTGCTGCAGCAGACGACATGAGAGTTTACTAAGTAGGCCTACATGTCAGTGCTGTGTCGATGGTAAACGGTAAAGCCATGAGGTCGATAATTAGTTTATTTCAGGTTTATTTCCGTAAATATATATTTGCTATGAATTTCTGAGGTATTTGGAAGATTATTCAAATCTTCCAAAGATTACATTTCCCCCCACGAAATCACGTGAAAGCCGTTTTATGTTTCAAACCCAACAAGAATTAGCATAATGTGGGACTGTATTATTGAGAATGACGTCATCGCCACGGAAAGCGACTCGGTAGATCAGCGTTCGGATTCAAGGTACGAAAATGCATTGTATTTGATTTTTTACAGACATTTTCGGATGCATGGTTTTTAGAAAATGATATTTCACACAAAGTATCTTTAATATCTGATTAATGACATACTCCAATATCTCTTTTGTTTTCCGATTAGAAATGTGTAATTTTAATGCATATTTTGGACTTTTATTTTGTATTTTTAATGTAATGTTTCTTGTACGTTTGTCCCCGTTTTTCCATCGATTTTGAAAATAAAAATATGATGACTAGTTAATCTGCTGATTCCCATTTTCAAAACCATTAGGATCATTCAGATTCATGGTCATATGCCAAAGTTATAGCAGTTTTGCTTCGACACTTCCCCAGCGGTTTCACCGAAACATCGTGTTCATTCAACAGAAAAGCGAGGTCAAATCAATGCGAATTCTTGGGTTAATTGCACCGTTCGGCACTGCCTGTAAGGGGGTCAAATCTTATGGTTAAAAAATGGGATGACTATTTCGGGACAGGCTCCTGGCCTATGATAGTGACATCGTAAAGCACATCGCATTGCCTTCACAGGATTGAATGTGATGTTGTACTCAAAAGTGAGTGCAAAATGTACTGAGTTAAAATTTGCTTTAAATTACTGGCGTATGGATTAATTGCATTCACAAACTTGATTAGCGCAGGACTTATTGTAATAACGCAATCAAAATGCTTACATGTCGTTTTTCCGAAGGAACATAATTCCGAAGGTTCGTTTGTCCGAAGGTTCGTTACTTCGACGGTTCGTAATTCCGAAAAAGAAATAGGGTTCATAATTCCGAAAAAGTTATGTAGGGCTCTATTGCATTTTCGGAATTACGAACCTTCGGAATTATGGACCCCCTGCTATGACAAATTTGTGTTTCGGAATTACGAACCTTCGGAAAAACGAGTACCCCCCCCCCCCCCCCCCCCCCATCGAAATTACGCTTGATCTGTATGTGCAAAGGGCACTACCGATATATAGCCACTAAGTATATACATTATACGAGATGCAGACAGATTTTGGAATTCAAACTGAAAGCAAATCACGTGATTCATCTTCAGGAGACAAAGTGATGA
>CM046837.1:35285882-35288382 GCA_025618425.1 Heliocidaris tuberculata | reverse complement strand
TTCATCAAGACTAGTATATTTATTTGCATTTTGTAACAGAACTGTGGTGATTCGTCTAGGATTAAGAGGGTGACATTTGGCAATCCATAATTCAGTGGCCTAAATCTGCACACTTAGGGGGCTTAAAGCTAGGCGGCTTTCAAGAATACGGGCTTAAGAGTCCTAACAATATAGATTAAGTGTACATATATCTAACCTTTGACTACATCGGAAGTTACCTCTAAATTTAAGGAGGTTAGTAGAAGAGATCCTTTTCCCGTCTTTTATATATTTTTTTTTCTTTTCTTTTTTTCTTCGTAAGTTCAAGCTTTTTGCCAATTCCTTGGAAGCCCAGTTTGATTTCCTGCATGCCCGTTTTCCCTTGTTATTTCCGAAAGTGTTTTACACGTGTAGAACTTTGTGAAAGTACAAATATTTTGCACAAATCTTGCAAACCAAACATGAATCAAGTTACCTGGAATATCTTTCTCAACACTCAGTGACACAATATTTGTCTAAGTATGAATTCAATTCAGTTTATGTTTGTTTCCAAAATCAAAGGTTTTTCATGTTTGGAAACAATAGGCCTATCTTTAGTTTATTCAAGGAGTTGGTTTACTGGAGTGTTATTTTGTGGCGAAAATGCAACATGGTATGGGCAACAAGGGAATAAATAACTATTTAGAAATACCACGCATGCCAAGTGAAATATCATTTTCAAAATAATACTCTCTTTTAGGGAATTACGGCATTTCTTTCTTTTTGCCTTTAGAAGACGAATTTAGACAAGGCTAAAAACCACACGGAACAATCTGTTTGTTTAGAACCACGCAATAGGATTAGTGAACAAATTTACATTAGATTTGCCGTGCACAATTCAACTAGACTGCTGTAGTTATTATTATTAGGTTGTTTTTTTTACACATAAATGTTATATATATTAGCTTTAAATAAATATGTTCATTTTGAGATATTGCATGGACAGATGTTCCACTATGGATAGATAATAGATATGCAGAAGGATTATCGTCATTATGGAAAAATGGAAAAAGAGAGGCTAAGGGGGGGGGGGGGGGAATGAGAGAAGGATGAAAAGGTGGTATATGGGTGATTGTTAACAAGAATGTTGTAGAGGTGTCGTGGTCTATTGGATACGTCACCGGACTGTGGATCACTTGGTTCGCGGTTCGAGTCCCCCCTTCGCAATAACGTCCTTTGGCAAGGCATTAATGTACATTGTCACTCTTACACCCAGGAGATAATGGTTACCTGCATGTGAAGAAAGCCGAAAGTCAGTTTGACCGTTTTTGCCATTGCCCTACATGCACGCACGTGAACGGTACAGAATGGTAGGAATGCTCCCTAAGGAGTGGAGATGGTGCACCCTTGTGTGCGGGCTTGAAATCCAATGACCAGGGGTAATAATCAATAACATTGTAAAGTGCTTTGAAGTAGTCACGTAATGAGCTATACAGATATAACATAATTATTATTAAGAATATACTGTTACTGACAGTGAATCTCAAATAATTATATAGGGGCATGCACAACCCTTTAAAATCATCAACATGGTATATCACATAACGTTATCTCACAAATGCGTGTTATCACGAAATTCCATATGTCATGGCATACTAAAATAGATCAGAAAGCCCCAGATATTTGCTCTAGGGAGTCAATTTTTTAAACCAAATTGCAGAAAATATAACAAGATAAAAACCGGCACAAAGAGAGAAGGGAGCAGTGTCGCAATAGATGACATGTGTCTCTTGTGAGAGTTAGGAAAACTTAATATTTCTGACGTCATTCAGACCACCATAAATTTGGCAAGCTCGAAGCCCCCACTTCCCCCCTCCTCCCTTCCCTTCAGTATGTTCCCCCACTAACCAATCGCTAAAATGTCTTTGTCTACCGTGTGCAAGACTGGTGGGCGTGCTGCAGAAATAAAAATCGCCAAATTGCCAAATTGCCAAATTGCCAAATTGTCAAATTTCATATATAACCTTCAAAAGTATTTAGTCTCAGTCTGAATGATTATTAGCCAGATATAGATGGGGAAGAGGTTGTATTTTGTGTCTTTATCAGAGAAAATCAGGTAAGAATTGCTATAATGATATCATCTGAACTCCTGGAAATTTGTTTGATTAAAAGGTAGGGCAGTGCGAACTTGGGCCTGAGGAAAAATGGAAACGAATTCACATTCTTTGTCATGAGGTGGGATCGGTTTAGAATCATTATGAAGAAATGAGAATTCATGATTTACAATAGAAACACTGGACATCAAACAGGTCGGAATTAAGTGTTAAGGACTGTGACTCCCCATAATGTGTATCAAAATAATCCATGAATGTTGCCATGGCAACACCATGCTACTAGGAACAATCCTTTCAAAAATATGACGGGGTTTTTTTTCCGTTTTGTATTGAATATGTATAACCGATGTTTGAAAGTTGTCTTTAAAAAAGGTTAACAAAACAAATGAAATATTTAATGGACACAAACTGCTACAAAAGGGATCTCT